>CM061554.1:189882961-190430461 GCA_030864225.1 Capsicum baccatum var. pendulum
CTTCACTAGCTTATCAGATTATGTTTTTTACTCATGTTTTAAGGTATTTCAGCTTTCAGTTTATTTCAGTCTCTTGGTGAGTCTACTTACACTTGGCATGCATGTTTTAAGATTACGTATGAAATCAGTTTTACTTATTGCATTCACCCCACTTACTCAGTTCATTCTAGAAGTACTGATCCACATATATGTCTGTGTGGATACATTGTTTCATAATGTAGGTACCAGCTAAAGCCCACGCCTCATGATCAGAGAGTTGTAGTTTTCAGCCAGCAAATGATAAGTTCTCCTACTTTGGGGACTCCAGTCAGATGTTGTTCATGTACTTTATATTTTTATTATTCATATGTATTGATTAGTGGTAGTTTGAGGTATGTACCAACTATCTATAGTCAGTATAGTATAGACTTTATAGATATTTGTCAGAGTCAGTCTTGTAATTTTAGTTCTCTCTTCAATTTTATTATATTATAAATTATATCAGTATTATATTTTTCCCAGATTTTATCATGATTATATTTCTGCACAATAGAACTAACTATTTAATATACTATAAATCAGTTGCTCAAGCAGTATGCCAGTTCATGGGTTATAGCTTGGGATCACTTGTGGTTCCAAGCACTATGTTACGACTAGGCGATAGTCTCGGGTTATGATAGGACTGTACAATACTTGACTGTAGTATTTCATAGCATTGACATTAAAAATCATCCAAACAGACATGTATTGATCGCTCTGCAATAGAATCTAAATTTATCATGTTAGATAACACCAGTGATGAAGCTGAATGACTCCAATTTTTTTTGAAAGATATTCCTTATTGGCCAAACCTTTGGCACCAGTATGCATACACTGTGATGGTCAAGCAACAATAGGTAGAGAAAGGAGCATGATGTATAACAGTGAATCTCGTCATATAAGATAGAGACATAACATCATTAGAAAACTACTCTCTAGTAGAATTATCATGATTGACTATATAAAGTCAAAGAATAATATGATATATCCACTTACAAAAGGCCTATCTAGAGAGGCAGTTAAGAAATCATTGAAGAAAATGAGTTTACAGCTTGGGACAAGTCATCATGACAGTAATTCTACCTAGTCGACTGGATATTACAAAAGCTAGGTTTAAGGAGATCTAATAAAGTTATGGCTAGAGGTTCACCAATGTCAATATACTCAATCCATTTTCACAATGAAGGCAATGTTCAGAACACAAATATAAGGCTTATGGTTTGAAGCTTCTTAATGGTTTCTAAGTTTGGTAGATTTGACCAAATAGTTTGATCTATAGGATTAAATGTTTAGGAATCACCTATGTGAGGGTGAAGTGGAAGCCGCTTCAAGGAGAATGATAGTAAAGGCCTATTCTCTAAGCCCTCATGAAACCATATCGTGTTCATGGCTGAAATGAACAAAACCGCAAGAACCATAAATGGTAAAAGACTGGTTTTATGACTTGTGTTATCTAAGTGTATATTAAAGTTTGATGGTTCAAAGATATCACATCTACCGATTAACAGAGTGCATTCGATGCAAGTTCACTACAGAAAGTTCTAAGGAAAACCTACTTATTTAGATATAATTAGTCTTTGCTCGTATATAACACACTTGTTTGTATATTTTTTTTTAATAAAATAGTCATTCCCCATTCATGTGGGGGATTATTGGAGTTCTAAGTGAAAGTGAATGAAAAATTAATGAAAAAGTGAAGTGTGTATTCACTTTATAGAGGAAATGTCCCCCCACATTGGAGGGAGAAAGGAAAATCTTTGTGCTTAAGTATAGAATCACTTCTTCATGTGGATAGTTAGGTAAGAACAAGACAAGTTTCACGTCGCCGTCATCGCTTTCTCGACTCAACTTCGGTATTAGATTTTGGATTTAAAAAATGATCGATCAAGAGATTATCATTTTGGATAAAGTTCATTTAAAATTTAATAATTAGTGATATTTTAATCGAAAAGTTCGATAGAAATATTTTCTCTATTTACGGACGTATCACAATGCACTTTGGAGGGAACCCTTTATATCAGTGTTTACAGACAAAAATGCAACCTACGGATGCAGGTCACCATTTGTGGATATAGATAGGGTTTGCAGAAGAGATGGAAGTTTCTATTTTGTATAATAAGAGACCTGCTATTGCATATGGGCTACCTGCGCACAGGTAGATCCGTAGGTAATGGGATAGTTCGAAATAATGTCTTTTCAAGAACCATTGTTTCATTTTTGAAGCACCACCTTTTGCCTATAAATACCTGAATTCTTTCTCAGGTAACGACATGAAATTTTAAAGTGAAAAACATCTTCTTCCTAAAAACTCAAGTGCGATAAATAAATCATCGAGTGAGTTCTTAGTTCAATAAATTTGAGCTACCGTGATTTGCTGAAGTGAATCATTTTATCCTGGGAGGATATATTTCATTAACCTCGTGTACTTTAGAGGAATACATATCTTAAGAATACACTGTGAATTCAGTGGACTTGATTCTTTCTATCTTCATCTCTTTCTAAACATTGGTTTTGCTGTTTTTCTAGAAAATAGTTTAAACTTTATTTTGATAGTTCTCAAACTGTTTTAACTTGTGTTTGATGTTCTTGAAACTTCTTTTTGATAGTTCATAAGTTGATTGAACTTGTGTTTGAAGTTCTTGTGGATTAATAAACATTTATTTCCAGAAAACAACAATCTTAAGGAATTTATAATCTATATTTTGGTTTTCGGAGATTAAAGTCTTTTGGATTTTTACTTTGTTTGAACTTAATAGTGATGTTAAGATATAAAAACTTTATCACAAGTTAAAGTTCATTCATTTGACGACTAGAAGAATATAAAGACTTCATCGTTAAATTAGAAAGCAAGTTATTTAAACTTTAAGACTTTATTTTTAGTATTCGTAAATACTAAGTTTTTGTCTATTTGTGATAAAAAAAAGGATCATTTATAATCAAGTCAATGGTGGAACGATGAATATTGTAGCAACTAGCATTGCTTCCTCAAGTCGTACGAATACTGCTCCTGTTATGGCACTGATGAAAAAATCAAAAAAATATCTGATGTTGATTTCAAATGTTGGCAGCAGAAGATGATGTTCTTTATTGGACTACTTTGAGTCTGTAAAGTTCCATCATGGAAAGTATTCTTGATTTTTCAGAAAAAACTCCAAAAAGAACGCTTTATGGTAACGAAAGCTTGAAAGAACTCTGACTTTTTGTTTAAGAATTACATTCTGAGTGGCCTAAAAGATGACTTGTACAATATGTACATTAATATGAAGACATCAAAAGAACTTTGAGATGTTTTAGAAAAGAATTACAAAACAAAGGATGCCGTAATAAAGAAATTCATTATTGCTAAATTTTTGGACTTCAAGATAGTAGATAGTAAAGCTATAGTTGACCAACTCCAAGAGTTGAAAGTTATAATCCATGATCTCCTTGATGAAGGTATAAACTTAAATAATATCTTTATTGAACATATTAAGTTTGTTCTTGATACTCATATATCCTTTGATATAGGTTTGGTTGTTCACGATGCTTTTCAAGTTGATGCAATAATTGAGAAGTTGCCAACTTTGCGGGAAGAGTATAAAATTTACTCAAAGCATAAGTGCAAAGAGATGTCTTTGAAGATCTCATTGTGATGTTAAGGATTGAAGAAAACTATTATACAAAAGAAAAGAGGTCTCGTGGAAATTCTGTAATAAGTGGAGCAAATAGTGTGGAAAATGAACACACTAAATCAAAGAAGAGAAAAAAAGCATAAGGTAATTCTCCTAAGAATAAATTCAAAGGAAGTTTCTTTACTTTTGGCAAAGTTGGCCACATGTCTGCAGATGGTTGAGATCTGAAGAAGGAAAAGAAAAAGTATCAATAGAAATATTGATAAAAAGTATTTATAACTTTTATTGATAATTGTTCTAGATATTGTGATGTTTATTTGCTAAATGGTAAGGATGAAGCAATAGAAACATTTAGGCAATATAAAACTAAAGTTAAAAATCAGTTGAATAAAAAAATTAAAATAATGAGAAGTGATAGGGGTGAAGAGTATGAATCTCCTTTCGAGGAGATATATTTGAAAAATGGTATTTTCAATCAAACTACTACCCCATAGTTACTTCAATCGAATGAAATTACAAAAAGAAAAAACCGACATTGAAGGGAATGATGAAAGTCTTACTTATAAATTTAAGTTTACGACAAAACTTGTGGAGGAGAGTGCCCCATAGCAAGACACAATCTATTCCATATGAAAAATCGAAAGTAAGGAAATCCAACTTGAAGTATTTCAAAGTGTGGGGGTGTCTAGTCAAAGTCCAAGTTATAGGACCAAAAACTATGGGCTATATTTTTATTGGATATGCTACAAGCAGTAAAACATGTAAATTTTTGATTCATTAATCCAAACATCTATATATTCATGATAATATAATAATTAAATCAGATAATTCTGAGTTCTTTGAACACATTATCCATGTAAAACTGAAGTGAGCTATCTAGTATAGGATCTCAACGACCTCGGGATGAACCAAAAGAGAATGTACTTAATGATGAGAATCCAAGATGAAGTACAATTAAAGAATATCTAGCTCCTTTGGATAAGAATTTATAACATTTCTTCTTGAAAATAAGCCTCAAATGTCTAAAGAATCGATGTCATCTTCGAACTTATCCTTTTTGAAAGAGGTAGTCAACAGTGAGATTGATTCAATCATGAGAAACCATACTTAGGAGTTGGTTTATCTTCCTTCATGAATGAGCAACCATACTTAGGAGTTGGTTGATCTTCCTTCAGGAAATCATGTGCAACCATACTTAGGAGTTGGTTGATCTCCCTTCAGAAAATAAACTTTAGGTTCTAAATGGATCTTCAAAATGAAGATGAAAGTTGATGGTACTATTGAAAAATACAAGACAAGACTTATTGTGAAAGACTTTAGACAAAAAGAAGGCCTTGTTTATTTCGACACATACTCTCTAGTAAGAAAGATAATATCTATTTAGATGTTGGTTATTTTAACGGTGGTATATGTTTTTGAAATCCCTCAAATGGATGTGAAAACAACTTTCTTAAATAGAGAATTGGAGGAAGAAATTTACATAGAACAACCCAAGGATTTTATGGTTTCTGGTAAAGAAAGAAAAGTATGCAAACTTGTTAAGTCACTTTATGGGCTAAAACAAGCACTGAAATAGTGGCATGCAAAGTTTGACCAAACTATGTTGGTAAACAAATTCAAGATAAATGAATGTGATAACTGTATTTATATTAAAACCACTCCAAATCACAAAGTCATTGTTTGTTTGTATGTTGATGACATGTTGATCATCAGTAGAGACATTTCTAACATAAATGCTATGAAACAAATACTTGAGAGCAAGTTTGATGTAAAAGACCTTGGAGTTGCTGATGTGATCTTATGGATAAGGATTTATAGAACTTTATAAAGATTGGCATTGTTACAGGCTCACTACACTAAAAAGGTATTTGTCAAGTTCAGGAATTTGGATTTTAGTATTTCCAAGACTCCATGAGACGTGAATTGTGCAATTAAAAAGAATAAAGGTGAACATGACACACAATTAGACTACACAAGAGTGTTTGAAAGTGTAATGTATATCATGAATTATACATGATCAAATATAGCATACGCTATTAGTAAATTGGGTCAATACACGAGTAATTCCAATAAAACTCATTGGAGGACAGTGAAAAGAATTTTGGAATATCTAGAACATACTCAAGACTATGCTATGCATTATAAGAATATCCAGCGGTAAATGAAAGATATTGTTATGCAAATTGGATCATGGGATCAAATGAAGTAAGATCCATGAGTGTATATGTATTTATTCTTGATGGAGGATAAGTATATTGAAAATCATCCAAATAGACACATATTGCATACTCTACAATGGAATCTGAATTTATCATATTAGATAATGTAGGTGAAGGAGCTGAATGACTCCTTAATTTCTTAGAAAATATTTCTTATTGGACCAAATATTTGGCACGAGTATGCAGAAATCATATTAGTCAAGCAAAAATTGGTAGGGCAGAGAGCATGATGTATAATAATAAATCTCGTCATATAATACGGAGATATAATACCATTAGAAAACTACTTTCTAGTGGAATTATAATCATTGACTATATGAAGTCAAAGAATAATGTATCGAATCCACTTACAAAAGGCTAATATAGAGAGGGAGTTGAGAGATCATCAATGAAAATAGGTTTACAACCTAGAACAAGTCATCATGGTAGTAACTCTATCTAGTAGACTGGAGATCCCAAGTTCTAGGTTCAAGGATATCAAACAAAGTTGTCACTGATTATTCAACATTTTTAATATACTCAACCCATTCTCATGATGAAGACAGTTTTCAAGAAATAAAGATAAGGCTCTAAATTTGCTAGATAGGATTAAACATTTATGAATCATCCATATGAGGGTGAAGTGGAAGTCGCTTCAAGGAGAATGATAGTAAATACCTATTCTCTAAGATCTCATGAAACCAAGTCGTGTTCGTGGATGAAACGAATAAAACCATGTGAACCACAAATGGTAAAAGACTGATTGTGTGACTTATGCTGTTTAGGTGTACATTTAAGTTTGATGATTTAAACATCTCATCTGTTGGATGACCGAGTGCATCCGATGCAAGTTCACTATGGAAAGTTCAAAGGAAAACCTACTTATCTAGATGCAATTATTATTTACTAGTTGATCACACACTTTTTTGTATATTTTTTTAATAAAATAGTCATTTTCCATTCATATGGAAGATTGTTTGGGTTTTAAGTTAAAAAAATGGAAAATAGAGGGAAAGGTAAAGTGTGTATTAATTTTATAAAGGAAATGTTCTCCCACATTGGTAGGAGAAAGAAAAATTCTTATGCTTAAGTATAGAAACACTCCTTCATATGGATAGTGAGACAAGAACAAGACAAGCCTCGCATCATTGTCATCGTCGTTCTATTAGCTTCGACTTCGAATTTAAATTTGAATTTGAATTTAGAAAGTGATCGAGAGATTATATTTTTGGATAAAATTTGATAATTGGTGATGTTTTAATTCAAAAATCTGATAGAAAGATTTTCTCCATTTACGGATGTACTTGAGTATATGAGAACAAATGTCATAACACAACTTGAAGATATGCAATTCTTCGATTAACTTATTAAAGATAAAAATATAACCTGTAGATGTAGGTTGCGATTTGTGAATGCAGATGGGGCCCACAAAAGAGATGAGAGTTTTTATTTTCATACAATAAGTGAATTATGACTGTATGTGCGATGCGATGGTCTGAAACAATGTATTTTTTCAAGAACCATTGCTTTCTTTATGAAGTTTTCATGACCCGAGACTACCTCCTAGTCGTGACACAATGCATAAAACCATAAGTGATCCCAATGTAACCCATTATACTGGCATAATGCTTGAACAACTGATTAAAACATATCTAACAACTAAATTGACTAAGCGAAAGAATAATCATGAGATGTGATATTTCAATATGTTTACTATTGAAGATTCTATTTACAATATCTGTATTTTGAAAAGAAAGAGAAACTGATTACGACAACTCTAACTGACTATCTATGAAGCCTCACTAATACTAATTATAGGTAGTCGGGATATGAACCCAACTATTCTTAGTCCGTACATATGAATAAGAAAATAAAATATAGGAACTACAAATGACTTGGGTCCTCTAAATAAGAGAAATCATCAAATCCTGGTTGAATTCTATGATCTGCTTGACTATGATCTAGCTAGTAATTACCTAAATCTACATTACATGAAAAAGCAGAAGAGGTATGAGATCAATACTTTGGAATGTACTGAGTATGTGAGATATGCACTAGCCATACAAATACTTAAAACATGCTTTAAAACTGAGGACATAAGCCATTTGCTGAAATATGCATTTAAAACATGTCAGTACACAAAAATTGTAAGGCTAAGTGAAATCTCTAAATTATGAGCTAAAAAATTTCAGTAAACTAGAAAGCCATAGACACATAACTATTAGATATAATATCAAGTTAATGTTGAATATGCTGTAAAACTGTATTGAATGGTAACTAAAAATAAAGGGATGAACTTGAGTGTAAACTGAATGCATGGAGCTTAACTGTAGTACAATGATCCTATATAAAATACATATTGATAGTTTGAAAAGTCATAGTATAAAATCAAGTAAAACTAAACTGAGGGCCATGTACAAATACTAGGTTTGAATCTATAGGATGTGAATTGATGAAATGAGCAAGTAAATACACATGTAACTAATCAATACTATGCTGAATAAACTAATTACATAGTCATGCAATAACTGAGTTTGAACTGTGGGAGCTACTATTAACCGAAATATAACCATGTGGGATAAAAATGGAGTTTGATGTATAAACCCCATTGAAAAGAGCCCAATATACCTTGCTAGGGTATAAAGGATGTGCTGATGTGGTACTACTAAACTGATGTCCCAAAGGACTAAGGTGTCAAGCCTAGATTGACGGATGACCCTTTATAACCTACGGTGGGGCCATAGTTTTGGGGCTTAGGGACTTCTACTAAAGGTCTTATCCTAATAGATAGGTGATCCTCTATTCGTGTGTCTGCTCAGTGCTAAGTACTATTTTCAGCTAAATATTAACTGATGTACTGAAGAGCTCAATAATACTGAAGTCCTGAGGTTGAAAGATAAGTTCTTTGTCTGAAAGAATTCTAAATAATGAAAATTGAAGGACTGAGTATTTAATTAAAAACATGATATCCTAGGTCATCAGGTGTTCATAACCTGCTATCTCTAAAAAGTACAACTATCATGATAAATTTTATTATCTGAAGAGAAATGTGAAATTTCATAGCACAAGTCCAAAAATATGAATTTACCAACATACTGAAGTTTCATGATTTTAAGTATGTGGAGATACTAAATTTTATGGAAAAACATAGTATATCAACTAATAGAGATTGAAATCTACAAAATCATGATAAATAATGCTTAATAGTTTTGAAAATTAATACATTATACATAACTTGATCATATACTTTAAATATGAAGTATTATCGTGTAAATAATGCATCTACATGAGAATATTGTCAATGATACAATATAGTCATAAGAAATCATAAATAATCATGAAAACATGCTCATGAATATGAAATATATCAAGGATAACTGAATTTAAGATTGAAATTCTATTTGGGTAAAACCCGAATTTATGGGAATCATTGAAATCGTAGCTGAAATTCATATTTTAAGACTAGATTTTTGACATAGGGGTGAAATTAATCACTTACTAAAAACCCACATACTTGGACTGATGAAATCTTGGACTAAAGCCTTGGAAATCTGGCTTTGAGAAAAACCCTAGGCTTAGACTTGCTTGAGAGTTGAGTCACTTAATTTTTTGACTTAGAATGAGTTTGGGGACAATAATGAGGGATTTGGGGTGACTAAATAGATATATACCTCTTTTAACAATTGAAATAACATAGTTTTGGGGTTAAAAGAGTGGGAACAGACCAAACAACCCTTTTAAAATTGTCTGAAAAGTTATTGGTATCAGTCCCGATGAGTTTGGTGACAATCCGTAGGGTATGGAATGAGTCATGGACTGAGTCATAATACGGGACTCAAATTTGGTCTCTAATATTGTGACGACATGTCATCCTACTATCATAGAGGTCTGACAAAGACACTTCGTCTCAGTCGTTGTCATTGGCAGCTTTGACAATGCTTCAGTAAATTGGCCATAACTTTTTACTTAGATATCGGATTAAGGTGATAATGGATACCTTGGAAAGATAATTAAATTATCTATATTTTTGTTGGTATTGATATAAAAAAATCTTATCAATATAAAATTTATGCTTGTTTGAATTTGACTATAACAATATTCTTCTCAAGAATTCAATCGGTAAGGGATATTTTGACTTGTCTATAAGCTAGGAGCTATTTGTGGCCTTAATATATGTACAAATAACTTATAAAAATACAAAATAATGATTTTCAATTTTTCATGCACTTGAAGAATGGTTCTTATATTTGCTTGGATTTCGGGGTGTTATAATATCTCCCCCTTAAGATCATTCGTCCTCGAATGAAGGCTGGCTTGGCTTAAAGGATAGAGAAAGAGCCGTAATACGTAACATAGAATTCTATGATCTGAATATGGACATGATGACTAAATTTACAACTAAAATTTTGACTAGTTTGAAAATAAGTGAACTCACTAGTACTGTCTGGCTGAATTCTGAGTTGGATAACTTACATGATACCAATTTCTGAATCTGAGTATCTGTTATGGTTATTACTGATTTATACTTAGAGTAAGGACTCAATTGAGTTTACATATAGAATGAATGGAAATAAAGAAATGCATGGAATAGGCATATACATGAAACTTAGAATAGTAAGAATAGATGAAAAAATGGGAAATTATAGGAGTTTGCTTGTCTGATCACTGAACTGAATTGCTGGATATATGGACTAACTCATACTGAGAGTTTTATAAATCAACTAAAGCATTTATAGCATGAAAATATATTTAGAACTTCAAAGTGATAGATAATGACATGAAATTTCTAAGAGTCATTGAGAAAGGAATATCTATTACCTTCGACGCTCCTTGTTAAAGGTTTTGATAACATTAGGGAGGTAAGAGTTTTGGGCATGATCTAAGTAAGATATCTGAATAAGGATTATAAAACGGTTTGAGCATCCAGGTCTTCTAGTTTGAGCACGTAAAATAGGAATGACTTAGAGCTGAATATAAGACACCTTTGGTCCAAAGTTATATATTATAAAATGGGAGTATCTTAGGCTGAAAGTAAGGTTAGGAATAATATATATTAAATGATGTGACTAATAATTCTACAAAGTAGCAACATTCTTTGACCATGCTCTTTCTTACAAACTCACCATACTTTACTAGATGATTTTCTTTAACTCTCTTAGGGATAGACTATAATTGATTGCTAGAGACTAAGTCTAGATACATCACACTTTACAATCTTCAAACCTAACTAAGAGATACAACTCACTACTTCTAAAATGACCATACTAGCCTTACATGGAAATCTTATTCTATACTCACTAGGAGAGATTAAACTCAATATACATTACTTCTTTCTACCTTAAACAATCAACCTTATGTTCTAAAAAAGTGACTAACCACTATAAGCCATTATCTACAGGTATATCAACAAATCATTCAAACTTCACTCAACTGGCAACAACATCACTATCAAAGAATAAGAGGGGTCACTGAAGAACTAGAACATAGGTTTGGTATAAGAAGGACACTATGAAATCTTGACTTAATGATTTTTATGAATTCAACACATAACTAAGGCCTAAGGAGTAAAATATAAATAGAATAAACCCATTCAAGAGATCTGATCTAAGAGCATACATGACGTGGTGTGATCTTACGAGTCATTAAAGATGTATCGTGAGTACCTGGGGTTGAGCATACTTTAAAACATGAGTACATGTGTTATGCTCTATTTGAATTGAGATTGGAATTCATAAATTCTTGGAATATGAGTCGTACTTTTGAGTAAACTATCACTCCTTATACTAGGAACTAGGAGTGAACATGATTCAGTATAAAGTATAGAAATATACGATATGATCATAGAGATAACCTATAAGCCATGGGTAGAGTATTGAATGACTGAAGTACAAAAATTTATACTAAGATAAGAATGTGTCGTGCATCTTCCTCCCCTCGTGTTGTTCTAGAACTAACCAACATCACTACTAGAATATAAAAAGCTAACTTGGTTCTTTTCTCTATCATCTCCCCCTTAGATTAAATCCATCATTCTAAGTCTTTGGACACCTTTAATAAACTTTAGATTGAAATGCAATCACTTTACTCTAGAGTTTGGGATATAATAGTACACATAAATACTAAACTCCCCTGAAAGATTATATCTTAAAGTGTAAAATTCACTGCTAGTACTTCCATTCGAGACACAATTCTCAACTTTCTATACCTTCAATAGTCATTATTTAATAACTTAAATTCATATTAACTTAGATACTTCTGAAGTATGACAATACCTTTAGTACACACCATTCCCTTGCAAAACTCTTTTCTTAATCTTTTTGCTCGATCATCCATAATTCAATCATAGATTCTAACACTTAATATGGATATCCCCAAAACTTTTAATGAACTATACTAATTTACTACTACTGGATAAGAATTATGAAACACTAACCTACTCAAAATTTTATAAGCATACCCAACCTTACAAGTTTTCCTATCTTTCTGGTCACTGCCTAATTCGATCCTTGTTAAAGCATTAACATATTCTATGTCCCCTTAATTAGTAAATATCTCTTAAAGTGATATTATACAATTAACACAACACCTTTCTGGCTTCACCAATACATAATTTACTAAATAAAAATAAAAATTATCCCTACTATACTACTGCTACACTTCGAGGTTCATGCTTCTAACACTAGGCCATGATGTATAGGATTCTAAGAATGGAGCTGAGGCATATCTGACTTTGTTTTAGTTTATCATTTTTATAAAAAATAATGAACTCTTTCAAAGTTTGGAAATTAAAGGCACTGATGGGATCCTTTCAAGCCCACGCGCAACCTTATAATTATCTGTAGGATTGTCTGAGAAAACTCTATTAGTAGAAATTTAAGCTTGATTTTTTCTATTACCCCTATAAGAAAAAGTTAGTAGGAATAGAGCAATGCTAGAATCTATATAAGTTTCTTAGGGAACATATCTACTATACGATTTGAGATATAAAAGAAGGGAAATATTTCCTAAATATCGTGTAGCCTTTCAAAAAAAAGTATAGACGTCTTCGTATTATTCCTTAAGACTCCATTAGGCATGACTTCATAGGTACCCTAGGAAATTTTTGAACCTTGTGATCTGATACCAAGTTTTTCACGAACCGAGACTACCCCGTAGTCATAATACGGTGCTTAAAACCACAAGTGATCCCAATCTAACCCATAGTACTGGCACAATGCTTGAACAACTAATTAAAATATATATAATAGATAAACTAACTGTACAAAAGCATAATCATGTATAGATACTAAGTTTGAAGTTGTGGAATATGAATTGATATAATGACCAAGTAAATTCACATGTAACTAATCAACACTGTGTTGAATAAACTAATTGCAAACATATAATAATTGAGTTTGAACTGAGGGATCTACTCTTAACTGACATATAATCATGTGAGCTAAACAAGGAGTTCGATGTATGAAACCCATAAAAAAAGGACCTAATATACCTTGCCAAGGTATAAAGGCTGAGCTGATATGGTACCACTAAATTGATGTTCAAAAAGACTAAGGAGTCAAGCCTATTTGACAAGAGACCCATTATAACCTACAATGACACCATAGTTCTGGGACTTAGGAGCTTCTACTAAAAGTTTCAGTCTAACTAATGAGTGAGTCTCCATCCCCGCGTCTACTTAGTGCTAAGTACTACTGTAATGCCCCGAGAGTACACCATGAGTGCCACATAGTGTTTACAGTCCTAAGGGACCATAAGGTAACCCATGAGCTGCTAACTTCTGTGAGTAATGAATAATATACTGATTATAGAAGTCATATGCAGAATTTAACTGAAAAATGCCATAAGGTTTTAAATTATAGTTCTGATTATGTTTGTAAAATAATACTGATATTATTGATAAAATGGCTGATAATAACAACTAAAAACTGACTGATAGCCTGTACTAGTCTGAAAGCCTCTAAACAGTCTGATTGTGGAGTTGATAGGAAAAAACCCCAACTAACTCTGACTGACTAAATAAATGAACTACTGACATATCTTAATATAAGGTAACTCATCTTCGAAAGATGAGGACTCACCATAGATGCTGCTGCTGCTGCTGCACTGGAAAGTCTAAGCACAATCGGGAATCCGAGCATCCGAACCTATTATATAAGACATCATAGCACAAGAAATGAGTATGTGATCAGTACTTTGAATGTACTAGTATGTTAAATAAGGTAGGCTGATATGCATGGTCTTATGTACATGAGTAATTAACTGACTAAATGAATAACATGAAATACTAAATAGAATGCATGAAATCTGTAAAATACTGAGAATGCATGACCAAGCATAAACATATTTTAATTATAATTTGTAAACTGAAATACTAAAATTTTATAACTAAATAACTGATATCTGTATGCTATGGTCAAGCAAAACTGAAATGAAATTTTGAATTGAGTATTGAAACTGAAACTGTGGAAGGTATCATCTAATCGACATGCCCCTGTCTGAGCTGATCGGGGTCCAACCTATGACCCCAGTTAGAAGGGTTATAATACATTTCCACAGGTACTAACAATAGTCATAGAGTCATTCCTAATCTAGCGGGTGACTCCTAAGATCAGTCCTAAACTAGTGGGTGGTCCCTGAGAGAGTCAGTCCTAAACTGACGGGTGACATCTATGTGTAATACCCCAAAACTACAAACCAATGCTAGATTCATGTTTCAATCTCATGCATAGTACATTACGGTTCTTTGGTAGCTTTATGAGTTACTTTGATGCATTTTAAGGACCCAAATAACTCCCAGCTATTTGATGAATCAAATAGTCCTATATTGATTGAGTTTTTGATAAGAATGTTTCTTTAGTCAAATTCAAATGAGCATAAATTTTTCTATACTCAGGATTTTCCAGCTCAAGACCCACTAAACTATAGAAAATTGAATAAGTTTTCCAACGATACCAATTTCATCCAAATCCGATACTTGGGTGAGAAGTTATGACACTTTTAGTGAAAGCAGTAGCTCAATACGAGCAATACAGCGTTATGGTGACCTCAATAATGGCACTTATCAATTTACAGTGAATCACCATGACAATACCGTATTACAATAAAGTTCCAATTCCCAATTAGAAATTTTCAGTGAAACACAATGATAAGAATCGCACTGCGGAGGAGTACCAGTTTGCACTCGTCAATTTCCAAAGATGCAACGCAATCCCACTGTGTTGAGTCAAAGTGCATTTTTGCACTTATCCGTGGGATGCATATACAGTCAAAATACAGTGGCTCACCACGATGACACCGCGTCGCGGTGATATCCAAAACCGGAATTTTCAGTGATGAAAAATTAATTCTTTCTAGGGGCAGTTGAGTGTTTTTTCATGACCCTAATCAGTCCAAAACACGACATTAATGCCCTAACTGCTTAATTAGTCATTATTTTATTCAAATTCCCTCAAATCAAGAACATTATCTCTCAAATAGAAAAGCCTAGCCTTCAAGATTCAAGATCAATTCCCAAGAATATTTCCAGAAAACTTCAAGAATTCAAACTACTTAGGTATGTTTGGTGTTCATCCTTGGGTTTCCTTCCACCCTTGGAGTCCAAGAACCCTTTTGCAAGATTTTAAATTATGATTTATATTCTTAAATTGAATTGTGTTCATACATGTGTTGATTTTGTGGGTTTTAGACCAAGAAGATCGTGAATTTCAAGTGAATAAACTAGTCTGTGTGTTGATTTATGTAATCCTCATGTCATAACCCATGAATTGTGAATCCAATGTTGTAATCATGATAATCCCATGTTATTTTTTCTCATGTTCACGAACCATGCTCCCCAAGTGTTTGACAAAATGCCTATGTGAATGATTTGTGCATGACCTCTAAATGTAATGCTTTAAACTTGTGATATGGTTCCTTTAATTATGCTATCAAGTCCTGGGGGTATTGTATACCCAAAATTTAGCTTTTTACTTAGTTTCCAATCGTACTAGAATGATCCCGTAGTATTCTGAATAATCATATTCAATCAGTTAACAGAATCAGTGTGAGTTCAGTTAAGCTTAATATAGTCTAGTGATCAGTGTCGATTCAGTTGGGAGTAGGATTCATCACCGAGCGAACCCAGGGATGGGGGTATTCCTACCAGTAAAGGGTTTGACCCTTAGTAGAAATCCCTGAGTTACAGAACTACATAGCCAACGTAGGGTAAGTCTTCCTCCTTCCAAACTAGGGTTGGCACAACTATATATTTATTTCATGAGTCTTCCTACCAGATTAGGGTTGACACAATATTGTTAGTATCCCATGTCAAGGTGCTGACACCCTTCTAACTAGGTCACAGGTTTGACCCCAAAATAGTCTATAATCGGGGTATGTCGGTTAGATGAACACTCTCACAGTTACAGTTTCATTCTCAATAATTAGTAAAGAAATCAGTTAGTTCCACAGGACCATGGCTATCAGTTATCAGTTACTCAACCATCAATATTCAGTACTCAGTTTCAGTATAATCTCAGATACACGATGTGTACCTATATGCACAATATTGCATGTTCAGTAGTTACAATTTTGCATGTACTCTAATTTAGTTACTTCATGATGTGAATTCAGTCAGTTATCATCTCATGCACATGAGCCCATGTCTATTAGCCTAACCTTCCCTGGCATACCAGTACATTTTAAGTCCTGACGTATACTCCCACTTTGTGCTATGATATCTTATATCATAGGTTCGGATGCTCGGTTTCTTGACCGTACTTAGCTAGATCAATCTATCAGTCACAACTATAGTAGTGAGTCCTCATCCATTGAGGAAGAGATATTTATTTAGCCACTATATTATTTTAGTATTTCAGATATTTTAGACAGTAGTTGTGAGTTAGTTGGGGACTGTCCCATCAACTCTTTTATTTTAGATGTTTAGAGGCTTATTAGACATTATCAGTTAGCTGTTATTCTAAAGATGTATTCAGTTTTGATTCAGTATTATGAACCTTATGGAATTATCAGTGTTACATCCATATATGTTTTATGAATATTATTCAGTGCTAATAGCAGGTTCCAGTCATGGGTTAACTTGTCGTCCTTTGGGGTCGTAAGCACCGTGTAAAGCCTAGAGAGTAGTCTCGGGGCATTACAAACTTGGTATCAGATCCTAAGGTTCTAAAGTGTCCTAGGCAGTCTGAAAGCCGCGTCAAGTAGAGTCTTGTGCATGGGTGTATAGTGCACCATACTTATGGGCAAGAGGCTATGAGGTGTTGTAGGGAAAAATTTCCTTTTTTTTAGTATTCATATCTTGTGAGTGAGCACGTTCTCAAGTTAAAATCTCTATCTAATCCTACTTTCCCTTTAGTTTACAGAACATGCCTCCCAGAAAGACTAAGGGAAAAAGAACTAGAAATCATCCAGCACCTCCGCCCATTCAGGAAGATCCCTTGAATGAGCACGTTTCTTACATAGAATTCAGAGCTGCATTTACCACCCTAGCCCATTTCGTGGTAGCTCAGAATATTTGACCACCTGCTATTCAATCCAAACAAGTGGCCAATACTGCTGTAGCTAGAATTAGGGACTTTACCTGAACAAACCCTCTTTTATTTTTCAGGATCTAAGTCTGAGGAGGACCTATAGTAATTTCTTGACTTGGTGCAGAAGGTAACAGACATTATGGGGGTAACTACTAGTGGGAGTGCTGAGTTAGTTGCCTATCAGTTGCAAAATATAGCTCATACATGGTTTAAGCAGTGGAAGGTAGAGAGAGACATAGATGTAGGGCCTACAGAATAGGAGGAGTTTGCTACTTCCTTCTTAGATAGGTTCTTTCCGTTGGATTTGAGAGAGGCTAAGGTGTTAGAGTTCATCAACCTAAGTAGGTACATATAAGTATGAAAGAGTATTCCCTCAAGTTTACTTAGATGGATAGGTATGCTTCTCATGTGGTAGCTGATAGCAGATCTAAGATGAGTAAGTTTATGCCTGGCATATCTAATAGTGTGGTCAAGAAGTGTAGGACTATAATGCTGATTTAGGAGATGGACTTGTCTAGGTTGATGGTCCATTCTCAATATATCAAGGAACAAAAGACTAAGGAGAAATAGAGGAAGAGCAAGAGGGCTAGAACAGGTAGTTTTAGTTTCGCTCAGCCGAAGTCAGAAGGAGGTAACCGTCCTCAGTTCCACCCAAAATCTTAAGTCCCAGCTCCATCTTTGGCTAGTGTGCCGATGCCAAAGTTCAGGATTGATAATAAGGATAGGGCGCCAGGATCTAAAACTTAGGGTAGCATAAATAGTGCTTGAACAAATCCTCTTTGTCAGAAATGTGGTAGAAACCATCAGGGTGTCTGTAGAGCCAGTAGTGACATGTATTTCAGGTACGGTAAGACAGGACATAGGATCAGAGAGTGTCCTCAGGTGGGTTTGCAAAGTCAGCATAGTCATCCCCCAGTTCAGTCCGGTCACCCATCTCTGATAGGTATCACTTCCAATGCCACCAGTGGGCAGAGCCCAAGCAGGCTCTATCCACTTTATTCTCGAAAGGATCAAAATAGTTCTACTGATATGGTTATTGGTACATTTCAAATCTATCATTTATATGTTTATGCTTTGTTAGATCCTGGAGCTTCTCTGTCTTTCGTACCTCCTTATATAGCTGTCAACTTTGGAGTCAGTCTCAAAATCTTAGTAGATCCTTTAGATCCTTTCTCAGTCTCCACCCTAGTGGGTAAGTATATCATATCCCAATGGGTTTACATAAACTGTCCAGTTATGGTGTCCTAGAAAGTTATTTCAACAGACATTATAGAGATAGAGATGACAAATTTTAATGTCATTCTCGACATGGATTGGCTCCATTCGTGCTCTTCTTTAATTGATTGTAGAAATAGAGTAGTTCATTTTTAGTTTCCAAATAAACCAGTCCTTGAATGGAGGGGTAGTACAATAACACTTAAGGGTCAACTTATTTCATAATTTTGAGCGAGATGGATGATATCTAAGGGGTGTATTTACCATTTTGATGAGTCAAAGACTCTAATTATGAGACTCCTAACCTCGAGCCAGTTTTAGTAGTGAGGGAATTTCTAGATATATTCCTTGAAGATCTTTTCAGAGTTCCTTCCAAAAGGGAAATTGACTTTGAAATAGAACTTCTTCTAGATACTCAGTCTATCTCTATTCCGCCATACATAATGGCTCCAGCTGAACTCAAGGAATTAAAAGAACAACTGAAAGATCTCCTAGATAAGGGATTTATCAGGCCCAATGTTTCCCCGTAGGGCACACCAGTTCTATTCGTGCGAAAGAAAAATAGTTCTCTTAGGATATGCATCGACTACCGTCATTTGAACAAAGTTACAATAAAGAACAAATATCCACTTCCTAGAATTGATGAATTGTTTGACAAACTTTAGGGTTCCAGTTATTTCTCTAAGATAGACCTCAGATCCAGCTATCATCAGCTCAGAGTCAGAGAATGTGACATTCCAATGTCAGAGAATGTGACATTCCAAAAATAGCTTTCAGAACTCGGTATGGTCACTTCGAGTTTCTAGTCATGTCCTCCGGTCTCACTAATGCCCCAGTAGCTTTTATGGACTTGATGAACCGAGCTTTCAAGTAGTACTTGGAATTTTTTTTCATAGTCTTCATTGATGACATTCTTGTCTACTCCCATTGCAAAAATGATTGTGCAGACCACCTCAAAATAGTATTACAAACTCTTAGAGCCCATCAATTGTTTGCTAAATTTAGTAAGTGCAAATTCTGGCTAAGATCAGTAGCTTTCCTTGGCTATATTTTTTCTAATAATGGCATTAGAGTTGATCATCAAAACACCGAGTCGGTGAGAAACTGGGCCAGACCCATCTCTCTATCAGATATCAGGAGTTTCTTGGGTTTGGCTAGCTATTACCATCGGTTTGTTGAAGGATTCTCATCTATTGCATCCACCATGTCTAGATTAACTTAGAAGAAAGTTAAGTTTCAGTGGTCAGATTCTTATGAGAAGAGTTTTCAGGAGTTAAAGACTCGACACACCACAGATCCAGTCTTGACATTGCCAGACAGTTTAGATGGATTTGTTTTATACTGTGATGCTTCTAGAGTTGGTTAGGGGTGTATTTTGATGCAGAAGGGTAAGGTTGTGGCCTATGCCTCTAGACAACTTAATCCCCATAAGAAGAATTATCCTACTCCTGATCTTGAGTTAGCAGTTGTTGTGTTTGCCTTTGATTTAGAGGCATTATTTGTATGGGGTGCATGTTGATATGTTCACAAATTCAGTATTCCCACATGGAAGTGGTAGGAAGTGAACATGGATTTTGTGATAGTTTTACCTCATACTCGTCAACAACATGATTCTATTTGGGTCATTGTAGACAGTATGACCAAATCAGCTCATTTCTTCCCATTCCATACTTCGTTTTCTGCTGAGGACTATTCCAAGCTCTATCTTAGAGAGTTGGTTAGGTTGTACAATATTCCGTTATCTATCATCTCAGATAAAGGTGCCCAGTTTACCTTTCACTTTTGGAAAGTTTTTTAGAAGGGTCTTGGTACCCAGGTTCACCTCAGTACAACCTTCCACCCTCAGACAAATGGTCAGGCAGAAAGGACCATTCAGACCCTTGAGGATATGTTGAGAGCTTGTGTAGTTGACTTTAAGGGCAGTTAGGGTGACCACTTGCCTTTGATTGAGTTTGCGTATTATAACAAATATCATTCTAGTATTTAGATGACTCCATTTGAGGTTCTATATGGAACGAGATGTAGATCCTTGATTAGTTGGTTTGAAATAGAAGAAACCGCACTAGTATGGCCTGACTTGGTGTTTGATGTTTTAGAGAAGGTACAGTTGATCAGGGAGATGCTTATGACAATCTAGAGAAGACAAAAATCATATGCAGATATGAGGAGGAAATATCTTGAGTTTGAAATTGGTGATTTTATATATTAAAAGATCTTTCCCATGAAGGGAGTGAAGTGGTTTGGTAAGAAAGGGAAGCTTAGTCCCTGATATGTTGGTCCTTATAGGATTTTGAGCCATTTCGGAAAGGTGACTTATGAGCTTGAGTTGCCTACAGACTTAGCCTTAATGCAACCAGTATTCCATATTTCCTTGTTGAAGAAGTGTATTGGAAACCCAGCTGTAGTTGTTCCCTTATAAATCGTAGATGTTCAGAATAGTATTTCCTACGAGGAAATTCCAGTCGATAAGTTCGTAGACTAACGAACAAAGAAGTTTCCCTAGTCAAAGTTCCTTGGCAAAATTAGTCCGTTGAGGGAGATACTTGGGAAGAAAAATCAGATATACGGACCAAGTATCCTCACCTTTTTTCCACTAACTCAAACTCAGCTTAAGATAATAATCTTTTTAGAAATTATCATTTCCATGCTCAGTTTCAGCTGCATATCATCCTTATGTCAGTCATGCATTCACGAAACCAATTCAGTCATGTGTCATGTTTAGATTCAATTATGTAATCATGTATATTCAACATGTAATCTCAGTCCCTCAGTGTTTCCAGCTTAACCAGTCTCATTCAAGGATGAATGTTCCCAAGGGGGAGATATTGTAATATCCCGAAAATCCAAACCAATGCTAGAGTTATGCTTCAAGATCATGCATAGTAAATTATGGTTCTTTGGTAGCTTTATGAGGTAGTTTAATATATATTAAGGTCCCAAATAACTCCCAGCCATTTGATGAATCAAATAGTCCCATATGGATTGAGTTTTCGATAAGAATGTTTCTTTAGTCAACTTCCAATGAGCATAACTTTTTATATACTTAGAATTTTCCATCTCAAGACCCACCAAACCGTAGAAAATTTAATAAACTTTCCAACAATACTAATTTCACCCAAATTTGATACTCGTGTGAGAAGTTATGACACTTTTAGTGAATGTAGTAGCTCAATACGAGCAGCACCGCGTCGCGGTGACCCCAAGAATGGCACTTGTCAGCTTCTAGTGAATCACCACGGCAGTACCATGTAATGATGAATTTTGAGTTCCCAATTGGCATTTTCCAGTGAAGTATGTGATAAGCATCGCATCGCGGAGGAGTACCAGTTTGCAGTCGTCAATTTCAAGAGACGCAACGCGATCCCACCACGTCGCGTTAAAGAGCATTTTTGCACTTGTCCATGGGATGCACATGCAGTCAAAATCTAGTGGGTCACCATGATGGCCCCGCGTCGCGGTGATGGCCAAAATCAGGATTTTCAATGATGAAAAATTAATTCTTTCCTAGGGAAGTTGGGTCTTTTTTCATAACCCTAATCAGTTCAAAACATGAGATTAGTTCCCTAATAGCCTAATTAGTTATTATTTTATTCAAATTCCCTCAAATCAAGAACATTCTCTCTCAAATAGAAAACCCTAGCCTTCAAGATTCAAGATCAATTCCCAAGAAAATTTCAAGAAAACTTCAAGAATTCAACTACTCAGGTATGTTTGGTGTTCATCCTTGGATTTTATTCCTCCCTTGGAGTTCAAAAACCCCTTTTGCAAGATTTTAAATTATGATTTATATTCTTAAATTGAATTGTGTTCATGCATGTGTTGATTTTGTGGGGTTTAGACCAAGAAGATCACGAATTTCAAGTAAATAAACTAGTATGTGTATTGATTTATGTACTCCTCATATCATAACCCATGAACTATAAATCGAATGTTGTAATCATGATAATCCCATGTTATTTTTCCTCATGTTCACGAACCATGCTCCCCAAGTGTTTGACAAAATGCCTATGTGAATGATTTGTGCATGACCTCTAAATGTAATGCTTTAAACTTGTGATATGGTTCCTTTAATTATGCTATCGAGTCCTGGGGGTATTGTATACTCGAAATTTAGCTGCTTACTTAGTTTCCAATTGTACTAGAATGATCCCGTAGTATTCTGAATAATCATATTCAATCAGTTAACATAATCAGTGTGAGTTCAGTCAAGCTTAGTACAGTCTAGTGATCAGTGTCAGTTTAGTTGGGAGTAGGATTCAGGACCGAGCAAACCCAAGGATGAGGGCATTCCTGCCAGTAAAGGGTTTGACACTTAGTAGCAATCCCTGAGTTATAGAACTACGTAGCCAGCGTAGGGTAAGTCATCCTTCTGCCAGACTAGGGTTGACGCAATAATATATATATTTCATGAGTCTTCCTGCCAGATTAGGGTTGACACAACATTGTTAGTATCCCATGACAAGGTGATAACACCCTTCCAATTGGGGTCACAGGTTGGACTTTAAATCAGTCTATAATCGGGGTATGTCGGTTAGATGAACACTTTCACATTTATAGTTTCAATCTCAATAATCAGTAAAGAACTCAGTAAGTTCCACAAGACCATGGCTATCAGTTATCAGTTACTCATCCATCAGAATTCAGTACTCAGTCTCAGTATAATCTCAGATACACGATGCAGAACTATATGCACTGTATTGCATGTTCAGTATGTTTAGTAGTTATGGTTTTGTATGCACTTTCATCCAGTTACTTCACGATGTTCATTCAGTAAGTTATCATCTCATGCACATGTACCCATACATATTAGCCTAACCTCACCGAACATACCCGTACTTTCAAAGTATTGATGCATACTCTCTCTTTGCACTATGATTTTTCATACCATAGGTTTGGACACTCGGGTTCCTGACCGTACTTAGCCATATCAGTCTATCAGTCGCAACTACAGTAGTAAGTCCTCATCCATTGAAGACGCGATATTTATTAGCCATTCTATTATTTTAGTATTTCAGTTATTTCAAACAATAATTGTGAGTTAGTTGGGGCCTGTCCCACCAACTCTTTTATTTAAGATGTTTAGAGGCTTTTCAGACATTATCAGCTACTCGTTATTCTATAGATGCATTTAGTTTTGATTCAGTATTATAAACCTTATGGCATTATCAATTTTACTTTCGCATATGTTTCATGAATATTATGCAGTGCTCACAGCAGGTACCAGTCATGGGTTAGCTTGTGGGCCTTCGGGGTCATAAGCACCGTTTGATGCCCAGGGTGTAGTCTCGCGGCATTACACTGCACTGGCTACGTAGTTATGGAACTTAGGGATTGCTTCTAAGGACCCAATCCTAATTGTTGGGTGAGCCCCCATCCCTAGGCTCGCTTGGGAAACTAAGTATACTGCTAAATTTTGAGTATTCATAACCCCGAGGACTCGATAGCAATAAAAATAGGACCACTTGAAAGCTTTGAAACCATGGAAGGAAATCATTGTTCACAATTATTCACTTAAGCATTTCATCAAATACATGGGGACTAAGTCTTTAACATGGGGATGCTTTATAAACATTAAAATATCGCACAATCACATGACCAAATCATAAGTTGAGGGTTTCATTCTAAATTCATATGAACATGATATGGAAGTCACAATATTTAAACATAATATAATGCATTCCATGTGAACTCACTTGAAAACATAACAAGGGTCATTATCCAAAACTCATTCTTTGAGGCATTTCATCAAACACTTGATATTCGTAGTTTAAGCTAAACATGTGAATAGTGTAAAGTTTGTAGTAATAGCATAATTTCAACACCAACATCACTAATTATGAATTAAATAAGTGAATAACATTATTCAAACGTGTGGGATTTTATAACAACAACAATTTCATGTAAATATGGTGTAGATTCAAAATTCATGGGGATTCATGGTTAAAATCACAATTAAAATCACAATCGCTTGTAATACACACAACTTTGAATTTGAAATTAGATTCTTGGACTTCATGGGTTGAAGGGACCCATGGATGAACAATTAACATACTTTAGAGCTTTAATCTTGAAAGAGAATTAACTTTTATTGAACGTTCTTGGATTGGGAATTATAATTTCTTGGTTTTCTTGAAGAAGGAATGGTGAAACCTTGGATTTCTTGGAGTTAAAGTTGAAGATTTAGGGTTTCTTGGAGAGAAATTTGGTGAGGAATGAGTGTATTTTGCTTATAATAGCGTCTAATCCCTTTTTTTTATGACTTGGGGGTGGGTCATCGGAAAATACAGGACTGCCCCTCGAACATAAAGTTTCCAGAAAAATCTCAGTTTTAAGGCTTACTGCTGAGCGGTATTGGTGACACCGCTATTGCACCAACGATCGGTGTAATCACGACAGCTCATTGCCTCACACAAAAAATTCTATAACTTTTTACCCGGGTATCGGATTAAGGCAAAATTGGTATCGTTAGAAAGCTGACTCAATTATCTATCTGATGGAGGGTTATTAGCTAAAAAATTCATAGTATAACAAAAGATATGCTCATTTGAAGTTGACTATCATATCATCCTTCTCAAGAACTCAATCGATAAGGGATATTTTGATTCGTCTAATTGCTAGGAGTAATTTGAGGCCTTAATATACATCAAACTCACTCATAAAACTACCAAACTATAATTTATATCTGAGCTTGAAGCATGGTTCTAATTTTTATTTGGATTTTTGGGGTATTACAATATCTCCCACTTGTGAACATTCGTCCTCGAATGACACTACTTTGACTGAGAGTACTGTACTAAGGTAACTGAGATCATGTATTGAACATGCATGACTTGGAACATGATTGTATAACTGATTCTGAAACATGATACATAAACTGAATATCATGAACTGAACTAATTTCGTGAATACATGCAATGACATGAGAATGGTTATAAGGATGAAATAGAGACGAGAGGGTCAACTTATAAGTACCCATTACTTCATGTTGGATCTTATTACGTGAAGAGAAGATAGAAGTTTTAGGACATAAAAGCTTGGGTATTACAGTACATCTCCCCCTTAGGATATTATGTCCCCCGAAAGATACTGACTTAGTTGAAATACTGAGGGAAGACTGAGATGATGCACGAGTCACATACAAACTGAATTATAACTGATTATCTAGAATCTAAAACATGATGCATGAAATGAACTGTATTCATCAAAAAGGATTAATCCGAGGATATGCATGATATAAATCTGAATTTTGCTGATCATTATATGCGTAGAATGAGTGCTGAAATTGAACATACTGTAAATCCTGAATACATGAGTCATGAGCAGTATTACCTGAGTTGGAGTTCTTAAGTTTCATGGAACATGATTTGTACAACTGAGCAAACTGGGACTCATTATACTAAGAACAGGAAAAATGTGAACTATGATCATAGAGCTGACATATAAAGCATGAGTAGTTATTGTGATGACAGAAGTACAAAACTCTGCACTGAGATGAGAATGGGTCGGTCATCTTCCTCCCCTACTGATGTTCTACAATACACTAGCACCACTGCTAGAATATAAGAGACTGACTTGGTTACTTGTTCTATCATCTCCCCCTTGGCTTAAAGTCATCGTTCTAAGTCTGTGAACCACTTAACAAACTTTAAATTTAACTTTCATCACTTTACTTAATAATCTGGGGTAATAATACCTATAAATAATAAATTCCCCTGGAGGACTTCACCTAAAGTGTAAGACCCATTGCTAATACTTCCTTCTGAGATACACTCTTAACTTTCTATAGCCCTAATAATCATCACATAATAACTTAAACACTGACTAACTTAGAATTCTCATCTCTTGTTTCTATTAGTTCAATCTTTAAAGATTCAAACTTAGACTCTAACATATGTCCTGAATATCCCTAAATCTGTAATAACCATACTACTTTCATCATAGCCTACAAACATCATATCCATAACATATGTTTCGAATGAACAAACCTAAATTCTTGCATAAAATGCTTCAAGACTACTGATTCACCTTTCATTCAACTAGTCTCATGAAGTATGTTCTGCTCAAATTCAGATAACTCTATCCCAACTCTACTACTGTTGCTAGACTCCGGGTTTCACACCTCTAATTCTAGATCATATGCTATCATAGGATATTGAGAAAGAATCTGAAGACACGTCTGGCTCCTAAGCACTGAGGTACTACCTCTCAATTCAATGACCGGTTCATTTAGAAACTAAAATTGAACGACTCTATTTCTGAAATCAACTGAAGTGATATTCTAGGTTACTAAAATTGGGAAGTTTCTATATACCCATTTAGATAGGATAGATTTACCCACTGAGGTAGACACTGAGAAGGGCTCCACTAATATTTTAGGTCTGACACCAAAGTTAATATCTATACGGGGGAGAGAGAAGGGGGGAGGGGGAGAGGTAGAAGAGAAAGTGAAGCTTCATGGTCTAGTAAAACATACATAAGAATATGAAAGGGCTGTAAAAATACCCATAACTGCATCAGGAGAACTTTCCTAATCATGTCGGGACTGAATTGCATCTAGGCTATTCTTACGCTGGCTACTGGTTGCGCTGAAAGTGGCACCCTGCTGAGTCGGGTGATCGGATGGGATTGGAGGATGGTTGGATTGACCCTGTTGGTGCAAATATTTTCCCCCCAAGACATTACTCTACACTCTTGCATCCTGTGTCCTGGCTTACCATATCAAAAACATAAGTCACTGCCATCTCTACACATACTTAGGTGATTCCTACCACATTCTCTGCAAAATGGATGGGTACGACCACTGCTCACACTACCCTAGGTTTTGGAGCCTGGATCCCCATCCTGACTGTCATTCATGAACTTTGGTACTGATGCACTAGCTAAAGATGGATCTGGGGATAAAAACTTCTGATTGAACTAAGAACGGTTACTACCTTCTGACCCTAGATGAGCAAAACTAAAGTTACCCATTCTGGTTTTGTATTCTCTCTCTCCTTCTCCTTAAGCTTTTACTCCTTAATCTATTGAGTATGGATCATATGACTAGATATGTACATCTCCATAATTAACATCACAGTCCTACACTCCTTGACCATAATATCAGATACTCCAGACATGAACTTGCTCATCCTAGACCTATTATCAACCACCACATGAGGAGCATACCTGGATAACTGAGTAAACTTGAGGAAATACTATTTCACACTCATATTTCCCTGCCTCAAGTCAATAATTTCTAATACTTTGGATTCCCTCAACTCTAATGGGAAAAATCTCTCTCAGAAGGCTGTAGCAAACTCCTCCCATTCTATAGGCTCTGCATCTGCGCCTTTATCCCCTTTCCACTACTTAAAACAGGTGTGAGCTACATCCTACAACTGGTAAGTAGCCAATTCAACACTCTCACTAGAAGTCACCCCTATAATGTCTGTTACTTTTTGGACCATGTCTAGGAATTCCTGCGGATTCTCTTCAGATTTAGATCCCAAAAATAAAGGATGATTCATTCGGGTAAAGTCTCAAATCCTGGATGCGGTAGTATTGGCCACTAGGTTGGTTGGAACAACAACTGGTTTCTCATTTTGGGCTGCTACAGAGTGAGATAGAGTAGTGAATGTAGTTCTGAACTCTGCATGAGAAACATGCTCATTCAGGGGATCTTCTTGAATGGGTGGAGGTGCTGGCTGGTTTACATTTCTCCTTTTATTTGTCTTTATGGGAGGCATATTCTATAAGAAGAAGGAAGAATAGATTAGACAGAGAGTCTAACATGAGCTCATGCTCTTTCACATGACATGAATACTGAAAAAAGGGAAACTTTTCCTAAAATATCTTGTAGTCTCTTGTCCATAAGTGTGGAACGCTTCACACCCATGCGCAAGACTCTACTTTGCGTGACTTTCAAACTTTCTAGGACACTTTAAAACCTTAGGATCTGATACCAATTTTGTAATGCCCTGAGAGTACACCTTGGGAATGACACAATGCTTACAATCCCGAGGGAGCACAAGCTAACCCATAAGCTGGTACCTGCTGAGAGCACTGAATAATATACTGATGATAGAAGTCATATGCAGAATTTAACTGAAAAATGCCATAAGGTTTTAAATCATAGTTCTAATTATGTTTGTAAACCAATACTGACATTACTGATCAAATGGCTGATAATAATAACTGAAAACTGACTGACTGAATGTACTAGTCTGAAAGCCTCTAAACTGTCTGACTGTGGAGTTGATGGGACAGGCCCCCAAATAACTCCAACTTACTAAATAGCTAAACTACTGACATAGCTAAATATAAAGTAGCTCTTCCTTGAAGAATGAGGACTCACCACGGCTGCTACTGCTGATGCAATGGAAAATCTATGTACGATCGAGAATTCGAGCATCCAAACCTATAATATAAGACATCATAGCGCCAAAAATGAGTATACGATTAGTACTTTGAATATACTAGTATACTAAATGAGGTAGGCTGATATGCATGGTTTCATGTACAAGAGTAACTAACTAACTGAATGAATAACATCAAGTACTGAATAGAATGCATAAAATTTGTAAATACTAAGAACGTATGACCATGCATTAACATGTTCTGAATATAATCTGCAAACTGAAATACTGAAATCTGATAACTGAATAAATGATATTTGTATGCTATGGCCAAGAAAAAATGAAATTGAATTCTAAACCGAGTACTAAAACTAAAACTGTGGGAAGTATTATTTAACCGATATGCCTCAGTATGAGCTTATCAAGGTCCAACCGGTCACCCCAGTTGGAAGGCTGCTAGTACCGTGCCACGGGTACTAATAATGTCTATAGAGTCAGTCCTAATCTGGCAGGTGACCCCTGACATCAGTCCTAAACTAGCGGGTGATCCCAAAGAGTGTCAGTCCTAAATTGGAGGGTGACATTGTAATACCCCAAAAAAAATTTTCATTAGAATTTTGTGAGTAAATGTGTCGGGATCCTATCTTTGAGAATGATTTATAATTTTTCTATATATCATTTATTGGATTTCGACCCACCATTTCGTAGATCATCGAATAATCTTTCCAACGATATGTGGATCACCCAAAACGGACACTCGAGCGATGAGTTACGACCTTTCCGATCAAACTACGACTATTCCGATGTACTGTGAACAGTAAAATGTGCAGGAAAAAAAAATACTGCAGCCAGACGATTTTTTTGGTCAACTTCAAATGATCATAACTCCTTGTAAATAATGAACTGTGTGAGCTGCTACATATCAATGGAAATTTATAAGAGTCTTCTTTCCAATGAAATTGGTTTCATCCAATTTGGACATCATAGTAAAACGTTATGGCCAATTTACTTCAGCCTATCGGATAGATCACTGAAGGGCAGATTTGACATTAATTGATTTTTAAAGGTATTTTGGTCATTTCCCATTATGGTAACCCTCTATATATACCCCCTTTGAGCTGAGAATTGTCATTCATTTTCTCTCATTTCTCTTATATCCCTCTCTCAAAATATATGCATATATATATATATATATATATATAGAAGAAGAGGAGTTAGGGTTAGGGTTCCAATTGGGGGAAAATCGATTCAAGGCTTCGCTTCGCGAATTGCTTCTGTCAATTTCTTCGTCTACGAAATCTAAGGTATTCAAATATTTATCTATGGGCTCCTTTCGTCCATAGAGCCCACAAATCCTTTTTCAAAGGCTCACGATACATGTGTACATATATATATATATGATTATACTTTCTAAATTTTCATTGTGTATGCGTGTAGTATTCACATGATGGTTGAGATATATGTGTGGGATGATTATGTGTGTTGGTTGAAGTATATGTGTGTAGTATTTGCGTGATGGTTGGTGATTATGTTGTTGAAGTTGATGATATCCAATAAGGGATCTTTGTATGTTTGTGGAAACTATGGTGGTGTGTGATGTATAAATATATGAAATGGGTGATTGAATACTTGTAATCTTGATGAATCCACCTATGCCTAAGAAGTGCATGTAAGGTGTTTGTGAAAATACCTAAGAGACTAGAGATTTTGTTTTTATAACATAATAGGTCCAAAATTAATTGATTATGAATATATGATGATTTAAATTGTTAAGCCTTGATTTATACTATTATTCCATTATTTCCTTGTTATGAATTGATAATTATTATTGGGAATTATATATCCCTACTATTGATTGATATGTCAAATATTTTCTAAATGTGAGTTGGATTGTGAATTGAGAAATATGGATGTTGAAGTTGAAGGATGATGGTGTTGTGGTGCATGAAATTGAGCATTAAACCTATGCCCTAAATGGTGCATGTAAGATGATTGCTAAAATGCCTATGTGAAGAAGAATTTAAGTATTTGACATGTTATCCAAATTATGATTTCATGCCATATCCATATGCTTAACTTATGTCTACCATAGGTTTGACAAAATATTTAAGAGTATAGGAAACTATGCATTGTGGTTCATGAGGTCTTAAAAGATAAAATTCATTCTTTGTTCCTATGGATAGTTGATTTCCTTGAATTTGTGGTGCGTTATGGGTGTATGATGGAATACCATGATGAATTGTTGAGGTAACTATGATTTTTGTGCGTAGTATTTGCTGTGGACCCAAAGCATGCTCCCCACGTGTTCAATTGGATGCTTATATGGAGAAATGAGGCCATTTGATTTGATAAGTGTGAAGTCCTCAATTATGTGTTGCGTATGATAGCCTATGGGCATGTTGTGTATGAGTTATATATCTTGTTTTACTTTATGCTATTGTGTGCTGGGGGTACGTATGCCCAAAATAGTCTGCTGGTCTAGAGCCGAGTCAGTTTCACGGTAATCTCAATCGAGCGATGAACAATGAAATCCCGGTTAGTTTCAAAACTTGGGAAAAACTCAGTAATCTCGAAAATTATTCTTTATTGAATAATCGGGCCAAGCTCTGAAATCTTACATATCAATTTACTCCGTTACAAACTGCTGGAAGGGTGTCAATACCGTGCCACCAGTAAAGACAACTACATAGGACCCTCTATTATCAGGACCCCAAACGTAAATGGTGGGACCCTCTACTCGCAGGACAACCACCTCATCTAACCCTCTACTCGCAGGATAGATGTCTCAACCTACGGTGGCGACGTAGTTCAGGAGCATAAGGATTGCTACCAGGAATCAAACCCTCTACTCGTAGGAATGTTCCCATCCTTAGCTCACTCAGTGCTGAATCCTACTCCCAACTGAAAGACATTTAACCGGTTCTTAACTGTACTCAACTGAACTAAATTTGTTCTCACATTATGATACTTTATCAATATGACAGAGTTCGCTTGATTCCGTTCTATGACGGAGTATTTCTAAATGCCACTTACTTTTAAGATAAGCTTACTATCTCACAAAATATACAGAGGTCTGTAACGGAGTGAATTGATATGTAAGATATTAGAGCTTCATGGCCCGATTATTAGATAAAGAATGATTTCTGATATTACTGAGTTTTACCCAAGTTTTGAAACTAACTGCGAGTTCATTGTTCATTGCTCGATTGAGATTACCGTGAAACTGACTCGGCTCTAGACCACCAGACTATTTCGGGCATACGTACCCCCATCACACAATAGCATAAAGTAACACAAGATAGATAACTCATACACAACATGCCCATAGGCCATCATACGCAACACATAATTGAGGACTTCACACTTAGCAAATCAAATGGCCTCATTTCTCCATATAAGCATCCAATCGAACACGTGGGGAGCATGCTTTGGGTCCACAACAAATACTACGCACAAACATCATAGTTACCTCAACAATTCATCATGGCATTCCATCATACACCCAGAACGCACCACAAATTCAAGGAAATCAACTATCCATAGGAACAAAGAATGAATTTATCTTTTAAGACCTAATGAACCGCAATGCTTAGTTTCCTATTCTCTTAAATATTTTGTCAAACATATGGTAGACATAAGTTAAGCATATGGATATGGCATGAAATCATAATTTGGATAACAAACATGTCAAATACTTAAATTCTTCTTCACATAGGCGTTTTAGCAATCATCTTACATGCACCATTTAGGGAATAGGTTTAATGCTCAATTTCATGCACCACAACACCATCATACTTCAACTTCAACATCCACATTTCTCAATTCACAATCCAACTCACATTTAGAAAATATTTGACATATCAATCAATAGTAGGGATATATAATTCCCAATAATAATTATCAATTCATAACAAGGAAATAATGGAATAATAGTATAAATCAAGGCTTAACAATTTAAATCATCATATATTCATAATCAATTAATTTTGGACCTATTATGTTATAAAAACAAAATCTCTAGTCTCTTAGGTATTTTCACAAACACCTTACATGCACTTCTTAGGCATAGGTGGATTCATCAAGATTACAAGTATTCAATCACCCATTTCATATATTTATACATCACACACCACCATAGTTTCCACAAACATACAAAGATCCCTTCTTGGATATCATCAACTTCAACAACATAATCACCAACCATCACACAAATACTACACACATATACTTCAACCAACACACATAATCATCCCACACATATATCTCAACCATCATGTGAATACTACACACATACACAATGAAAATTTAGAAAGTATAATCATATATATATATATGTACACATGTATCGTGAGCCTTTGAAAAAGGATTTGTGGGCTCTATGGACGAAAGGAGCCCATAGATAAATACTTGCATACCTTAGATTTCATAGCCGAAGAGATTGACGGAAGCAATTCGCGAAGCGAAGCCTTGAATAGATTTTCCCCCAATTGGAACCCTAACCCTAACTCCTCTTCTTCTATATATATATATATATATATATATATATATATATATATATATATATATATATATATATATATATATATATCTATGCATATATTTTGAGAGAGGGATATAAGAGAAATGAGAGAAAATGAATGACAATTCTCATCTCAAAGGGGGTATATATAGAGGGTTACCATAATGGAAAATGACCAAAATACCTTTAAAAATTAATTAATGTCAAATCTGCCCTTCAGTGATCTATCCGATAGGCTGAAGTAAATTGGCCATAACTTTTTACTCCGATGTCCAAATTAGATGAAACCAATTTCATTAGAAAGAAGACTCTCAGGGATTTCCGTTGATATATAGCATCTCACACATTTCATTATGTACAAGGAGTTATGATAGTTTGAAGTTGATAAAAAAATCCCCTGGCTGCAGTATTTTTTTTCCTGCACATTTTACTATTCACAGTACGATCGGAATGGTCGTAGTTTGATCGGAATGGTCATAACTCATCGCTCGAGTGTCCATTTTGGGTGATTCATACATCGTTGGAAATCTTATTCGATGCTCTACAAAATGGTGGGTCGAAATCAAAGAAATGACACACAGAAAAATTCTAAATCAATTTCAAAGATAAAATCCTGACACATTTACGTACAAAATTTCAACGACAAAATTTTCTGGGGTATTACAGACATCTCATAACCTATGCTGGCTACATAGTTCTGGAACTTAGGGATTGCTTCTACGGACCCAGTCCTAACTGTTGGGTGATCCCCTATCCCTAGGCTCGCTCGGTGCTAAATCCTACTCCTAACTGAACTGAGACTAATTGTGGAACTATTCTGAAGCTACTGAAACTGGACAAGTAACTGACCATGATGGTTAACTGGCAGAATATGCTCATGATTTACCTGAAACTATTCTGAAGCTACTGAAACTAAGTAGACAGCTAAATTTTTGGTATTCATAACCCCCAGGACTCGATAGTAATAATAATAGGACCACTTGAAATCTTTGAAACCATGGAAGGAAATCATTGTTCATAATTATTCACTTAAGCATTTTATCAAACCCATGAGGACTAAGACTTTAACATGGGGATGCTTTATAAACATGAAAAGATTGCATAATCACATGACCAAATCTAAGATGAGGGTTTTATTCTGAATTCATATGAACGTGATATGGACGCCACAATATTTAAAACATACTATAATGCATTCCATTGAACTCACTTGAAAACATAACAAAGGTCATTATCCAAAACTCATTTTTTGAGGCATTTTATCAAACACTTGATATTCACAGTTTAAGGTAAATATGAGAATAGTGTAAAGTTTCTAGTAATACCATGATTTCAACACCAACATCACTAATTATGAATTAAATTAGTGAATAACATTGTTCAAACGTGTGGGGTTTAATAATAACAACAATTTCACGTAAACATGGTATAGATTCAAAATTCATGGGGATTCATGGTTAAAATCACAATTAAAATCACAATAACTTGTAATACTCACAACTTTGAATTTGAAATTAGATTCTTGGACTCCATGGGTGGAAGGGACACATGGATGAACATTTAACATACCTTAAAGTTTTAATATTTAAAGAGAATTGACTTTTCTTTAACGTTCTTGGATTGGGAATTATAATTTCTTGAAGAAGGAATGGTGAAACCTTGGATTTCTTGGAGTTAAATTTGAAGCTTTAGGATTTCTTGGAGAGAAATTTGGTGAGGAATGAGTGTATTTTTCTTATAATAATGTCTAATCCCTTGTTTTTATGACTTGGGGACCGTAGAAAAAGACAGGACTTCCCCTCGGACTTAAAAGTTTTAGAAGAATCCTAGTTTTAAGGCTTACCACTGAGAGGTACTAGTGCAACCGCTATTGCACTATCGAGTGGTGTAATCGCGACAACTCATTGCCTCACACGAAAAATGCTATAACTTTTCACTCGGGTATCAGATTAAGGAAAAATTGATAACATTGTAAAGCTGACTAAATTATCTATTTGTTAGTGGGTTATTAGCTCAAAAATTCATAGTATAGCGAAAGATATGCTTGTTTGAAGTTGACTATCACATCATCCTTCTCAAGAACTCAATCGGTAAGGGATATTTTGATTCGTCTAATAGCTACGAGTTATTTGAGGCCTTAATATACATCAAACTCACTCATAAAACTACCAAACACTATAATTTATTTCTCATGAGCTTGAAGCATAGTTTTAATATTGGTTTGGATTTTTGGGATATTACAACTAATCCCAACTAAATATAAACTGATATACTGAATAGCTCAATAATACTAAAGTACTGAGGTGAAAGATAAGTTCTTTATCTAAAAATAATTCTAAATCATAAAAATTGAATGACTGAGTTTTTGACTATCAATGCATGATATACTAGGTCATCGGGTGTTCATAACTCGCTATCTCTGAAGAATGCTAGTATCTTGATAAATTTTATACTATGAAGAGAAATGTAAGATTTCATAACATAAGTCCAAAATCATGAATTTACCAACACACCGAGGGTTCATAATTCTAATTCTGTGAAGATACTAAATTTTATGGGAAAACATAGTAGATCAACTAATATACACTGAATCCACAAAATCATGATAAATAATGCTCAATAGTCTTAAAAACTAATACATCATACATAACTTGGTCATATGCTTTAAATCTGAAGTATTATCATGTAAATAATCCATGAACATGAGAATATTGTGAATTCTATACTATAGTCATAAGAAATCATAAATATTCATGAAAACATGCTCATGAATGTAAAATATATTAAGGAGAATTGAATTTAAACTTGGAATTCTATTTGGATAATACCCTAGTTTATGAGAATCATTGGAGTTGTAACTGAATTCATATTTTAAAACTAGGTTTTTGACATAGGGATGAAAGTAATCACTTACTAAAAACCCACATACTTGGACTAATGAAGTCTTGGACTGAAGCCTTGGGAATATGGCTTTGAGAAAAACCCTAGGCTTAGGCTTTCTTGAGAGTTGAATCACTTGATTTTTTGACTTAAAATGAGTTGGGGGATAATAATGAGGGATTTGGGGTGCTTAAATAGACATATACCTCTTGGAGCAGCTGAAATGGTGTAGTTTTTGGGTTAAAAGAGTGGAAAAATACCAAATAATCCTTTTAAAATTGTTTGAAAAGTTGTTTGTATAGTCCCGACGAGTTTGGTGACGATCCATAGGGTCTGGGATGAGTTGTGGCCTGAGTCATTGTCTGGAACTCAAATTTTGGTCCCCCTGCTGCAAAGACATGTCACCCTATGACTCATAGGGGTCTAATGACTCATCGTCGTTTGAGTCATCTTCACTAGCAGCGTCGACAATGCTTCAGTAAATTGGCTATAACTTTTTACTCAGATATCAGATTAAGATGAAACTGGATGCATTTGATGATAATTCAACTATCTAAATTTTGGTTAGTCTTTATCTCAAAAAATCTTAGTAATATACAATTTATGGTTGTTTGAAGTTGACTATAACAATATTCTTCTCAAGAGTTTAATCGGTAAGGGATATTTTGACTTGTCTATAAGCTACGAGCTATTTTTGGCATTAATATATGTATAAATAACTTATCAAAATAACAAAACTAATTTTTAATTTTACATGTACTTGAAGCATGGTTCTTATAGTTGCTTGGATTTTTGGGGTGTTATAGACTCTTTTTTATTGTAAATACCTGAATTTTTCCTTATGTAAAGACACAAAATTTTCATGTGAGAAAACAACTTCTTCGTCCTAAAAACTCAAGTATGATAATCAAATCACTGAGTGAGTTTGTATTTCAACAAATTTAAGGTACTGCTATTTGTTGAAGTAATTATTTTATCCTGGAGAGTATATTCCATTAACCTCAGGTAATTGAGAGGTACAATGGAACACCCTGGATTTGGGTCCTTGAAAAATTTCTAAATTTTTAAAGTCACTCCCAAACTCCGACTTTCCCTACGAGTCATAACGTGTCATTGCAGGTCTTAGGGACCCAATCATAGCCAGACCAGTGTGCTAGCCTGTTGTTACTTCCTTGACTACGACTGGTGGTTACAAGTGGTAAAGACTCAAAATGAGTCGTATAGTCCTATTCGTGTCCAAACCAGTGTGTGCAACAAGTCTTGAGTCGTAGGGTCACCTGATGTGTCGTATGGTGTGAATTATAGGGTTGCCAGAGAAGGGTCCTTCAGCTACTATCTTGACTTTGACTCATGGTGACGAGCCATAACATGTCCTTATGAGTCATATAGCGACTCGTAGTCACTGGTGATAATTTTTTAGCTTTTACGTGAGGGCACTTTTGACATTTATCCTTTTCCCCAAATCATAACCCACAACTTTAAACCCCTTAAGGGTGTTATTATCACTCCAAAATAGATTGAAAAACTTTGAAAACGCTCTCAATTCTCCAAGGTTAATACACTTAGGGTTTTTAAGAAGTTGATCAATTAGTGCTTCCAAGGGCAAATTCTCTCCATAACTCTTGATATTTTAGGCATGTGACTCTACCCTTAAATTTGTTTAACTTATAGAATGAAATTATATGATTGTTTATGTGGATTTGAACATGGGTTTTGATATGGATTGAGGGCTTTTGAATGATTGTTTCTTAAATTGTTTTTCCATAATTTATTATGCATTGTTCATGCTTTACATATGGTTTTAAACTTATGGGGTGTATGGGAATGGTGAATAAACTAGGGTATTGTGATTTCTCCAAATTTTATGAATATTGATAATTGAATTGGTAATAACCCCAACCCAATTTATTGAAAGTAGTTTTGAGTATGTGTAAAATTGCATTGAACTTCTTTTGGAACATTTGCATAATGTAAAGAGGTTATTGAAACATAATGGTTTGATTTAATGAACAAAGAGAGTCAGTGTTTCCCCACCTTGTATAATGAACACAGAGAGTTATTTTTTCAAGTTAATAGAATTGAAATAGCATGATGATGTTACCTTGCAAGCGTAGTTGGTATGATGATACTAACAATGTATGCCTAAATGTGTATTATGGTTCAATGAATGGGAATGTGTGATGAAGTTTTTAAAGGGGCTTAAAAGAGGGTTGTGTACATGGGCCGTGAAAGTGGAGGTCCTGAGGGACCAATACTGAACATCGCATTTGTCGATACAAGGGTTTAAATAGACTGGGGTTTGAGTCCCTTTACTTATTATCGGGTGGTCCAAGTCCCCCTTTCTATATGATTGGGAGGTTTGATTCCCCCATATTACATTACATAATCTGGTGCTTAAGTTACCTTAGTATATGATTTGTAGGTTTGAGTGCCCTGTGTATTTATATAAGATTATTCTCCAGTTCGTGCGACTACACACACTAAGGCCTGACCTAGGGGTAAGAGTTAGGGCCCATATAGCCCGTGGGTACTGTTATATGATGGTTAAGCTACACAATTTAGACTAAAGTTTTAAAGTGCATGTTAAGCTTTGTTTCCTATCCCAATATTTTATGTAAGTATATATGTATGCACACATATATGTGAACTGTACATTGAGTTGAACTGGATTTTTAAATTGTTATTACTTTATACTTATCCCTGAGTTATATTCTAGTGCTCAACCCACTAACCATCTCTGAATGTTTTATCCCCACGTGATACAGGGTCCAAAGGCAATCCTACTTTTCCTGCACAGTGTTAGGTGGATCAACTCGATTCGTCGATCGTTTGTGGTGAAGTGGTGAGATTCCATTCTCTGGAAGACTTGATCATTCCATCGGTTTCCTTACATGATTTAAAATTAAGGTTATTGTTGTTGACATTCTTAGGTGTATTTGAGTTTATTACCTTTTTATCTTTTTATATGTTTGGGTTTCAGCCACTGCTATGAGTGTTATATTCTATTTGGCTAGGCAAAGGGGGTGGTCTCCGGTCCATGGTGGACTTGAGATACTCGTCATGGCCAGGCCCTTGCCTGGGTCATGACATATAAATTCCTTAAGGACACACCATTAATTCGGTGGACTTGATTATTTCTGTTTTCATCTCTTTCTAAATACTGAAATGACTATTTTCTTAGAAAATAGTTTGAACTTCATTTTGATAGTTCATAAATCATTTGAACTTGTGTTTGATGTTCTTGAAACTTTATTTTGATAGTTTATAAGTTGTTTAAACTTGTGTTTGAAGTTCTTATGGATTAATATAGATTTTGAATTCAGAAAACAATACTTCCAAACTTATAACAATAATAGGAATAGACTAATCAAGTGTTAAGAATATATGTAAGTAAATAAAAATATGTTCTCATTAACAATTTAAGCTTTTTATACGATATCAGAGCAGACCTCTCTCTTAGGTTTGAATTTCACAACCACTAATTATCAAGAGGATTTCTGTGTATTTGGTTATGAAAAATGAATCAGGTCTGAATTTTAGAGGAGGTGTTAAGAATATAGTTATGTAAATAATAGTGTGCACCACGAGCAATATAATAATTAGGCAATCACCAACTATTCTTTTTGTTAGTGTAATATACCATAATAATTAAATTATTAACATAAGATTTTATAGCTAGGACATTACGACCATGTGATATCCTAATTTTGTATGAGTATTTTTAAGAATAAGCTCAATTCTCATAGGAAACATCCTTCTTCCACACTCACATGGGTGAAATCTGGCAAGGGTAGTCCTATAATTTTGACATCCCACTCATATGAGATACAAAATTTCATTAAGGGTTCTTAAACTCAACCTTCCCAAATCATTATAGGAACAAAATGAACTTACATCATAGGAAGGAATTTAACAACAGTGCATCCTACCCGAAGTCATCATATGATTTATTTTTATCATTAAACATGATACGAGATCTCTAGTCCCCAAGTTGGGTTTCCTTGCTAAAAATTAGTGCATATGAAATATTTTCTTTTACTGTTTTATTTTTTGTTTTAGTTTATTGGTCAAATAAATCAGTTCCTATTTTGTACGAAACTTATTGAGATAGGATTCCTAGTTAGTTGGTAGAGTTATTTTAGGATTTGAAATTAGTGGCTTACTTTATATGTGCGTATCAAATGTAAACAAAAAAGCCACACTAAATAACAGTTTCTCTACTTCATTTCCTGTATACTGCAAAACTTATTTCTTTATCTACATCCTTTTTATTTTATGGTATTAGAGCCAAGTTGTTCATCTGATTGTTCTTTCTTTCTTCTTGTCAATCAAGTTTTTTTATTCTTGTTGGAGGAGATTGAAACTTGTAGAGAAAACTTTTTTGTAGCATGGGGTCAGCAAATAGGGGAAATAATTCAAATGCCCAATTTAGTGTTCAGACGCTTGTAGGGACAAACTACAAACATTGGAGAACATATATGGAGGCTTACCCTCAAGGTCAAGACCTTTGGGATCTTATTTCTGGTGCTAAATTAGAAATTATAGCAAATACTCTAGAAAATTTAGAACCATAGAGATAATGAAAGATCAAATATGGTAACACACTCTTTGCTTTGAGGACTTCAATTGGAAAAGAGTTCATCGATCATGTACATGATGTTATTTCACCAAAAATATTTGGGAGATACTTGAGAGATTATTTACTAAAAAGAAAATTTCTAGGCTACAACTGCTAAAAAATGAATTGGAAATACTAACACAAGGAGGCATGTCTATTTCTGAATATTGCATATGAGTTATCGTTATCTGTGCTGAAATTTTAGAATTAGATCCTAATGAGAAGATTGGTGAACCAAGACTGCGATGATTTTTTTTTGAGGATTTGAAGAAGGAGTATAGACCATTTATCACTTCCACCTAGGGCTGCACAAAGCAACCTTCAGTTGAAGAATTTGAAAATTTACATTCCGACCAAGAGGCATTGGCAAAGTAAACGGCAAAAAGCCTTGAACCAAATGCGACTCTTTTTTTCAAAAGATAAGAACAATATGAAAATCATATATAGAAGCAGGAATAATGAAAAAGAATCAAATGGTGAAAAATATACCAATGATAACTTTGATAATAGGAAATGTATAGATGCGGTAAAATTGGACACACCAAGAATATTATAGAGTAAAGCTCTCAAAAGTAAATGTGCAAGTGAAAATGATGGAAATCAATAACTCAAATGGGAGAAATACTTCACTGTAGAAGAAAATTCATTGAGAAATGATGATTCAGTTCAATCTCTCTACAACAATGATAACTGCAAACAAGAGTGGATCATTGATTTTGGTTACTCTCATCATGTACTGGAAATGGGTTTCTTCTTTCACAGCTACATCAATATAATAGAGAAAGACTTGTTACATTGGATAACTCGACATACATAATATATAATAAATGAGTCTTTAATATTTATGTCAGACATACATGAGTTCTTAAGCTAAATGATGTATTTTATGCTCTAGGTTTAAAGAGAAACTTACTTTCAGTTTCTCAAATTACTGATTTTGGAACATATATTTTGTTTGGTATAAATGATATGAAGGTTATTAATAATGTAAAGAACATATCTACTGATGTTATTCTTATTGGTGAACAAAAGGGTTTGCTATTTGTCATGGCAGTTGGGGAAGCTTATGTAAGACAAGTCAAATAGATAACATAACTATTTATCTTGCTCAATTGGGACACTTTGGATATCAATTATTGTGGCAAATTTCTTCTAAGAAATTAGTGGATGGTATACCAGATCTACAAAATATTCATGAATATTAAATTAGCTAAGGCTGTCAATTTGGAAAATCATAACGTCTTCCATTTCAAAGATCATTAAATCACAGATCCACTATTTTTGAGTTGATTCATCTTGATTTGATGGGACCAATAAAAACAACAAGTTATTGTGGTTTTCTCTATTTCATGGTACTTGTAGATGATTTCTCAAGATATACATGGGTGAAGTCCTTGAAAGAGAAGAGTGAAGCCTTATCTAAATTTGTTGAATTTAAAATGATCATGGAGAACGATTTTGCGGTAAAAGTTAAATGACTCCAAAGTGATAATGGAGGAAAATATATGTCTGATGAATTCTTCAACTACAACAATTATAAGGGTATTTTAAGGCAAATGACATGTCCAAATTGTCGCACTTCATTTTTCTCTCAAAAATCGAGATTCAATGTAACAACTCTTTCTAGGATATTTTAAAGAAAAGAGTCGCCACCTAATGAATGAGGTGAGTTAGGGAACTATTCTAAACTAATTAAAAATTATTTAGTTATTAGCCTATGTCACTAGAAACTCAGATAAGGGTTTAACTTATCTCTAAAGAAAGGCGTAAGGCACCTTTTAAGGATTACAAATATGGGTCCGAATCGAATTCTTATATTACGTGGAAACAATATGAAATAAACAAAGATCGAATAATTTTATTAATCTAATATCAACTAAGTGATGTAATAAAGAATACTTTCAACCAGTGTACATATTATATAAAGAATGAACAATACAAGAGTTGTGAGACCGATCTTTTGTGAAAGGTAAATAATAAGTGAAAAATAATCATAATTTGCATATTTTTCATCTTACTCAGATTATAAACTCTGGTGAACTCTGCCTTCCTCATATCACGCTGACTATATGCCTGCAAAATCAATTATCCTCATTTTAGGGTGATCGAGCCCAATTATCATACTTTAGGATAGACTATCCTGGTATATTCTATTATAGGATGAATGAACTCGATATATCCAGATTTAGGACAGACGAACCTGGTATATCCTTTTATTGGACAGACGAACTCAACATATTCAGTTTTAGGATGTACGAACTTGGAATATCTTATTATTGGATGGACGAACCTCATATATCCTATTTTAGGGTGGACGAACTCGATATATCTTATTACAGGACATATGAATTTAGTATATTTAAGTTTAGGATGGTCAAACTTGATATATCCTATTATAGGGTGGATGAACCCGAAATATCCTAATTTAAAGATGGATGAATATGTTATAGCCTATTATAAGATAGGCGAACTCAGTATATCTAGTATTAGGATGAACAAACTCATATATCCTATTATAGAATGGACGAATCCGATATATCCTATTTTTGAGAATGAATGAACCCGAACGTTTTTTATTGTCGAACCTATCAACGTAATGTATTGTCGGGTTGACTGTTGAGCCTGTCAATGCAATGTATTTTTGGGTTGGCTGTTGAGCCTATCAATGCAATATATTATTGGGTTGGCTATCAAGCCTATCAATTCAATGTGTTGTTGAATTTATTGTCATCAAATTTGAAAAGATAGAACAACTTATCCTCTTTACAAGGTTGGAGATGTAGTTTGGGCTTTCTTTGATGATGATCATTTAGACATTGTGTGGTAGTTGCTGTATTTTCACCTACTGTTTGCAAAAAAAATTATAAGTTTTGAAAAGTAAGGTTAACTCATACCTTCTCTTGTCTTGGTTCCTTATAGTTGTTTTATTTCATGGATAGAATTGAAATTTATTATGGTGAAACTTTTGAGGAATCCTTAAAAATTTCTGGCCTGATTTAGAATAAAGATTTGTTTGCACGTCCTTAAGGATTCAAATGTTGATTTCTCATGAAAATTTTGAGGTCCTCTCAAAAATTTTGTCCAATTTTTACTTATGGACTCTTATAATCTGGCTATACTCATAGATAAATATTAGTTCAATAGAAATAGTTGTCTTTTATTTGAACCATGAAGTTTTAAGTTTGAATCTACATTTTGCCAATAGGGAGAAGCAAGAAATTTTTGCTTAGACTAAGACTAAAATGAGAAGGTATAGTCTGAAAAGTGATTTGCATTGAGCGAGGTGGAATAAGGTTGGACTTTTTGAATGTCGAGCATATTTGTCATATTGTAGATTCTCAATCAAGTAGATGATTAAATACTAGACAACTGTAATGCCCCATAATATTCAAAGCTCGATTCAGCTCTTAGTTGTATGCTTAAGGGGTCCAAGGCTAAAAAAAATTCATGAAGTGTTGAGGACTTAGTCATTTTCAAGACCGCTAAACTTTGCCAAGTTTTTGTTTGACCTTCCCGACCCCGAAATGTTATTTTTTAAGTTGATTCATAGTTAGGGAGGTTAAAAGTATGTCTCGGGAGAGTTTCAAGATTTTTCGACAAGGTTCGGGCCATGTTTGGATAGCCAAAATAGTGAAGCCACATAATTTGGCCATGACACATTGCTCTCTCCCATGTTGAGGAGCTTTACAACGCGTTGCTCTCCCCTCTCGAAGTAAGCTAGACAACGCATTTCTCTCTCCCATGGAGAGAGAGGAGCGACACATGTCTCCATCCCTCACAATGTTATTGTTAAAGTACCCAAGGGGCATTTAAGTCATTTACCTCACGTCCTTAACACGACCTGAACTCCCAAAAGGGCATTATTTGCCCCTTTCACCCCAAATTGATCTAAAGAAACCCTTCTTCTTCCTCTAGAACAAACCCAAGCTTCATTCTCAAGAAATCAAGGGTTCAAGCTTTTAAGTTCAAGCAATCTTTAGGATTAAAGATATTAAGGTATGTGGGATGTTCATTCATGGGTCACTTTCATCTATGGATCCCCAAAACCTCCTTTCAAACTAAAGTATGGATTTTCTTTTACTATGAAGTTTTATATGATCAACATGGATTAAATTCATGTTTATTCTTAGTAGTTTGACTCAACTCAAGTTCAAACATAATTCCCTGAAAATTTGGGTTATCTCATGCTTTAAGCTTCAATATCCTATACTATATTCAAGTGAATTTCATTTTATATTAGTAAGTTACGATCTTAGTCACATAATCATGTTGATTTCCCACGCTTTAAAGTATTTCCATGTTCAAGTTCATAATTTTCACACGTTTGATCTGCCTATGTTTTGGGTTTTGAATCATGACTTCCTACTACTATTATTAAGATTTAATATTGTTTCTTATGGATATTCAGTGTTGGTGGGTTATGAACATCCGATACCTACCTGTTTACTTACATTTCATACCATTTTTAGTAATGATTTCAGTTAAACCATGAATGTTACCATTGATTCAGTTACTAAGGTAATGATGAGCAATGTTAGAGGTTATGTTTAGTTGAGTTTAGTTTAGATCAGTATTAGTGTTAGTTCAGTTGGGAGTAAGATTTAGCATAAAGCGAACCCAGTGATAGGGGCTTACCTACCGGTAGAGGGTGTGACCTTTAGTAGTAGTACCTTAGTTCCAAAACTACGTAGCCAGTGTAGGTTTGAGATGCCTTGCTACCAGTTAAGGGTGGACACATATCTCATGAGAGCACCTACTAGTAGAGGGTGACTCTTTAGTCCTGTGGGACACTATTTCAGTGGATCCACACAGCCAGTGTTAGTACCCGTGGTACGGTACTGACTCCCTTCCAACTGGGGTTACAGATTGGACCCCAATTAACTTAGATTGGGGCATGTCGATTGTATGATACCACCCACAGCATTATTTTAGTATTCATAGTATGTCAACTTAGGTTTGCATGACCAAGTATACAATTATTCAGTTAGTTAAATATCAGTCATTTAATTATACAACTTATTTTAGTACATGTTTATGCTTGGTTTTGCATTTTCAGATAATACATGTTCATGAAATCATGCTCAACTATCTTACGCATTTCAGATAGTCCTTATCTCATATACCAGTACATTCAAAGTACTGACCGTATCTATGCTATGTTGTCTTATAACATAGGTTCGGAAGCACAGTTTTCTGACCGCTCATAAATAATGCATCGAGTACTTAGTAGCAGTAGTGGTGAGTCCTCATCCATCGGGGACATAATTTTCTTATTTTAGTTATGTTAGTACTTTCTTATGTTTACTCAGTTAGTGTTAGTTGGGGTCTGTCCCATCATCTCCTCATGATGTTTATAAGCTTTCAAACAATCAATTAGACAGTCAGTCATTTTAGTATTTTCAGTTATTTTTAGATAGATAGTTAATTTCTAGTATTCTATTAGATATTTTAGACATGTACTAATTCATATTTTAGTACCTAGTTTTACAGTACCTATAATGCCCTAATTTTTCTGAACCGGAATGCTACATAGTGCTTATGACCCCGAGGGACCACAAGCTAACCCATGACTGATATCTGTACTTGTATACTGCAATTCATGACATAATAATGCCGAAAACATACATAATAGGCCATAAGGTTCAACTGAAATAATATAACATCCATATGGGAGAAAAATACCCAAAACAATTGAAAACTAAATCTGAAAACTAAATCTGAGCGTAAATCCAAAAGCCTCTAAGTACTGTCTGAAATAAGGAGTTGAAGGAACATGTATCCAACTAACTCCATAAACTGATAACTGGCTAAAATAATAATGAATAAATCCAATCATATTGTCCTCGAATGAAGAGGACTCACTGAATCTTTGCGACTGGAAATTCTATGGTTACAGTCGATCTGGAGCTCGTGCCTCTGAACCTATGGTGTAACATAAAAAGAAAGCACCATAGTGCAAATGCATCAGTATGAGGGGATGTACTGAGTATACGAGTGAGGTAGGCTAAATATAAACAACATTTGCATGCATGAACAATGCTAACTGACTGACTGATATGAACTAAGAGTGAAAACATACATATATAGTAACTAAGATCGTGAGTACGTAATGGCTAAATCTGTATGCTAATACATGGATGGAATCATAGTTCTGATAACATGGATGACTGTATCTGACAACCCTGAATCTGGTTGAACTCTCTGAGTTTAGTGCTATAACTAAATTTGACCATATCTAACAGTCCTGGTATACTGATATCTGAATAATTGTCTGAGTTCTTTATTGAGACTGATACTGAAACTATGGAAGGTAGTTTTTTAATCAACAAGCCCTATATATACCATTACGACTAAGCTGGGGTCCAATCTCTGCCCTGATTGGAGGGGTGTCCATACCGCGCCACCAGTAAGGACAATTGTGAGTGACCCTTATCTGGCAGATACTCAAAGTGAGAATGGTGGTACCCTAAACTAATAGGTTAGGCCACCTCATCAACCCTAATCTGACAGGCTAAGATGTTTCAACCTATGCTGGCTACGTAGTTCTGGAACACAAGGATGACTGCTAAGAATCACACCCTAAAATTGGTAGGTTAGTCCCCATCATTGGGTTCACTCGGTGCTAACTTCTACTCCCATCTTATGAGACTAAACATGATTCAGCTGACTATACATGGACAGATTAACTAACTTTCGTTGACTGACGGAGTAGTACTATTATCTTGGAGTTAACTGAGATCATGAGATTTTTGAGGTTTCCTGAGTCACATGACTGACTGAGTTCTATAGATTATAGCTTGACTGAGATTATCGTGACAACATGACATGGCTCTAGGCACACAACTATATTTTTGGGTGTGAATATCCCCAGGACTTGATAGAAGGAAACTGGCACACATGACATGACTTGATCACAAGATTTGAGTCCACAATTCATAATATGATAAGTAGGGGGTATCATATTTCATATAGTTATTCAACATCTTAAACATTGTAGGGAATGAATAGATATATTTCGTGTACATATTGTATAGCTCCATTATCTTACATGTTTCATACCACCACAATAGCAACATATGAAAAGCATGGGATTCATAATGAAGTATATAGCTAACAAGGACTTGTCATTTAGACATCATAGAACCATACAAACATGAATTTCTAGCATCTTACGCATTTTATCAAACACCTTGCATGCATTCTTTAAGTCATAGGTAAGTTTCATACTTGCACCATATTAAACCACCTAAAGTTCATGGTTTTCAAATAACAAACATATATATTCCATGAAAATACCTTTAGACATCACATTGAAACTTAAACAACAATCGTCAACATGTACCTACTGATATCACCAAAAAATGTTTACAAAATAATATTTAAAACATGGTTCTTGAGCTCTATGAACGGATTGGATCCATAGATAAACACTATGCATACCTTAGTGATTGAATCTTGAAAGAGATCTAATGTTTCTGAAGGTTCTTGAAGAATTTCTTAGGATTGCTCTTGAGGAGATGATCTTGAGAGAAAACCCTAATCTCGTGGTTGAGAGTGTAATATAGGGTTTTTAAGATGCTTAACTGAAGAAAAATCAGAAAAATTATGCCTCTTTAGGGTTATAAGTCGTGGAAGGTGAAGGAAAAGACCAAAATACCTTTATAAATAAATTCTCAGTTGCTGAAAATGATAGCTGATGGTATTTGTGACAAGGCATCATAAATGTGACAAGCCATAAAAATTTTTGTCACACAGGAGCTAGAATTGCTGGTTTCTGCCTAAGTCTGATGACCTTCATGGCAGGGCATCACAAATGTGGTAAGCTACCACGAATGTCGTTACTTAGGACCTGGTTTCTGCCTAAGGCTGACGACCTTCGTGGTAGGGCATTACAAATATGGTAATCTACCACGAATCATCACACAGGAGCTGGATTCTGCCTAAGGCTGATGACCTTCGTGATAGGGCGTGACAAATGTGGTAAGCTACGACAAATGTCATCACTTAGGAGCTGGTTTCTGCCTAAGGCTGATGACCTTCGTGATAGGGCATCACAAATGTGGTAAGCTACCACGAATGTCATCACTTAGGAAATGTTTTCTGCCTAAGGCTGACGACATTCGTGGTAGGGCATCACAAATGTGGTAAGCTACCACGAATGTCGTCACACAGTTTCCAGCCTGATATGCTAGAGTAAAATAGGAATAACTCTTTGGTCCGATATTCGATTTTGTAGAAATTGATATCACTGGAAAGATAATTCAATTATCTATCTGTTGATAGGTCATGATCTCAAAATTCCAAGTATAATGAGAGATATGCTCGTTTGAAGTTGACTATACCAATGTCCTTCTCAAGAATTCAATCGATAAGGAATATTTTAATTCGTCTGATAGCTGGGAGTTATTTGAAGCCTTAATATACATCTAACCTACTCATAAAACTATAAAATAACCATGATGTACTATTCATGAGCTTGGTACATGGCTCTAATAATGGTTTGGATTTTTCAGGGTATAATAATATCTCCCCCTTGGAAACATTCATCCTCAAATGATGACTGCTTGAGAGGGGAGAAAAGATAAACGATGCATACACTAATCATGCTTAACTGGCACATGATTTAGGACCGAATTGAATTCTAAACTGAACATAGCCCAACTGAACATGCATATCTGATGCATGATTGATAAGCTGATATCATAAATGCATGATAAGCTATGCACTGATACTTGATACCAATTTTATACTTGAATTTTGAACATGTAACTAAATAAGCTTAAGGAAAATGGTTACCTCAAGCTAAGTCTAAATTAGCGGAGAAAATATGAGGGTACTTGGTTTGCATGTCTGCTTCTGCTTCCCAAGTAGCTCCCTCCATGGACTGATTCCACCAAAGAACCTTGACTAGAGGAACTTCTTTGTTCCTCAGCCTACGAGTATGATAGTCGAGGATTTCAACTGGAATCTCTTCATAAGAGAGGCTATTCTGAATATCAATGCTCTGAATAGGGACTACAACTGCTGGGTCACCTATGCACTTCTTGACCAAAGAGACATGGAAGACTGGATGAACTGAGGCTAGATCTGAAGGCAATTTGAGCTCATAGGCTACCTTGCCGAAGCGACTGAGAATCCTGAAGGGACCGACATATCGGGGACTAAGCTTTCCCTTCTTGCCGAATATCTTCACTCCCTTCATGGGAGAGATCTTGAGATAGACATAGTCATCGACCTCGATTCGAGATCCTTTCTATGAACATCTGCATAAGACTTCTATCGGCTCTGAGAAGCCCGAAGTCTTTCTCTGATCAACTGAACTTTCTCTAAGGCATCAAATACTAAGTCAGGCCCAATGACTACGGTCTCACTAACTTCGAACCAACCGATTAGAGACCTACATCTCCTACCATAGAGAGCTTCGAATGGAGCCATCTGAATACTGGAGTGATAGCTGTTGTTGTATGCAAACTCAATCAAAGGAAAGTGGTCATTCCAGCTTCCCTTGAAATAAATTGCACATGCCCTTAGCATATCTTCTAGAGTCTGAATGGTCCTTTCTGCTTGACCATCAATCTGAGGATGAAACGCTGTACTGAGATAAACTTGGGTACCAAGACCCTTTTGGAATGCTTTCCAAAAGTGAGAGGTGAATTGGGTACCTCTATCTGAGCTGATAGATAGTGGAACACCATGTAATCTGGCCAACTCCCTAATACAGAGTTTGGCATAATCCTCGACTGAGTAAGAGGTATGAACTGGAAGAAAATGAGCTGATTTGGTCATTCTGTTTACAATGACCCAACTGAATCATGCTGATGACGTGTTCTAGGCAAACCCATCATGAAGTCCATGTTCACTTCTTTCCACTTCCAAGTAGGAATAGTGAACTCCTACATGGAACCACTAGGTTTCTGATGCTCTATCTTAACCTGCTGACATGTAGAGCACTTAGCCACAAACTCTGCAACATCCCTCTTCATCTCACTCCACCAATAAATCTCCCGCAAGTCACGGTATATCTTAGTGGCCCTTGGATGAATAGAGTATCATACACCATGCGCTTCTTCAAGAATTCACTGCCTTAAGTCATCTACACCAGGAACACACAGATGACCCTGACAGCGAAGAACACCATCTCCCCCTTGGGAGAAAACCACTACTTCCTGACTCTAAACTGACACTTTCAGCTTGACAAGGATAGGATCCCTATCTTGATTCTCTTTCACCTCAGAAACTAGAGATGATTCTGAACTACTCTGAACACATACACCACCCTCTGAAGATTCGACTAAGTGAATGCCTAGTCTGGTAAGCTGATGAATCTCCTGAGCTAATTTCTTCTTAATATCCTCAACATGGGAAACACTACCCATGGACAGTCTACTGAGTGCATCGGCCACTACATTGGCCTTGCCTGGATGATAAAAGACACTCATGTCATAATCCTTCAAGAGCTCTAACCATATTCTCTGACGAAGATTCAGATCTTTCTGGGAAAATACATACTGAAGGCTCTATGATCTATGAAGACATCTACATGAACATCGTATAGATAATGCCTCCAAATCTTTAAGGCAAAGACAACTGCTGCTAACTCAAGGTCATGAGTAGGATAATTCTTCTCATGGGATTTTAACTGTCTGGAGGAATAGGCTATGACTCTACCATGTTGCATGAGGACACAACCTAAACCTACTCTGTATGCATCACAATATACTACGAATCCATCGGAACCATCGGGAAGTGCTAAAAATAGAGTTGAGGTGAGTTGAGTCTTCAACTCCTGAAAACTCTTCTCGCAAGGTTCTGTCCACTGAAACTTGAGCTTCTTTTGAGTTAATCTGGACATAGGATATGCAATAGAAGAAAATACCTCAACAAACCATCGAAAATAGCTAGCCAAACCCAAGAAACTCCTGATATCTGATGGAGAGACAGGGCAAGGACAGTTTCTTACCGCTTCTATTTTCTGAGGATCTACTCTAATGCCATCACCAGAAACAATGTGGCCATGGAATGCTACTGATCTTAGCCAAAATTTGCACTTACTGAACTTGGCGAACAACTGTTGATCCCTGAGAGTCTGAAGAATAAATATAAGATGGTCTGAATGATCACGCTCTGTGCTAGAATAGACCAAAATATCATCTATGAAGACTATGATGAATGTGTCCAAGTACTTCTTGAACACTCTATTCATCAAGTCCATGAAAGCTGCAGGGGAATTGGTAAGACCAAAGGACATGACTAGAAATTCAAAGTGACCATACCGAGTACAAAAAGCTTTCTTCAGAATGTCACATTTCTAACTTTGAGCTGATGATATCCTGATCTGAGGTCTATCTTGGATATATAACTGGCACCCTGAAGTTGGTCAAACAAGTTGTCTATCCTAGGTAGTGGGTACCTGTTATTGATTGTGACTTTGTTGAGCTGACAGTAACCAATACACATTCTGAGAGAACCATTTTTCTTGCACACGAATAAGCCTGGCGCACCCCATGGGGATACACTGGGCTTGATGAATCCCTTTTCTAAGAGATACTTTAACTGATCTTTTAGTTCTTTGAGTTCTGATGGTGCCATTCTTTATGGCGAAATAGAAATAGGCTGAGTATCTGGGAGAAGGTCTATGCTGAAGTCTATTTCCCTTTTGGGAGGAATGCCTAGAATATCTTTGGGAAAGACGTCTGAATATTCATTAACCACTTGGACTGATTCAAGACTGGGATATTCAGAACTGAAATCCTTAACATACACGAGATGATACACACACCCCTTAAAAATCATTTTCCTTGCCCGAAGGTAGGAAACAAGCTGACCCCTAAAAGACGAAGTGCTACCCTTCCACTCTAGGACGGGCTCATTCAATAACTGAAACTAAACTATCCTATTTCTGCAGTCGACTATGGCATAGCAGGAATGAAGCCAATCCATGCCGAGAATGACATCAAAATCAGTCATCTCTAACTTGACTAAATCTGCTGATGTGGATTTCTGAAATATCATAACTGGGCAGTTCCTGTATACCCATCGAGCTATGATAGTTTTACCCACTGGAGTAGAGACTGAAAAGGGCTCTGCTAAAATTTTAGGACTGGTTCTGAAATTGCCTGCTATGTATGGAGTGACAAAAAACAAGGATGCACCTAGGTCTTGCAAAGCATAAACATGAACATAGAAAATCTGTAACATACCAGTAACGACATCAGGAGAATTTTCCTGATCCTGTCGGGTCTGAAGAGCATAGAGTCTATTTGGGTATTTCCCACTAGTAGCACTGGAAGTGGCACCCTGCTGGTTCGGGTGGCTGGACTGGACTGTGGAATGATTCTGTTGACCCTGAGGGCCTGGATGAGGACACTCCCTAATCCTGTGTCCTGGATTACCACAACCAAAATAGACATCACTACCGGATCTGCAAATACCCTTGTGGTTCTTACAATAAGTCTGACAAAGAGGGTTTGTTCGGGCACTGCTAACACTGCCCTGAGATTTAGATCTTGGTGCTCTATCTCTGTTGCCATCCCTGAACTTCGACATTGGGTCACTAGCGAAGGAAGTGGCTGGAACTACTGCTTAGGATAAAACTGCGAACAATTTCCTCCCTCTGATTTGGGCTGAGCAAAACTGAAACTGCCTGCTCTTGCTCTCTTGTTCTGCCTCTCCCTAGTCTTAACCTTCTGCTTCTTTATCTGTTGAGCGTGGGTCATGAGCCTAGATAAATTTATATCACTGTTCAGCATCGCAGACCTATACTCATTTACCATACTATCATTCACCCCTGACACGAACTTGCTCATCTTAGCCCTGTTGTCTGTAACCAAATAAAGGGCATATTTGGCTAGCTGAGTAAATCTAAGAGAATACTCTCTAACTGTCATATTTCCTTGCCTGATATTGATGAAATCAAGAACTTTGTCTTCTCTCATCTCTTGGGGAAAGAATCTATCTAAGAATACCATGACAAATTCTTCCTACTCAACAGGACCTACTTCCCCTAACCTTTCTGCTAACCACTGCTTGTACCTAGTGTGAGCGGCATCCTGCAATTGGTATGCGACTAACTCAGCACTCTGAAAAGAAGTGACTCCCATGATATCAATGACTTTCTGGACTTGGTCAATGAATTCCTGAGGATCCTCGTCTGGCTTAGAACCAAAGAAGGATGAAGGGTTCATTCGGGTGAAGTCCCAAATCCTAGCAGTTGTTGAATTAGCCACTGGGTTGGCTAAAATGTCTGCTGGTCGTTCATTCTGGACATCTACAAAATAAGCAAGAGCGGTAAATGCGGCCCTAAACTCCGCGTGAAAAACATGTTTGCCCAAAGGATTTTTGGGCTGAGGAGCTGGCTGATTTCTTCTCTTTGGAGGCATGTTTCTGAAATAAGAGAAAAGCGGATTAGACTGAGAGACTAACTTGAAATTATGCTTACTAGCATGACATAAATACTGAAGAAAGGTAACTATTCCTAAAACATATCATAGCCTCCTGTACATAAATGTGGTGCGCAACACACCCATGTACAAGACTCTACTAGATGCGGCTTTTAGACTTCCTAGGACTCTATTGAACCTGTCTTTGATACCAAGTTTGTAATGCCCTGATTTTGCTGAACCGGAATGCTACACATTACTTATGACCCCAGGGACCACAAGCTAAACCATGACTGATATCTGTACCTATATACTGTAATTCATGACATAATAAAACAGAAAACATGCATAATAGGACATAAGGTTCAACTAAAATAATATAACATCCATATGGGCAAAAAATACCAAAAATAACTGAAAACTGAATATGAAAGATAAATCTGAGCGTAAATCCAAAAGCCTCTAAGTACTGTATGATATAAGGAGTTGAAGGAACATGTCTCCAACTAACTCCGTAAACTGATAACTGGCTAAAATAATAATGAATAAATCCAATCATATTGTCCTCGAATGAAGAGGACTCACTGAATCTTTACGACTAGAAATGCTATGGCTACTGCCGATCTGGAGCTCGTGTCTCTGAACCTATGGTGTAACATAAAAAGAAAGCACCATAGCGCAAATGCATCAGCATAAGGGGATGTACTAAGTATACGAGTGAGGTAAACTAAATATAAACAGGGTTTGCATGCATGAACAATGCTAACTGACTGACTGATATAAACGTAAGAGTGCAACCATACATACATAGTAACTAAGATCGTGAGTATGTAATGGCTAAATCTGTACGCTAATACATGGCTGGAATCGTAGTTCTGATAACATGGATGACTGTATGTGACAGCCCTGAATCTGGTTGAACTCTCTGAGTTCCATCCTATAACTGAATTTGACCGTAACTAACAGTCCTGGTATATGATAACGCTCAAACTACAGCTCTCGTAAGAGTGTAAGCGGTCGCTGTCAAATATAGAACCCAACTGGGTTGGGTGTCAAATCCCACAGGGAATAGCTGGTCACTAAGTAAGCAAAGATTAGTAGACTTTTGGTGAAAGTCTCGTAAAAGGGGGGAGTTTGTAGCGTGCAATAGTGTAATAAAATAACAAAGTAAAAACGGAAAATAGCAAAGTAAAAAGGAAGAATGTTTTGTAAGATGTTAATCAATGAGAATTGAGAGTTGGGATTTGATGATAGGCGAATTTACGCGCCTATATCAATATATTTTGCCCATATTTTAGCCTAGTTTTGAGAACTAATTATCTATTTCATGCACTTTTAGTCCTTTTTCCTGTAAATGAGCTAACAAACATGATTAGGAAAGTTTCAGGTATAAATGATGCAAAATACAGCATTTTATGGCTTACTTGACGCAAAAGAAAACTCACAAACGAAGTAGAAAGGAGCTGGACGCCTAAAGGACCAAATCTGCTGCATGGAAAATCTGTCCCGGGCTAAAACAGCATTTCTGAATACTTTGGGGACTGCATGGAAAATCTGTCCAGGGCTAAAACAGCATTTCTGAAGACTTTGGGGACTTACAGACACAAAGCTGGATTTTGACAATGATACATTAACCTAGTACAATTGGGTTATGTATTTCATTAGTTTATTTGGATTAGGAGAATGTTACATTAACCTAGTACAAATGGGTTAAGTATTTCCTTAGTTTAGTAGGATTTGGTTATTTATTTCATTAGCATAGTAGGAGTAGGATAGGAGTATTATAAATACCCTATCATGCTAGAGATTTTAATCAAGTCCTCCCTTAGTGGAGGCAACTCCTCTCAAAATTCAAGAAATTCATTCTTAAACTATTAATTTTCTTCCATCTCTCTCATCTTCCACCACAAACATTCAACTCTTAAATTCCACAACAAGAGAATCGTTACTTGCTAAGGAATCACCAAAACCACACGCCAAACACCCACTATTCACGCCATCCACCATGCAAAACGTGATATCCTTCGCATTCATGGGTAACTAAACCTCTTAGTTGGGGTTATGGAAGCCGAATGAGTTACTATCTATAGCTGTGAGTTTGTGAGTTCAAGACACGTATATTGCTTATATCATTATTCTCTTCATCTTAAATCTACATCCTTTGCGGTTCAAACACAAGAACACGCCATTCTAACATCTAACCTGTTCGAGAGAAAGGGTATTTGTCTAGAAAAGAAGACGCATAGACCAACGCCAGTCTAACATTTAACTTGTTCGAGAGAAAGGTTATTTGTCTGGAAAAGAGATAATGTCAAGGTAGTAGGACACCCTTTCCTATTAAAAAGCTAGTGCCGTACCTGGACTAACCTCTTGGAGAATTCGTACCGTTAGACACGCTTTAAGCTCGAGAGAGTTAAAGTGAAATAGTCCTTGTTTAGGTCGAGAGACGCTTGGATTTACCATCGACTACAATTCTCTATAAGCAATTGCATGTCAAGACTCTACACACTCATAGCCAATAGAGACGTATACTTCTGAAGGTGGACATAACCCCAACGCCTCAATTCTCATTGTCTACAACCAACGTGACAATCTTCCTCTTTTTACTTTGCTATTTTCAGCTTTTACTTTATTGTTTTGGTTACATATTACAATCCCCCCTTCTTACGAGACTTGCACCAAAAGTTTAGTAATTTTGCTTACTTGTTGGCCAAGCTATTCTCTGTGGGATCGATACCCAACCCAGGTTGGGTTCTATATTTGCTAACGACCGCTTTACACTCAAATGAGAGCTGTAGATTGAGCGTTATCAAAAATTGGCGCCGTTGCCGGGGAATACTAGTGTCAATCAAGTTCGTGATAATTACTAGACCCTTTGGTCAAAGATTCTCGTACTTTTACTTTTAGTTGTTTTTTTGTTTTTTTTTAGGTTTATTCAGTGCATCAATGGAGGCACAACGTGAAATTGAAAGGATGGCTGCTCAAGTGCATCAACAGAATATTGATAACCGTAGACGAGCAACAAATCCTGACGATGAGGATCTGGGCAATGAAGAGCTACTAAACCCACGACATACTGCTGAGATGGCGGCACCCTTACAGAGGAGAGATCGTCAAGCGCGATTGAGGCCTGATTGCCGAGTTATACAAATTCCTTTTGATGACGAAGAGGACGATCTAGACGGACCTGGTGCCACCGGAGCTATTATTCTTCCTCCCTTAGCACCGGGAGCAAAGTTCAATATCACTAGCGCCATGATTCAGCTTTTGCAACTCAAGGGATTATTTGGTGGACTAGCAGGCGATGATCCGAATATGCATCTGATCAACTTTATTTCTACATGCAAGTCATTCGACAATCCTGGCGTTGGACAGAATGCAATTCGATTACGTCTATTTCCATTGTCTCTGTCTGGGGAGGCAACTATGTGGTTGAATGGGCTGACTCCTGATTCTATTACAAATTGGAGGCAATTGAGAGACGCTTTCCTAGAAAGATTCTTTCCGCCATCCAAAAAAGCACAATTGAGAGATGAGATCACCAATTTTCGACAGCTTCCAACTGAAGCTCTCCACGAAACATGGGAGAGGTTCAAGACGAAGCTAATGCGATGCCCAAACCATCATATGACCAATGTCCACTTGATGGAGATATTATACAGAGCGTTGAATTCGGTGACTAAGCCAGTGGTTGATAATGCAGCAGGTGGATCATTTATGGACCTCACCTTTGGGCAGGCAAGCCATATGCTAGATCGGATGACGAAGCAAAGTAGAGCTTGGCATACCAGGGATTCTGAGGTAGCAAGCTCTACTGTATCTTTTGGCATGACTGCAGAGCAGAGGCGAAGACAAGAAGATCGTGACCAAGACATGGCTCACATGAAAATGCAGATGGATCTTCTTACCAAGCACTTATTATCAGGGAAGACCGAAAAAGTGAAAGCTGTAGCGCTAAAAGGAAGAGACAAATCTGATTCTGAAGCAGAGGCCGACTACTTGAACAATCAGAGGGGTTTCCGTGGGAATGCCCAAGGAAACCAAGGTCGGAACTATTATGATAAATCTGGAAGCAAAGACCAAGGTAGTTGGAAGAAAAATAATGAAAAGAGTGGTTTGTACGTTCCCCCTGGTAGACGTGATACCACCATATCTAATTCTGGGAGTATGGAAGACATGATGGCTAAGTTATTGAAAGGAGTGGAAGCAACAAGCGCGGGAGTTAAAGAGGTAATCGACGATTTAGCCTCCATGAAGCAATTAGTTGATTCTCATTCCACTTCTATCAAGCAACTAGAGCAGCAATTCAGTCAACTTTCAGCCGCACTCAACCAAAGAAAAGCCGGCACCTTACCTAGCGATACTGTGCAAAACCCAAGGAATGATGGGTCATGCATGGCCATCACTACCAGAAGTGGTAAGGCGCTGGAAACTTCAGCAAAAGGCAAGAAAGTGGTTGACGAAGTTGTACGGTTTGATATATGCAAAACAATGAAGCAGCCCAGCGATATGAATGAGTCATCTGTAGCTGATGTTCATTATGAAGATATGAAAGCATTATCTATAGAGCAACAACCTACTGTTGAGCCATTGTCTGCTGCGCCACTGAATGTTGAGCATGAGGATAATGAAGATTATGAAGAACTTATGGGTGATCTAACAGAAATAGAGTCTTATACTCCTAAGCAACCGGATTGTGAACTCAAGAATCAACCAACAGCGAAGACTCCCTTTGACGAGCCACCAATGCTAGAATCGCAAGAGCTTCCCGATTATCTAAGGTATGTGTTCTTGGAAAGTAGAAATATACTTCCGGAGAGAGCAGATGATTTAAGTGAACAGCACGTAGAAGCTCTCATCTCTGCTCTGAGGAGATACAAGAGAGCTATGGGTTGGACTATTGATGATATAATTGGTGACTCTCCGGAGAAACGTAGGATCCATATCGAAGAAGATTGCATGCCTACAAGTAAGTATCAGCGTCGTCTGAATCCATTCAGAAAACGATGCCCCATCTATCTCGATGAAGTCTAAGTAATCGAGATAGCTATGTCGTGCCGCGACAATAAATCAAGCGCTTGGTGGGAGGCAACCCATCGTTTTTCAATGTTTTTAATTGTTTTTGTTTTCGTAGGATTTTGTCGAGCCACGACCAAAACTAAGGCGCTTGGTGGGAGGCAACCCACCGTACTAATCGTTTTCATTGGTTTTGAGCAAAAATAGGTGCAAGAAGTATGCAACGAGGAGATTGGTTTCAATTGACGATTTGGTCGCATTGTATGGTAAAGTCGGTAAGTTAGGAATGGTGATGCATAAGGCTATGGATTGAGCCTTTCTCACGTCATAATAGGCTTCGAGAAAGGCTAGGCCTTGGTAAAAATAGGCCACGAACGATGCACAACCTATTCTATAGCCTAAGGACTCGGAATCTAGTGTGCAATACACTATGCGCCGCCTATTCCTAGGTGTGCTTTTGACTATGCGCCGCCTATGCTATGGCATTTGAGATACTGAGACCAAATGCCATACCATATGCGCCGCATATGCCTAGATATGCCATACCATGTGCGGCGCATATGTCCCATTATGCCATGGACAATGCGCCGCATATACATGTGTTATGCCGAGGGATATGCGCCGCATATAGGGTGATTTTGTCCCCAAATCCGATTGTAAATGGGTCATAACCCGACCCATACTCTTCCTATATAAAGGGGACATAGTTTTACAACACAACCACATTAGAAAACACCCTAAAGGCGCCACATAACCTTCCAAATCTTCTCAAAATTTTCTTCTTTTGCTCTTCCAATTCACAACACCGTCTCCACAAGCTTCAAGCAAGTAAGTACTCTCTTATTCTTCATTTATTTATCGTAAGTACTACATTGCTATGCTTATTATAAATTGCTAAATCATATAAGATTGTTGGTGATGTTCATGTGTTTGAATTGTTGTTGCATAATCATGTGAGTGAACATATACGTAGGGAATTCTTGACTTATTTCCGACTTGAATTTGGTTTCAATAGCATTGTTATGATATTTGCTGAATAGATATGGCTATGAATATTGCTTAAGAGTATTGTTTGGATGCTTACATGTTAGACTATCCCGGCCATCGGGATAAGATTATAGTGCCTATCGACTTAGGAGGTTGTGCTTGTTGTAAGAATATCGATTCCATGTGGTAACCCCTATGTCGTAGTGTTGCTATATCTACCATGAAAGTAGTCCAATGGCTGCAAATAAGTGATACAATGCTGATTTTCTTGTTGGAACACAATCCTAAAACGTATGTCGACGAAATCTGAGTAAATCGACTACGTTCACCTCGCTGATTTGTGCAACAAAACTAAGTGTGGGGTGGTACCCCTAGTACTTGCTTATAGATTGTATCAAGTGAGATTGTGCTGCAACTAACACTATTTCTAGTCTCAGGTACAATGACACCTAAAGCGAGACAAGGCAAGGAGAAGGCTACCACCTCCCAAAAGGGCAAAAAGAGAAGTTGCAAGGACCAAGGAGAACCCTCCTCGCAGCAAATACCCCGACTCACGCTTGGAATTAAGTGGGATACTTATGAGGAACTTCTAAGGATGACGACTCTGATGATGATTCCAATGCAAGGGGTAGAACCCCAGACATAGAGAATAAGTCCGACCAACCAGGTTCCTCGTATTTATTTTCCACTGAGGACAGTGTCCCGACTAAGTGTGGGGTGGTGGTATTGCATGCTATACTTCTCTATTCGCATCTATGTTTGTTTGCTTTTGTTTCATTTTTGTTTCGTTGTGTTTTTTTAGTAGTAAAATTTTTTTTTCTAGCTTCGCATGAAATTATTTTGATAGGCAGCATGAGATTATAACAAGAGTACGTGCTACAATTGTGACTATTGAGACGTTTAGGCTCTAGTTGTGACTCATTATGTGATATTTTGTGGTTCAATTCCTTCACTTGTTGGGTCGAGAGTCTATATTACTTCCAATCAAGTCGACCATGTGCCTTGTGTGTGTGAGATAATAGTATATTCTATGTGTGTGGCTGATGCTAGAACTTGCCTGGTATGTATGCAAAGCGAAAATAAGGAGTGTAAGTTAGGATATGATTTAGGCATTTCTTTGGCAACCTATATTTGTTTACCTTCAGTTTTACCTACCCATGGACATCATCCTAGTTAAACCCTTTTGAGCCTTTAGCCTATTTCTTTGACAACCTTGTATGTAAGCCTAATCCATTTTCTTTCAAGACCGTAATTTGATCCAAATTCCTAAGTGCTTTAAAGTGAACAAGTCATGTGACAACATAAGAGGAAATTGGGTGAGTATGATGCTATAAATTGTAAATGGTGCTTGAATGTGTTATGAAAAATGCTATCATAAGAGGTATGTCGTGAAAAGAAAAAGGAAAAGAAAGCTGAAAAGTGAGTTGTTCTTAAATTTGAAAAACAAAAGAGGAGAACAAGGGTGGTAGAAGAAAAAAAAAAAAAGAAGAAAGGTTGAAAGAAAAAAAGTGTCATTGATACAATGTGATGTATTAAAGCGCTTAGGAACCTAGTCACTATTCTTGGCCAAAATAGTCCTACCCGTCCCTTAGCCTACATTACAACCATCAAAAGACCTACTTGATCCTAAGCTTAGCATTCTGACATTTAGTAGAGTACTACATTAAGGGCAAGCCTATGGTCATCAGTTGCTACATATGAATTCTTTGTGAGAGTGAGTGCAAGGATATTTTGATACCCATGTTTGAAAATATGCTATACTTGTGAGTGATTATGGGTACTATATTGTGAGACACACATGGTTGATGAGTCTTGGATAGTTGTATATGATTCTATGCACCCTAACGTTTGCATGCGAGTTGATCACCATCACGAGTCTATGCTTGAGGTTAAATTGTTTCTACTTATAATCGGAAAGCTACTCTTCGTTGATAATTGTTGTGCTTGTCTTGAAGAATGTTTTGTGTTGTTGCTGTAAAACCCTAAGTTGATGTTTAGAAGGACATGATATTTTGTTCGAGGACGAACAAAGCTTCAAGTGTGGGGTGTTGATGATAGGCGAATTTACGCGCCTATATCAATATATTTTGCCCATATTTTAGCCTAGTTTTGAGAACTAATTATCTATTTCATGCACTTTTAGTCCTTTTTCCTGTAAATGAGCTAACAAACATGATTAGGAAAGTTTCAGGTATAAATGATGCAAAATACAGCATTTTATGGCTTACTTGACGCAAAAGAAAACTCACAAACGAAGTAGAAAGGAGCTGGACGCCTAAAGGACCAAATCTGCTGCATGGAAAATCTGTCCCGGGCTAAAACAGCATTTCTGAATACTTTGGGGACTGCATGGAAAATCTGTCCAGGGCTAAAACAGCATTTCTGAAGACTTTGGGGACTTACAGACACAAAGCTGGATTTTGACAATGATACATTAACCTAGTACAATTGGGTTATGTATTTCATTAGTTTATTTGGATTAGGAGAATGTTACATTAACCTAGTACAAATGGGTTAAGTATTTCCTTAGTTTAGTAGGATTTGGTTATTTATTTCATTAGCATAGTAGGAGTAGGATAGGAGTATTATAAATACCCTATCATGCTAGAGATTTTAATCAAGTCCTCCCTTAGTGGAGGCAACTCCTCTCAAAATTCAAGAAATTCATTCTTAAACTATTAATTTTCTTCCATCTCTCTCATCTTCCACCACAAACATTCAACTCTTAAATTCCACAACAAGAGAATCGTTACTTGCTAAGGAATCACCAAAACCACACGCCAAACACCCACTATTCACGCCATCCACCATGCAAAACGTGATATCCTTCGCATTCATGGGTAACTAAACCTCTTAGTTGGGGTTATGGAAGCCGAATGAGTTACTATCTATAGCTGTGAGTTTGTGAGTTCAAGACACGTATATTGCTTATATCATTATTCTCTTCATCTTAAATCTACATCCTTTGCGGTTCAAACACAAGAACACGCCATTCTAACATCTAACCTGTTCGAGAGAAAGGGTATTTGTCTAGAAAAGAAGACGCATAGACCAACGCCAGTCTAACATTTAACTTGTTCGAGAGAAAGGTTATTTGTCTGGAAAAGAGATAATGTCAAGGTAGTAGGACACCCTTTCCTATTAAAAAGCTAGTGCCGTACCTGGACTAACCTCTTGGAGAATTCGTACCGTTAGACACGCTTTAAGCTCGAGAGAGTTAAAGTGAAATAGTCCTTGTTTAGGTCGAGAGACGCTTGGATTTACCATCGACTACAATTCTCTATAAGCAATTGCATGTCAAGACTCTACACACTCATAGCCAATAGAGACGTATACTTCTGAAGGTGGACATAACCCCAACGCCTCAATTCTCATTGTCTACAACCAACGTGACAATCTTCCTCTTTTTACTTTGCTATTTTCAGCTTTTACTTTATTGTTTTGGTTACATATTACAATCCCCCCTTCTTACGAGACTTGCACCAAAAGTTTAGTAATTTTGCTTACTTGTTGGCCAAGCTATTCTCTGTGGGATCGATACCCAACCCAGGTTGGGTTCTATATTTGCTAACGACCGCTTTACACTCAAATGAGAGCTGTAGATTGAGCGTTATCAGGATTATGTCCACCTTATGAGTTATACGTCTCTATTGGCTATGAGTTATGCGAAATTCAGACATGCATGTGCTTATAGAGAATTGTATTCTATGGTAAATCCAAGCGTCTTTTGACCTAACAAGGACTATTTCACTTTAACTCTTTCGAGCTTAAAGCGTATCTACTGGTACAGATTCTCCAAGAGGTTAATCCAGTTACGGCACTAACTTTTTAATAGGGGTTGGTGCCCTATTACCTTGACATTATCTCTTTTCCAGACATGTAACTTTTCTTTCGAACAAGTTAATGCTATACTGGCGTATTCTATATGCTTGCAACCACAAGAATTTAGATTAAGATGAAGAGAATAATGATATAAGCAGCATACATGTCAAGAATTCACAAACTCATAGCAATAGATAGTATCTCATAAGGCTTCCATAACCCCAACAGAGAAGTTTAGCTATTCATGAGTGCAAGGGAAATCACAATAGTCATTATCATTATACCAAAATAAAGATCTCACGTGTAGTAGGGTTTGGTATGGCTTGTGGCGTGAAGACCTTGTAAGTAGCGTTTCTCTTGAGAAAATTTAAGACGAATAGATGAAGAGAAAGTAAATAAGAATTAATTGAAAGCAAATTGTTTAGAGTTGTAGATGAATGAATTAGAATGTGAATGATGAGAATAATGATGTGTGTTTATAATACCCATATCCTATTCCTATAAGGCTGCTGCGTACTTATCCTAATCCTAATAAATTACTGCATCATCATCCTAATCCTTATAGGTTACTGCTGATCCCCAAAGTCTTGGAAAATGCTGTTTTTGCCCGGGACAGGTTTCCCATGCGTCACTTTTGGTCCTAGGCGTCCAAGCTCTCCTTCCCTTCTTTCGTGAAGCTTCCTTTGGCGTCAAGTTATCCATAAAATGCTGAAATCTGCATCATTTATACCTGAAAACTTGCTAATCACGTTTTGTTAGCTCACTTATAGGAGAAAGGACTAAAAGTGCATGAGTTATATATTTTGTCCTCAAAACTTAGCTAAAATATGGGTAAATTAAAGCACTTTAGGTGTGTAAATACGCCTATCATCAACACCCCACACTTAAAGCTTTGTTTGTCTTCAAACAAAATATCATGTCCATATAAACTTCTACTTAGGGTTTCACAGTAACAACACAAAATATTCATCAAGACAGGCATGACAATTATTAACAAAGAGTAGTTTTCTGATCGCTTCTAGAAACAATTCAACCTCTAATATAGACTCGTGATGATGGTTAATTCGTATTCAAAAGTTAAGGCACAAAGATTCATATACGACTACCCAAAACTCATCAACCATGTGTGTCTCACATAAGATCTTACCCATAATCACTCACAGACATTGCATTTTTCGGAACATGGGTACAATATTATCCTTGCTCTCACTCTCACAAAGAATTCATATGTTGCAACTGATGACCATAGGCTTGCCCTTAGTGTAATGCTCCACTAAATATCAGAATGTTAAGCTTAGGATCAAATAGGTCTTTTACAGGTTGTAATGTAAGCTAAGGGACAGGTAGGACTATTTTGGCTAGAAATAGTGACTATGTTCCTAAGCGCTTTAATACATCACATTATGCCATTTATGCTTTCAAACAACCTTTCCACTTTCTTTTAATCTACCACCCTTTGTCACCTCTTTTGTTTTTCAATTTTGAACAGAATTAACTTTTTATTTTTCTTTTCATTTTTCTCTCTTCATAACACACCTCTTATGATAGCAATTATTTTTCATAACAAATTCAAGCACCAATACATTCTAAGGCACTATTCTCACCCAATTTCCTCTTATTTTGTCACCTGACTTTACAATTTAAAGCACTTAGGAATTTGGATCAAATTATGGTCTTGAAAAAATGGATTAGGCTTACATATGAGGCTGTCAAAGAAAATAGGCTTAAGGCTCAAAGGGGGTTATATAGGATGATGTCCATGGGTAGATAAAATGAAGGTAAACAATCATGGGTTGCCAAAGAAATGCCTAAATCATCTCCTAAACTCACACTCTTTATTTCGCTTTACATACATACCAGGCAAGTTCTAGCATCAGCCACAAACATAGAATATACTATCATCTCACACACACAAGGCACATGGTCGACTTTGTTGGAAGCAGTATAGACTCTTGACCCAACAGATGAAGGAATTGAACCACATAATTATCACATAATGAGTCACTATTAGAGCCTAAACGTCTCAATAGTAATGATTTTATCACAGACTCTTGTCGTAATACCATGCTGCCTATCAGAACAATTTCATGCAAAGTTAAAATTTTCTTAAAAAAAAATTAAAACAAACAAACATAAATAAGCAAAACACACATAAATAAGAAAATACAGATAAAGAAGGTTGGCATGCAAATACCAGCACCCCATACATAGTCGGGACACACTGCCATCAGTGGAAAATAAAAAAGAAGAACCTGGTTAGTCGGACTCCTCCTCTATGTCTGGGGTCATACCCTCTTCGTCGGAATCATCATCAGAGTCGTCGCCATCAGAGTTCTCCTCCATGTCGGAGTCTGGCATTCGATGATCATCATCGGTTGGCACATCGTCATCAAGAGGTTCCTCAAAGTACACACCTACTCCACACATTTGCCTTGCGTGCTCATTCATTGGGTAGTCATAATCCAGCTGTTGGAGCTCTGCAGCAGTTGGAACACGACCTCCGCTCATCATGGTAAACCGAGTCATGCCATAAAGATGGCGAAAGAAACTCTCATCCCGAGCATGCCTTTCCGCAGTGGTAAGGTTGACACCATGCGTGGTTTCAACATCTTTAACCTTTGTGAGGTCAACCTTCTTTGGGTTGTGTGGGAGTTTATGATCAGCAGGTTCCTCTTCGATGTCCTCCTTCCTCAATATTGCAGTCAACAGATTGCCAAAGCTGAAGTGGGACCTCTTGTGTAGCCTAGCTTTACGCATTGTAGATCGAATAATTGATCCAATGTTGATAGGGACATTCGTCATCAATGCGTACACCAAGAACACTTTATCTCATGTTATCTTTGTGTACTGGGTCCCTGGAATCAAGCAAGAGTTGACTATTCACAGCCATATCCTAGCTCCCCTATTCAAAGGAGCATAGGGGGACGTGTTGTGCCGACCGGTGTCCTTGTGTATACTCCATCTTGCCATGGATCGTGGTCCGCATAATGTGTGTCTAATAGCCCTGTACGGAGGTCTGTTATACAGCTCCTTGAATGGTGATGGGTCAACAGATGGCAAACCTAGAAAGGAGTTGAAGAACTCCACATTTAGTTGCAGAACTTGGCCCCGAATCTTTACTTCACTCCCTGTAGTTTTTGGTGACCAGTTGGCGTAGAATTGTCGTGTTAAATCGAGATTGCACTCTCCCATATCTCGGAATATGAAATAAAGATGTAACGCCATTATCTTGGCCAACATTCGAGGTTCTTTCTTTGCTAGGCTCTCCTTGTTTATCAACTCCACATGAACATATTTCTTTGCTTTATTGTTCCTATACCATTCCTTTCCTTCCTCCTCTAGGACCCATTTTATTTCGAACATACGGCAAGGTATTTGCAGTGAGGAGGATTCTCCTTGCTCTTTTCGTCCTCTTTTCTTGCCTTTTTGTGAAGTTGTTGCTTTTTCTTTTCCTTGACTTGCTTTTGGTGCCATTGTACCTGAGATTAAAACAATAGTCATGTTAGATTCATCTCGGTGGATACAATCAATAAACAAGCAGTAGTGGCACCACCCCACACTTATTTTGTTGGTACAAACTAGTGAAGTGAAGGTTATCGATTATTCAGACTTCATCGATATACGTTTTAGGTGCTATATTCCAACAATATAATCAGTGCAGTCATACTTCATGAAATCTTGGCAATACTTTCATGTTTGATATATCTTAAGACTACTCCATATAGATTGAATCAAGTTTAGGAATAATCACAATTTCGTATGTTTGTAGTCAACCATGGTTTTCACCTTTATACACAAGTTATTCCAACATGTAAGATTTATATTGAAAAGTTTATGCAATGTTCTTGACCATGTCAATTTCGCAAAAGTATGACAGTGCATCAAAATTAAATACAAGTTGGAAACAAGTCAAGATCATTCTTACGTATTCTTTCCCTCACGTAGTTGTATCACAACAAATTAATCACATTCAACTCACCAATACTACTTCAAGATGTAACCATTCATAATAGGCGTAGTAGTGTAGTACTTACGGAACATAAAAGAAGAACAAAGAAGTACTTACTTGGTTTATGGCCTTGGAAGATATTCTTGTAAAGTTAAAAGAGCAAAAGGAAAATTTTTGAGAGGATTTGGAGAGGTAGGCGGAGCTTTGGTTGGATTTGCAATGTGTTTTTGGTCTAAGACTATGTTTCTTATTTATAGGGCAAGCTTGGGTCGGGTTTTGACCCATTTAGAATCGGATTTGGAGACCAAAAGTGACCATAGGCGGCGCCTAGTGCTTTACCTATGCTTGGCATAGGTGGCGCCTTTTGTAAAGCCTAGTTGAGCATAGGCGGCGCCTATGCCATGACATATGAGATTCAGAGACAAAAGGCTTTGGCATAGGCGGCGCCTATGCTAGGGCATTCTTAGGCATAGGCGGCGCCTATGCTATGGCACTCTTAGGCATAGACGGCGCCTATGCTATGGCACTCTAGAATCTGAGAGCTTATGCCATAGCATAGGCCTTGCCTTGTTCGTGGCCTAGTTTTACATAGGCCTTGCCTTGTTTGTTGCCTATATTTTCATAAGCGATGCCTCACCCATAGCCTTTTGCTTCTTCATTCTTAACTTACCACCTTTAACATACACAACTTCTAAATCATAATTTGAAACCAATCTCCTCCTTTACTTCTCTTGTACCTATATTTACTCAAAAACAACAAAAACGATTAGAACGATGGGTTGCCTCCCATATAGCGCCTTAGTTTTGGTCATGGCTCGACTCTTCTTTTTGGATTTTTATATATCAAAAGTAAACACTTAGTAGAACGAAAGAAAAAAATGAAAAATGATGGGTTGCCTCCCATCTAGCTCTTGATTTATTGTCGCGGCACGACATAGTTACCTCGAGTACTTAGATTTCGTCAAGATAAATAGTGGCCATATAGTTTATCAAGTCAAGATGACTGATATAGGGTTTTACTCGTTGGCCATTCACCTTGAAGACAACACCATTACTGTCTTCTAGCTCAACTACTCCAGACGAGTAGACTTGGCTAATCTTGTATGGACCAGACCATTTGGACCTTAACTTACCTGGGAATAGCTTCAGTCGGGAATTGAAAAGAAGTACCATGTCGCCTTTTTGGAAGTTTTGTTGAACAATCCGCTAATCATGATACTTTTTCAACCGCTCCTTGTAGAAGTCTGATCTTTCATAGGCATGTAGACGGAATTCATCCATCTCATTCAGCTGCTCCAATCTCAGATTCATAGCATCATCCCAATTCAGATTTAGTTGCTTCAGTGCCCACAATGCTTTATACTCGAGTTCGATGGGTAAGTGACAAGACTTCCCATAAACTAGTTGGTAAGGGGACATGCCAATTGGCATTTTGGATGCAGTCCTATAAGCCCATAGCGCATCGTCCAGCTTCCGAGACCAATCTTTCCTATTAGCATTTACAGTCTTAGCAAGGATTTGCTTGATCTCTCGATTGGAAACCTCTACCTGTCCACTAGTTTAAGGGTGATAAGGTGTGGCTACCTTATGTTGTTTGACACCATATTTTGCCAACACGGATTTAAAAAGCTTGTTGCAAAAGTGAGATCCTCCATCGCTTATGATAGTCCGTAGTATTCCAAAGCGAGAGAAGATATTTCTCTTCAAGAATGCTACAACATGCTTTCCCTCATTGTCGGTTAACGCTACTGCTTTGACCCATTTTGATACATAATCTACAGCAACTAGGATGTATTTCATTCCAAATGAATTTACGAATGGACCCATGAAATCAATAACCCATACATCAAAGAGCTCGATTTCAAGAATTTTTGACATGGGCATTTCATGATGCTTCGAAATTATGCCTTGTCTCTGGCATTGGTCACATCTTCTCACAAAGTCGCATGCGTCTTTAAATATCGAGGGCCAATAATATCTACTTTGCAATACCTTCCTTGCTGTCCGATTACCTGCATGATGTCCCCCAACTTGGGAAGTGTGACATGCTTCTAATATATTAGGCACCTCTACATGGGATATGCATAGCCTGATAACACCATCCGCGCATCGTCGAAACAAATATGGCTCATCCCAAAAGTAATGTTTTACATCATGCATGAACTTCCTCTTTTGATGAAAGGATAGATTTGCAGGTATCACATTACTCACCTCAAAATTTGCAAAGTCTGCATACCATGGTAACTCTTCCATTATTGTGGCTAAGATATCTTCGTCAGGGAATGTATCATCAATCTCGAGATCAGGCTGTGCTATATTCTCGTTCTCGAGTCTAGATAGATGATCAGCCACTTGGTTCTCGCAATCTCTTCTATCTTTTACCTCGAAATCAAATTCTTGCAGCAACAATACCCATCGAATTAGCCTTGGTTTGGCATCTTTATTTGTCATTAAATATCTCAGGGCTGCATGGTCTGTGTGAACTACCACTTTGGTTCCCAACAAATAAGCACGGAACTTCTCAAAATCATACACAACCGCTAGCAGCTCTTGTTCTGTGACAGTATAATTCTTTTGGGCTTCGTTTAGGACCTTGCTCGCATAGTAGATTGGATGGAATAACTTCTCCCTTCTCTGGCCAAGTACAACACCCAAACTACCCCACTAGCGTCACACATGACTTCAAACGGTAGAGACCAATCTGGTGCTACCATGATAGGAGCTTCAATTAGCTTCCCTTTGAGGCAGTTGAATGCCTTCAAACAATCTTCATTGAAGTCAAAATTTGCATATTTCTCCAAAAGTTTGCATAATGGACTAGCGATTTTGGAGAAGTCTTTGATGAATCGCCGATAGAAACCTGCGTGCCCGAGGAAACTATGAACTCTCTTCACAGAAATTGGAGGTGGTAGCTTCTCGATAACTTCAATTTTTGCTCGATCAACCTCAATTCCTCTTTCGGAGATTTTATGCCCAAGAACAATACCTTCTTTAACCATAAAGTGGCACTTCTCCCAGTTCAGCACTAGGTTGAATTCAACACATCTTTGCAACGCCATACTGAGGTTTGCCAAGCAAGATTCAAATGACTCACCCACAACTGAAAAAATCATCCATGAATACTTCCAACGTATCTTCAACCATATCAGAAAAGATGGACATCATACAACGCTGAAAGGTGGCTGGTGCATTACATAGTCTGAATGGCATACGTTTGAAGGCAAACATACCATATGGGCATGTGAACGTTGTTTTCTCTTGGTCTTCGGGAGAAATACAAATCTGATTATAGCCGGAATAACCATCTAAGAAGCAAAACCATCCTTTCCCTGCTAATCGATCAAGCATTTGGTCCATAAATAGCATTGGAAAGTGATCTTTAAGCGTCCATGAATTCAGCTTTCGGTAATCCATGCATACTGTCCATCCTGTAATGGGTCTGAGTGGAATAAGCTCATTCTTTTCATTCGCAACTACCGTCATGCCTCCTTTCTTGGGAACACATTGTACCGGGCTTACCCATTTACTGTCAGAGATAGGATACACAACCCCTGCATCTAACCACTTAATAATTTCTTTATTCACTACTTCTTGCATAGGTGAATTGAGACGCCTTTGATGCTCAATAGTTGATGTGCAATTTTTTTCAAGTTGAATCTTGTGTGTACAAATCCCAGGTGGAATACCAATAATGGTCGCGATGGTCCAACCAATGGCTCTTATATACTTCCGTAGAATAGTGATGAGAGCTGCAACTTGCTGCTTACCCAAGTCTTCCGCCACAATGACTGGGAGTGTATTTCCGCTTCCTAAGAATGCGTACTTTAGATGACTAGGCAGCTCCTTTAATTCTAACGTGGGTGGCTCTTCAATAGATGGTTTAGCTGGTGGTGTAGGTCGGTTTTTGAGATCAAGGTCCAGCTTCTTGGGAGCATGAGGATATGACCCTAACCCTGTTAGAGCACCAATAGTTTCTTCATAATTTTCAGCTTCCTTACGCTCAACATTCATAAGTACAACCGCTAATGGGTCATCAATCAGCTGCTCCTCTTCAAGTAATTCTTTCACATCATCGAAATAAACATTAGCTACTGAGAATACGTTCAGATCTTTGGGTTGCTTCATTGATTTGCACACATCAAAGCAAACTACTTCGTCATTTATTCGGAATAAAAGCTCATTAGCTCTCAAGTCAATAAGCACACTTCCTGTTGCAAGGAAAGGGCGCCCCAAGATTATAGAAACTTCTGAGTCTTCCTCACAATCCAAAATAACAAAGTCTGCCAGAAAGATGAATGAAGAAACCTTTACCAATACATCACATAAAATACCAACAGGTTGTTTTACCGACCTATCTGCCATTACGAGCCTCATATTGGTTGGAGTAGGATCACCCAACCCCAACTTTTTTTAAATAGATAATGGCATCAAATTGATGTTGGCTCCTAAGTCGCATAATGCCTTGGCAAAATTTAAAGATCTAACGGTGCAAGGAATAGTGAATGCACCGGGGTCAGCCTTCTTCTGAACTAGTAATCGGGTAGAAATTGCACTGCAATGATGAACAGTGTCTGTCAACTCATAGCTTGCTGCTCGCTTCTTTGTCAACAGATTCTTCATAAATTTTGCATACCCTGGCATTTGTTCTAGTGCCTCTACCAATGGAACATTAATGGTCAACTGTTTCAACATTGCCATGAATTTATTGAACTTGGTATCATCATCTTTCTTCTTCAATCTTTGAGGAAAAGGTGGAGGTGGAAGCGGAATTGTTTTCTCCACGTCTTTCTTCTCCTCTTGCTTCCGAATTTCGGTCTTTTCAGGTTGCAAACTTCTAGGTGTGACGTCTTGGACGTCTTGGTCAGCTTCTATGGCGTCTTTATCTCCTTTATTTTTGGCCACTTGCTTGCTTTGGGATGAATTTTCCAGCACCTTACCACTTCTGGTAGTAATAGCCATGCATGATCCGTCGTTTCTTGGATTTTGCACAGTGTCGCTAGGTAACGTGCCAACTTTTCTTTGATTGAGTGCTGCTGAAAGTTGGCTCAATTGCTGCTCTATTTGTTTTATTGAAGTGGAATGTGAGTCAACCAATTGCTTCATCGAGGATAAATCATTTATTACCTCAGTTTCTCCCGTGCTGGTTGCCTCTACTCCTTTCAAAAGTTTAGCCATCATGTCTTCCATATTTGCAGAACTAGATGCAGTGGCATCACGTCTCCCTGGGGGAACATACAAACCACTCTTGTCATTCTTGTTCTTCCAACTACCTTGATCCTTGTTTCCAGATTTATCATAATAGTTCCGACCTTGGTTTCCTTGGGTGTTGCCTCAGAAACCCCCCTGATTGTTCAAGTAGTTGGCTTCTTCTTCAGAATCAGATTCCTCTCTTCCTTTTGACGCAACAGCTTTGACTTTTTTGGTCTTCCCTGATAATAGATGCTTTGTAAGAAGATCCACTTGTGTTTTCATGTGCGCTATATCTTGATCACGTTCTTCTTCTCTTCTCCTATGTTCTGCAGTCATGCCTATAGCAAAAGTGGGGCTTGCTACCTCAGAATCTCTGGTATGCCATGCCCTACTTTGCTTCGTCATCCGGTCTAGCATATCACTTGCCTGAACAAAGGTGAGGTCCATAAATGATCCTCCAGCTGCATTATCCACCACAGGTTTAGTTACTGAATTCAAGGATCTATATAGTATCTCCATCAAGTGAACATTGGTCATATGATGTTTTGGGCACCTCATAAGCTTTGTCTTGAACCTCTCCCATGTTTCGAGGAGAGCGTCAGTTGGAAGCTGCCGAAAGTTGCTGATTTTATCTCTCAATTGTGCTCTCTTGGATGGCGGAAAGAATCTTTCTAAGAAAGCATCTTTCAACTGCCTCCAATTAGTGATAGAATCAGGAGTCAGCCCGTTAAACCATAGAGTTGCCTCCCCAGATAGAGACAATGGAAATAGGCGCAACCGAATTGCATTCTGTCCAATGCCAGGATTGTCGAATGACTTACATGTAGAAATAAAGTTGATCAGATGCATATTCGGATCATCACCTGCTAGTCCACCGAATAATCCCTTGAGTTGCAATAACTGAATCATGGTGCTTGTGATGTTGAACTTGGCTCCGGGTTCCAATGGCGGAGGAATAATGGCTCCAGTGGCTCCAGCTCCATCGAGATCATCATCATCATCGTCGAATGCTGGTTGTATGGGTCGGCGTTCATGCCTAAACCTGGCTTGATGATCTCTTCTGTTAGCAGATGTTGCTATCTCCGCATCACGCCTTGGGTTTAGTAACTCATCATCACCTAGATCCTCATCGTCAGGATTTGTCGCTCGCCTAGGATTATTAATATTCTGTTGATGCACTTGAGCGGCGGCCAGAGCAGCTAGTCTAGCCTGTTCCTGTTGAGCAGCCTTTCTTTCAATTTCCTGTTGAGCCTTCATTCTGCCAATACGATGTGGTTCAGGATTGAAAGGTAATAATGGTTGACCAGAACTTCGAGTATGGGGCATGCACTGGATAAAAACTTGCAGAAAACAAAAACAACAACTAAAAGTAAAGTACGAGAATCTTTGACCAAAGGGTCTAGTAACTATCCCAAACTTAGTAGACAACCGTATTCCCCGGCAACGGCACCAAAATTTGATGATGCTCAAACTACAGCTCTCGTAAGAGTGTAAGCGGTCGTTGTCAAATATAGAACCCAATTGGGTTGGGTGTCGAATCCCACAGGGAATAGCTGGTCACTAAGTAAGCAAAGCTTAGTAGACTTTTGGTGAAAGTCTCGTAAAAGGGGGGATTTTGTAGCGTGCAATAGTGTAATAAAATAACAAAGTAAAAACGGAAAATAGCAAAGTAAAAAGAAAGAATGTTTAGTAAGATGTTAATCAATGAGAATTGAGAGTTGGGATTATGTCCACCTTATGAGTTATACGTCTCTATTGGCTATGAGTTATGCTGAATTCAGACATGCATGTGCTTATAGAGAATTGTATTCTATGGTAAATCCAAGCGTCTTTCGACCTAACAAGGACTATTTCACTTTAACTCTTTTGAGCTTAAAGCGTATCTACTGGTACAGATTCTCCAAGAGGTTAATCCAGTTATGGCACTAACTTTTTAACAGGGGTTGGTGCCCTATTACCTTGACATTATCTCTTTTCCAGACATGTAACTTTTCTTTCGAACAAGTTAATGCTATACTGGCGTATTCTATATGTTTGCAACCACAAGAATTTAGATTAAGATGAAGAGAATAATAATATAAGCAGCATACGTGTCAAGAATTCACAAACTCATAGCAATAGATAGTATCTCATAAGGCTTCCATAACCCCAACAGAGAAGTTTAGCTATTCATGAGTGCAAGGGAAATCACAATAGTCATTATCATTATACCAAAATAAAGATCTCATGTGTAGTAGGGTTTGGTATGGCTTGTGGCGTGAAGACCTTGCAAGTAGCATTTCTCTTGTTGTGAAAATTTAAGACGAATAGAAGAAGAGAAAGTAAATAAGAATTAATTGAAAGCAAATTGTTTAGAGTTGTAGATGAATGAATTAGAATATGAATGATGAGAATAATGATGTGTCTAAAAACTGCAGGAAAATAGGGTATTTATAATACTCATATCCTATTCCTATAAGGCTACTGCGTACTTATCCTAATCCTAATAAATTACTGCATCATCATCCTAATCCTTATAGGTTACTGCTGATGTCCAAAGTCTTGGAAAATGCTGTTTTTGCCCGGGACAGGTTTCCCATGCGTCACTTTTGGTCCTAGGCGTCCAAGCTCTCCTTCCCTTCTTTCGTGAAGCTTCCTTTGGCGTCAAGTTATGCATAAAATGCTGAAATCTGCATCATTTATACCTGAAAACTTGCTAATCACGTTTTGTTAGCTCACTTACAGGAGAAAGGACTAAAAGTGCATGAGTTATATATTTTGTCCTCAAAACTTAGCTAAAATATGGGTAAATTAAAGCACTTTAGGCGTGTAAATACGCCTATCATCAGTATACTGATATCTGAAGAATTATTTGAGTTCTTTACTAATACTGAAAATATGGGAGGTAATTGTTTAACCGACATGCCCCATGTATACTATTACGGCTAAGTTGGGGTCCAATCTCTGCCCTGATTGGAGGGGTGTCAATACCGCACCACTGGTAAGGACAGTTATAAGTGACCCTTATCTGGCAGGTACTCAAAGTGAGAATGGTGGAACCCTAAAATGACAGGTTAATCCACCTCACCAACCCTAATACGATAGGCTAAGATGTTTCAACCTACGCTGGCTACGTAGTTCTGGAACACAAGGATGACTGCTAAGAATCACACCCTAAAACTGGTAGGTGAGTCCCCATCCTTGGGTTCACTCGGTGCTAACTTCTACTTCCATCTGAAGAGACTAAATATGATTTAACTGACAGTACATGGACAGATTAACTAACTTTCGTTGACTGATGGAGTAGTACTATTATCTGAGAGTTATCTGAGATCATGAGATTTCTAAGGTTTCCTGAGTCACATGACTGACTGAGTTCTATAAATTATAGCTTGACTGAGATTATCATGACAACATGATATGGCTCTAGGCACACAACTATGTTTTTCGGGCATGAATACCCCCAGGACTCGATAGAAGGAAACTGACACACATGACATGACTTTATCACAATATTTGAGTCCACAATTCACAGTATGATAAGTACGGGGTATCATATTTTATGTAGTTATTCAATATCTTAAACATTGTAGGGAATACATGGATATATTTTGTGTACATATTGTACATTTCCATTATCTTACATGCTTCATACCACCACAATAGCAACACATGAAAAGCATGGGATTCATATTGAAGTATATAGCTAACAAGGACTTGTAAATTAGATATCATAGAAATATACAAACATGAATTTCTAGCATCCTAAGCATTTTATCAAACACCTTGCATGAATTCTTTAAGGCATAGGTGAGTTTCATACTTGCACCATATTAAACCACCTAAAGTTTATGGTTTTCAAATAACAAATATATATATTCCATGAAAACACCTTTAGACATTACATTGAAACTTAAATAACAATCGTCAACATATACCTATTCATATCACCACAAAAAGTTTACAAAATAATATTTAAAACATGGTTCTTGAGCTCTATGAATGGATTGGATCCATAGGTGAACACTACGCATACCTTAGTGATTGAATATTGAAAAAGATCTAATATTTTTGAAGGTTCTTAAATAATTCCTTAGGCTTGCTCTTGAGGAGATGATCTTGAGAGAAAACCCTAATCTTATGGTTGAGAGTGTAAGAGAGGGTTTTTAAGATGCTTAACTGAAGAAAAATTGCCAAAATTACGCCTCTTTAGGGTTATAAGTCGTGGAAGGCGAAGGAAAAAACCAAAATACCCTTATGAAATAAATTCCCAGTTGCTGAAAATCATAGCTGACGACATTAGTGATAAGACGTCAAAAATATGACAAGCCATCAAAAATGTCGTCACACAGGAGCTAGAATTGCTGTTTTCTGCCTAAGTCTGACGACCTTCATGGTAGGGCATCATAAATGTGGTAAGCTACCACGAATGTCGTCACTTAGGAGCTCGTTTCTGCCTAAGGTTGACAACCTTCGTTGTAGGGCATCAAAAATATGGTAAGCTACCATGAATGTCATAACACATGAGCGTGATTCAGCCTAAGGCTGATGACCTTCGTGATAGGGCATCACAAATGTGGTAAGCTACCACGAATGTCGTCACTTAAGAGTTGGTTTCTGCCTAAGGCTGGTGACCTTCGTGATAGGGCATCACAAATGTTGTAAGCTACCACGAATGTCGTCACTTAGGAGCTGTTTTTTACCTAAGGCTGATGACCTTCATGGTAGGGTATCACAAATGTGGTAAGCTACCACGAATGTCATCACATAGTTTCCATTTTGACATACTGGAGTAAAATAGGAATAACTCTTTGCTCTTATATTGTATTTAGTCAAATTTGGTATCGTTGGAAAGATAATTCAATTATATATCTGTTTATAGGTCATGATCTCAAAAATTCCAAGTATAATGAGAGATATGCTCGTTTGAAGTTGACTATACCAATATCCTTCTCAAGAATTCAATTAGTAAGTAATGTTTTGATTCGTATGATAGCTGAGATTTATTTGAAGCCTTAATATTCATCTAACCTACCCATAAAACTATAAAATAACCATGATGTACTATGCATGATATTGGTACATAGCTCTAATAGTGGTTTGGATTTTTTAGGGTATTACAGTATCTTATCAGCTTACCTTCCGCACATTTATTGTATAACTATTTTGTTCAGTGCTCATAGCAGGTACCAGATTATGGGTTAGATTATGGTCACTTATGGCCGTAAGCACCATTGTCGTGGTTAGCGGGTAGCCTCAGGTAGTTACAAAACTTGCTATCAGAGCCTAAGTTTATAAGGTGTCCTAGGGTATTTGAGAGCTGCATTGATTAGACTCTTGTGCATGGGTGTGAAGCGCGCCATACCTAATGGACTAGAGGCTACGAAAAATTTTAGGAAAGTTTCCCTTCTTCCAATGTTTATGTCATGCAAAAGAGCATGAGCTCTATTTGATTCCTCTTTAATTCATCCTTCATTTTGTTTATAGACAATGCCTCCTAGAATAATAAATGGAAAAAAGAATAGGGATCAGCCTACACCACCACCTATTCGAGAAGATCCCCTAAATGATTATGTCTTTCATACTGAATTCAGGGCCACTTTCACAACTTTTGCCCATTCAGTAGTTGCTCAGCACAACCAATGAGCTGTTGCCCTAGCCAATCTAGTGGCAAATACAACTGTAGCTAGGATTTGAGATTTCACTTGGATGAATCCCTTGTGTTTTTGGGATCCAAGTCTGAGGAGGATCCGAAGGAGTTTCTGGATAGGGTACAGAAGATGACTGATATCATGGGTGTCACTTTGAGTGAGAGTTCATAGTTAGCTATATATTAGTTGTAGGATGTAGCTCACACCTTTTTTAAGCAGTGGAATGGGGACCAAGGCGTGGAGGCAGGGCCTGTTGAGTGGGAGGAGTTTACCACTACTTTCTTAGATAGGTTCTTTCCACTAGAGTTGAGGGAAGCAAAGGTTTATGAGTTCATCAATTTAAAGCAGGGTAATATGAGCGTGAATGAGTACTCTCTTAAGTTCACTCAGTTGGTGAGGTATGCTCCTACTATGGTGGAAGACAATAGGTCTAGAATGAGTAAGTTTGTGTCTGGGGTAGCTGATAGTATGGTTAAGGAGTGTAAAACTTCCATGCTGATTAAGGAGATGTAACTATCTAGGCTCATGGTCTATTCTTAATAGATTGAATAGGTGAAGCGTAAGGAGAAGGAGAGAGAGAATAAGTGGGCCAGAACAAGTAGTTTCAATTTTTCTTAGCTAAGGTCAGAAGGTGGTAATCATTATTAGTTCTGTTAGAAATCCTCAGCCCCATCTCTATCTACAGCCAGTGCTCTAGTGCCTATGTTCAGAAAGGACAGTCGAGATAGGCGCCAGGCTCTAAGTCTCAGTAAAGTGTGAACAGTGGTCGTACTAATCCGCTTTGCCAGAAATGTGGTAGGTATCATCAGGGAAAGTGTAAGGTTGGTAGTGATGTATGTCTTGGATATGGAAAATCAGGCCACAGGGTCAGGGATTGCCCAAAGACTGGTCAGCAGGGTTAGTCAAATCGTTCTTCAGCTCTAGCGGGCCGCCTGACTCAGCAGGGTGCCACTTTTAGTGCAACCAGTGGGAAGAGCCAGAATAGGTTATACGCTCTCTAAACTCTACATGATCAGGAAATTTCTCCTAAATTGTTACGGGTATGTTACAGGTCTTTCATCTTCATGTTTATGCTTTATTAGACCCTGGGTCTTCACTTACTTTTATGACTCCTTATAAGGCTGTAGATTTTGGTTTCAGTCCCAAAACATTAGCAGAATCCTTCTCAGTGTCTACCCCAGTGGGCAAATCTATTATAGCTTGATGGGTATACATAAATTGTCCGATCATAGTATCACATAAAATTATCTTAGTTGATCTTGTAGAGTTAGAGATGGCTGATTTCGATGTTATTCTCGGCATGGATTGGATCCACTCATGCTATGTCTCAATTGACTGTATAAATAGAGTTATTAACTTTTAGTTTCCTAATGAACCTATCATTGAATGGAAGGGTAGTATTTCAGTACTTAGGGGTCAGATTATTTCCTATCTTAGAGCAAGAAAGATGATATCTAAGGGGTGTATTTACAATTTTGTCTGAGTCAAAGACTCAAATTCTAAAACTTTGAGTCTTAAGTCATTCCAGTAGTAAATGAATTTTTAGATGTGTTCCCTGAAGATCTTCCCGGAGTTCCTCCCAAATGAGGTATCAACTTTGGAATAGATCTTCTTCCAGATACCCAGCCTATCTTTATTCTACCCTAAAGAATGGCTCTCGCTGAACTTAGGGAATTAAAGGAATAGTTAAAAGATCTCCAAAATAAGGGTTTCATCAGGCCTAGTGTTTCTCCATGGGGAATTCCAGTCTTGTTTATGCATAAGAAAGACGGTTCTCTCAGAATGTGCATCGACTACTGTCAGTTGAATAGAGTCACAATCAACAATAAGTATCCACTCTCCAAAATTAATGACTTGTTCAACCAACTTCAGGGTTCCAGTTATTTCTTTAAGATAGACCTCAGATCCAACTACCATTAGCTTTGAGTCAGAGAATATGACATTCCAAAGACAACCTTCTGAACTCAGTATGGTCACTTTGAATTCTTGGTTATGTCCTTCAGACTATCAAATTCCCCTACAGTTTTCATGGATTTGATGAATACGGTGTTCAATCAATACTTGGATATGTTCATAGTTGTCATTGATGATATCCTTGTTTATTCCCCTAGTGAGAATAATCATGCAAACCATCTGAGGATTGTGTTACAGACCCTTAGAGCTCATTAGTAGTTCTCTAAATTCAGTAAGTACGAATTTTGGTTAAGATAAGTAGCTTTCCTTGGCCATATTATCTCCGGTGATGGTATTAGAGTTGACCCTCGAAAGACCAAAGCAGCGAAAAACTGGCCCAGACCTATCTTTCCATCAGATATAAAGAGTTTTTTTTAGGTTTAACTGGCTATGATCGATAGTTTTTTGAAGGGTTTTCTTATATTACATCCCCTATATCTTAGTTGACTTAGAAGAAAGTCAAATTTTAGTGGTCAGATTCCTGCGAGAAGAATTTTCAGGAGTTGAAGAGTTGACTCACTTCTGCCCCAATCTTGACTTTTCCAGATGGTTCAGATGGATTTGTAGTTTACTGTGATGCTTTTAGAGGTGGTCTTGATTGTGTTTTGATGTAGAGGGTCAAGGTCATAGTCTAAGCCTCTAGACAACTTAAACCCCATAAAAAAATTATCATACCCATGATCTTGAGTTGGCAATTGTTGTTTTCAACTTGAAAATTTAGAGACACTATCATTATTGGGTTCATGTGGATTGTTCACTGACCATAAGAGTTTACAGTATGTGTTCATGTAGAGAGATCTAACTCTTCGCTAGAGAAGATGGCTTGAATTGTTAAAAAATTATGATATGAGTGTGTTGTATCATCCGGGGAAGTCCAATGTAGTGGCAGATGCCCTTAGTAGATTGTCTATGGGTAGTGTTGGTCATGTAGAGAATGATAAGAAGAAGTTAGTTCATCAGGTTCACCAGCTTGCTAGATTGGGTATTCGGTTAGTTGATTCGGCTGAAAGTACTATATGGGTTCATAATGGTTTAGAATCTTCATTAGTTACCGAAGTGAAAGAGAAACAAGATAGGATCCTAGTTTGGTTAAGTTGAAGCAGGTAGTTAGAGATCCGAAGGTTAAGGTTTTCTCCCAAGAGGGAGATGATGTGCTTCGTTGTCGAGGGAGGTTGTATGTCCCATTTGTTGATGATCTGAGGTAGCGAATCTTGTAGAAGCACATGGTGCACGAATTTGTAGACTAAGGAACAAAGAAGTTCCCTTGGTTAAAATCCTTTGGTGGAATCAGTCTGTTGAGGGAGCGACTAGGGAAAGAAAAGCTGATATCCGAACCAAATACTCTTATCTTTTCTCTGCGAATTCAGATTTAGCTTGAGGTAATAATTTTTTTATATTGACTCTTTTCCATTCTCAGTTCAACTATGTAACCATCCTTATGTCATTGCATGCATTCGTGAAATCAGTTCAGTTCATGTATCATGCTTCAGGATTAGTTATGTAATCTTATCCTAAGTCATGCATGTTCAATATATGATCTCAGTTTCCTTAGTATTCTTAGCTAAACCAGTCTCATTCGAGGATGAATATTCTAGATGGGGGATATTGTAATACCCTATAATATTCTAAGCTTTATTCAACTATTAATTGCATGTTTAAGGGGTCCAAGGCTAAAAAAATTTACTTAGTGTTGAGGACTTAGTCATTTTCAAGATCCCTAAACTTTGCAGATTTTTAGTTTGGCCTTCCCGACCCTGAAACGTTGGTTTTTAAGTTGATTCATGGTTAGGGAGGTTAAAAGTATGTCTCAGGAGAGTTTCAGGATTTTTAGACAAGGTTAGGATCGTGTTTGGATTGCCAAAATAGTAAAGCCACATGATTTGGCTACGACGCGTTGCTCTCTCCCACGTTGAAGAGATCTGCAACGCATTGCTGTCTCCCCCAGAGTAAGCTTCGAGGTGCGTTGCTCTCCCCCATGGACAGAGAGGTGCTGTGGATGGCTCTATCCCGCACAATGTTATTGTTTAAGTGCCCAAGGGGCATTTGAGTTATTTTTCTTACCCTATTTCGTCCACAACTTGGAACTCCCAAAAGGGAATTATGTTCCCCTTTCACCCCAAATTGCTCTCAAGAAACCCTTATTCTTCCCCTAGAACAAACCCAAGCTTCATTCTCAAGAAATCAAGGGTTCAAGCTTCTAAGTTCAAGCAATCTTCAAGATTATAACAAATAAGGTATGTGGAATGTTCACTCATGGGTCCTTTTCATCCATGGATCCTAAAACCCCCCTTTCAAACTAAAGTATGAATTTTTCTCTTATTATGAAGTTTTATATGAACAAGATGGATTATATTCATGTTTATCCTTAGTAATTTGACTCAACTCATGTCCAAGAATGATTCTATGAAAAGTTGGATTATCTCATGCTTTAAGCTTCAATCTCTTATGCTATATTCAAGAGAATTTCATGTTATATTAGCAAGTTACTGTCATACCTCAAATCCTATTGGGGCGGAAAGACACCTGTAGCCATGAAGGCCTAAGAGAACCAATCCATGACCTTGTACTCCTCATGCATGTAACTATAATAACCAAACGATATATAATGCATTGATGAAAAATAAATGACATGCCCAAAACTATGTATATATATATACCAGACTTGTCCGTTGGGGCCATAACATCTAAAAGATAAGACATTTTCATACTTAACTTTACATTGGTCTACAAAGTGTCAAAGAGATACATAGCATCTGGTTAAGGCAAGATAAACCCCCGCCTTACTCTTGACTACTGTACAATACCAAAATATATAAATAGACTCGAAAAGCCCCAAATCAATCTGGAGCTCAACAATAGCCGCTGGATATCCTGGGCTCCTACTGAGAAGGTGTATTTGCTGAAGCACCAATGCCTATAGAATGACATAAAGGTCCCCCATAAGGTGCATCAGTATGAAAGTATGTAGTGAATATGAAAGGCTAAAAGTAACCACACATGATATAGGAGCTCAACGGAAATCAGATATAAGTGTACAAATAGTGCTAGTAGACCACCTTTATATATATTTGTAGGGTCAGGTACATTAAATTCTATTCTTCATATTACCATTCTTACTTCATAATCTTTGTATTCATATGATACAAATGACCAGCTGATCAGTGGTAAATAGACAAATTAGGATCGTCCCATGCTAGGCTTACGCCCCGAAGCTTCCACCCATAAATAAATATTGGGATCGGCCCATGCTAGGGTTACACCCCTGATATGCCACCCGCATATAAGGTATCAAGATCATCCCATGCTAGGCTTACACCCCTGATATGCCACCCGCATATAAGGTATCAAGATCATCCCATGCTAGGCTTATGCCCCTAAGCTACCACCTGTTTAGTACAGATTTGTGTTAGTTTATTTAGCCTTTGAGATTGTTAATTTGGTGGTAATAATATTATGGTACCTTGAAATAATAATCTACCAATAAGAGACATGTAAATGGGCACTTAATGCAACAACAATGAGGTAGGGAGCTTTTGGCACAAATGAAGATTTTAGGAGCTAAAAATAACACATGGCACTTATTTGAGTAAATGGAGAATTCCTAAATTTTTCTAGTAAAAATAGACATGTAGGCTTAATAATAGGCATGTATTGAGGTGTTTTAACACGTTAGAGTGTGGGAACAAGGTCATTGGCTACATGGGATATAATACGCTACTATTATGTATCACTTGTTATAGGATAACCTTGGAAGCTTACTTGATGGACCAAATGTCCGATTTCATGCCAAAGAGTAAAAAATAGATATGCCTTACATACCTGGTTGTACAACTCCGATACTAACCCAACTTGACTTCCCACCTTTTGGATTACTTATCTACAATAAAATATATGGTAAACTAATATTATCAACCAACCAACATATTTGGGCTATTTAACTTCACCAAAATAGTGGCCGGGAAGTAAGCCCTTAATTTATCAATCAAGGGTGTTATTTTAGCCCTTTTCTTCTCTAATTACATCAACATACCATACATGTTCTTATAATATTCAGTGAAACTACCTTGGCCTCATTACACCCTCCAAACAATATGCAAAATAGATTGGGCAGTAAACACATGCAGTAATTAGTTCGGTGGTGTACCGCCACACCTTTTTTCTATATTTCAATTCGAACTAGTCACACTTTTATCCAACATCAACCTGGCATCCCATAATATATACATACAAAATAGTCCACAAAAGAGCCCCAAATCCCTTTTATTGTAGCAATTAATTATTGAACTCATCACCTCTTGAGTTCTCAATACTAACACATCCATATTTCTTTCTCAAATTCATATATAAGGAGAACAAAATGGAGCAGTCACTGATGATAGGCAAATTTACACGCCTATATCAATATATTTTGCCCATATTTATGCCATGTTTTGAGAACAAAGTATATATTTCATGCGCTTTTAGTCCTTTTTCCTGTAAGTGAGCTAACGAACATGATTAGCAAAGTTTCAGGTATAATTGATGCAGAAATCAGCATTTTATGGCTTACTTGACGCCAAAGAAAGCTCACGAAGGAAGGAAAGGGAGCTTGGACGCCTAAAGGACCAAAAGTGATGCATGGAAAATCTGTCCCGGGCTAAAACAATATTTCTGAAGACTTTGGGGACTAGCAGTAACTTAGTTGGATTTGGATAATGATACATTAACCTAGTACAATTGGGTTAATTATTTCATTAGTTTATTTGGATTTGGATAATGTTACATTAACCTAGTACAATTGGGTTAAGTATTTCATTAGCTTAGTAGGATTTGGTTAAGTATTTCATTAGCTTAGTAGGATTAAGATATGGGTATTATAAATACCCTATCATGCTAGAGATTTTTAATTAATTCTTCACTTCAAAGACACATCTTCTTACATTCCTCTCTTATTCTTCTCTTATTCTTCTACAACAATTTTCATTAATTCTATTTTTCTTCTTCTATTCATTTATTCTTAATTTCCGCAACAAGAGAATTGTTACGTTGCCTAGGAAATTCACGCCTAACGCCTACCTCTTGAGCCACACGAAATTCATCCTTATTGTGGTATAACAACAATGTCAATCGTGATCTCCTTCGCAATCATGGGTAACTAAACTTCTCTGTTGGGGTTATGGAAGCCAACTGAGATACTACCTATTACTATGAGTTTGTGATTTTGTGACACGTATGATGCTTATATCATTATTCTCTTCATCTTAATCTACATTCTTTGTGGTTGCTAACACAAGAATACGCCAGTATAACATTTAACTTGTTCGAAAGAAAGGTTATTTGTCTGGAAAAGAGATAATGTCAAGGTAGTAGGGTCACACCCTAAATTCCCTACTAAACAGTTAGTGTCGTAACTGGATTAACCTCTTAGAAAATTCGTACCGTTAGACACGCTTTAAGCTCGAAAGAGTTAAAGTGAAATAATCCTTGAATAGGTCGAAAGACGCCTGGATTTACCACCGAATACAATTCTCTATAAGCACATGCATGTCGGAATTCTACATACTCATAGTCAGTAGATACGTATAACTCAGGAGGTGGACATAACCCCAACGCTTCAATTCTCATTGTTTCACAACCTACGAAATATTCTTTCTTTCTACTTTGCTATTTTCAGCTTTTACTTTATTGTTTTGGTTACACATTACAATCCCTCCTTCTTACGAGACTTGCACTAAAAGTCTAGTAATCGTTGCCTACTTGTTGACCAAGCTATTCTCTGTGGGATCGATACCCAACCCAGTTGGATTCTATATTTGCTAGCGACCGCTTTACACTCCTACGAGAGCTGTAGATTGAGCGTTATCAAAAATTGGCGCCGTTGCCGGGGAATACAAGTGTCAATTAAGTTTGTGATAATTACTAGACTCTTTGGTCAAAGATTCTCGTACTTTTACTATTAGTTTTTGTTTTTGTTTACTGCAGGTTTTTATTTAGTGCATGCCCCATACTCGAAGTTCTGGTCAACCGTTATTACCTATCAATCCTGAACCACAACGCATTAGTAGAATGGAAGCACAAGCAGAAATCGAAAGGATGGCTGCTCAACAGGAACAAGCAAGATTGTCTGCCCTTGCCGCTACCCAAGTTTAACAACAGAACATTGATAACCCTGCACGAGCAACAAATCCCGACGATGAGGATTTAGGTGATGACGAGTTACTAAACCCTAGGCGTGATGCTGAAATAACACCTGCAAACTGAAGAGGTCGACAAGCTCGGTTTAGGTATGATCGCCAACCTATGCAGCCAGCTTTCGATGATGATGATAATGATCTTGATAGAGCCGGAGCCACTGGAGCCATAATTCCTCCACCATTAGCACCCGGAGCCAAGTTCAACATCACAAGCACCATGATTCAGTTATTACAACTCAAGGGATTATTTGGTGGACTAGCAAGCGATGATCCGAATATGCATCTCATCAACTTTATTTCTACATGCAAGTCGTTTGACAATCCTGGTGTTGGTCAGAATGCAATTCGATTACGTCTATTTCCATTGTCTCTGTCTGGGGAGGCAACACTATGGTTGAATGGGCTAACTCCTGATTCAATTACAAATTGGAGGCAATTGAGAGATGCTTTCCTAGAAAGATTCTTTCCGTCATCCAAAAGAGCACAATTGAGAGATGAAATCAACAACTTTCGTCAGCTTCCCACTGAAGCACTTCATGAAACATGGGAGAGATTCAAGACAAAGCTAGCGAGATGCCCAAACCATCACATAAACAATGTTCACCTAATGGAGATATTGTATAGAGCCTTGAATTCAATAACTAAGCCAGTGGTGGATAACACAGCTGGAGGATCTTTTATGGACCTCACTTTTGGTCAAGCAAGCAATATGCTAGATCGTATGACGAAACAAAGTAGAGCTTTGCATACCAGGGATTCTGAGGTAGCAAGCCCCACTTTATCTATTGGCATGACTGCAGACCAAAGAAGAAGAGAAGAAGAACGTGATCAAGATATGGCGCATCTGAAAACACAAATGGATCTTCTTACTAAGCATTTATTAACAGGGAAGACCAAAAAATTCAAAGCCATTGCGTCAAAAGGAAGAGACGAATCTGATTCAGAAGAGGAGGCCAACTACTTGAACAATCAGGGGGGTTTCCGTGGGAATACCCAAGAAAACCAAGGTCGGAACTACTATGATAAATCTGGAAACAAAGAACAAGGTAGTTGGAAAAACAAGAATGAAAAGAGTGGTTTGTACGTTCCCCCTGGTAGACGTGACACCACCACATCTAATTCTGGAAATATGGAAGACATGATGGCTAAATTATTAAAAGGAGTGGAAGCAACGAGCGCGGGAGTAACGGAGGTAATCAATGATTTGTCCTCCATGAAACAATTATTTGATTCACATTCCACTTCTATCAAGCAAATAGAGCAGCAATTGAGCCAACTTTCAGCAGCACTCAATCAAAGAAAGGCCGGCACTTTACCTAGCGATACTGTGAAAAACCCAAGGAATGATGGGTTATGCATGGCCATCACTACCAGAAGTGGTAAGGTGCTGGAAACTTCAGCAAAAGGCAAGCAAGTGGTTGACGAAGTTGCGGACATGGATGACAACGCAAAAGGAGAAGATGCCGCAGCTACTGCTCCTGACGTCAAGGACGCCACCTCCAGCACGGTGCAACCTGAAAAATTGGAAAAACAGAAGCAAGAGGAGAAGAAAGCCGTGGAAAGAACACTTCCATACCCACCACCACCTTTTCCCCAAAGATTGAAGAAGGTGGTGGATGACACAAAGTTCAGCAAATTCATGACTATGTTGAAACAGCTGACAATTAATGTTCCATTGGTGGAGACACTTGAACAAATGCCTGGGTATGCGAAGTTTATGAAGGATATTTTGACAAAGAAGCGGGCAGCAAGCTATGAGTTGAAAGAAGATATGCATCATTGTAGTGCAATTGCTACCCGATCGATAGTTTAGAAGAAGGCCGACCCCGGAGCGTTCACTATTCCTTGCACCGTAGGATCTTTGAATTTTGCCAAAGCATTATGTGACTTAGGAGCCAGCATCAATTTGATGCCATTATCGATCTACAAGAAGTTGGGGTTGGGTAATCCTACTCTAACCAATATGAGGCTCGTCATGGCGGATAGGTCGGTAAAATGACCTATTGGTATTCTATGTGACGTATTGGTAAAGGTTTCTTCATTCATCTTTCCGGTAGATTTTGTTATTTTGGATTGTGAGGCAGACTCAGAAGTTCCCATAATCTTGGGGCGCCCTTTCCTTGCTACAGGAAGTGTGCTCATTGATTTGAGAGCCAATGAGCTTTCATTCCGAATAAATGACGAAGTGGTTCGCTTTGATGTGTGCAAATCAATGAAGTAACCCAAAGATCTCAGTGTATTTTTGGTGGCTGATGTTTTCTTTGATGATGAGAAAGAATTACTTGAAGAGGAGCAAAGTATCGATGATCCTTTGGCGGTTGTGCTCATGAATGGAGAGAATGAGGATGCTAAAAATTCTGAAGAAGCTACCTGTGCTCTATCGGGATTAGGGACATATCGCTATGCTCCCAAGAAGCTGGATCTTGATCTCAAGAATTGACCCACACCACCAGCTAAGCCATCTATTGAAGAGCCACCCACGTTAGAATTGAAGGAGCTGCCAAGTCATTTGAAGTACGCTTTCTTAGGAAGCGGAAATACTCTTCCAGTCATTGTGGCAGCCGATTTGGGTGAGCAACAAGTTGCAGCTCTTATTGCTATCTTACGCAAGTATATTAGAGCCATTGGATGGACCATTGCTGATATTATTGGTATTCCACCTGGGATTTGCACACATAAAATTCAGCTTCAAGAAAATTGCACACCCACCATTGAGCATCAAAGACGTCTAAACCCACCTATGCAAGAAGTGGTGAAGAAAGAAATTATCAAGTGGTTAGACGCTGGGGTTGTGTATCCTATATCGAATAGTACATGGGTAAGCCCGGTACAATGTGTTCCCAAGAAAGGAGGCATGACGGTGGTCGTGAATACGAAGAACAAGCTTATTCCACTCAGTCCCGTCACTGGATAGAGAGTATGCATGGACTACCAAAAGCTAAATTCTTGGACACTCAAAGATCACTTCCCAATGCCATTCATGGACCAAATTCTAGATCCATTAGCGGGGAAAGGATGGTTTTGCTTCTTGGACGGTTATTCAGGATACAATCAGATTTGTATTGCCCCCGAAGACCAAGAGAAGACAACATTTACATGCCCATATGGTACGTTTGCCTTCAAACGTATGCCATTCGGGTTATGTAATGCACCAGCCACCTATCAACGCTGTATGATGTCCATTTTCTCTGATATAGTTGAGGACACTTTGGAGGTATTTATGGATAATTTTTCAGCTGTTTGTGAATCTTTTGAGTCATGCTTGGAAAACTTGAGCATGGCATTGCAAAGATGTGTAGAATTCAACCTTGTGCTGAATTGGGAAAAGTGCCACTTCATGGTAAAAGAAGGAATCGTTCTTGGGCACAAGATCTCCACAAGAGAAATAGAGGTTTATCGAGCAAAAATAGAGGTTATTGAGAAGCTACCGCCTCCAATTTCGGTGAAGGGAGTTCGTAGTTTTCTTGGCCATACAGGTTTCTATCGTCGGTTCATCAAAGATTTCTCCAAAATTGCTAGTCCATTGTGCAAACTATTGGAGAAGGATGCGAAGTTTGACTTTAATGAAGATTCCTTAAAGGCATTCGAATGCCTTAAAGGAAAACTCATTGAAGCCCCTATCATGGTAGCATCAGACTGGTCTCTCCCGTTCGAAGTCATGTGTGATGCTAATGGTGTAGCCATTGGAGCTGTACTTGGACAAAGAAAGGAGAAATTATTTCATCCTATCTACTATGCGAGTAAGGTCCTAAATGAAGCCTAAAGGAACTACACTGTTACTGAACAAGAGCTCCTAGCAGTTGTGTACGCGTTTGAGAAGTTTCGTTCCTATCTATTAGGTACTAAGGTGATCATTCATACAGACCAAGCAGCTCTTAGGTATCTCATGACAAAGAAGGATACAAAACCAAGGTTAATTCGATGGGTGTTGCTGCTACAAGAGTTCGATTTTGAGGTCAAAGATAGAAGAGGTTGCGAGAACCAAGTGGCCGATCACCTATCTCGACTTGAGAATGAACATGTGGCGCAACCTGAAAATCAGATTGATGATGCATTCCCAGACGAAGAGATATTAGCGACAACAATGGAGGAACTACCATGGTATGCCGACTTTGCAAATTTCATAGTGAGTAATGTGATACCTGCCAATTTATCTTACCACCAAAGAAGGAAGTTTATACATGACGTACAGTACTACTATTAGGATGAGCCATATTTGTTTCAACGATGTGCGGATGGTATTATTCGACGATGTATATCCCATGTAGAGGTGCCTAATATTTTGGAAGCATGCCACACGTCCCAAGTTAGAGGACATTATGCAGGCAATCAGACGGCAAGAAAAGTATTGCAAAGTGGTTATTATTGGCCTTTGATATTTAGAGATGCCTACGACTATGTTAGAAGGTGCGACCAATGCCAACGTCAAGGTGCTATTTCAAAACACCATGAAATGCCCATGTCCAAAATTCTTGAGGTAGAACTCTTTGATGTGTGGGGTATTGATTTCATGGGTCCATTCGTGAATTCGTTTGGAATGAAGTACATCTTGGTTGCTGTAGATTATGTTTCGAAATGGGTGGAACCTGTAGCGTTGGTCGACAATGAAGGGAAGCGTGTTGTATCGTTCTTACAGAAGAATATCTTCTCTCGCTTTGGAGTACCTCGTACTATCATAAGTGATGGAGGATCTCACTTTTGCAACAAGCTGTTCAAATCAGTTCTGGCCAAGTATGGTGTCAAGCAACATAAGGTAGCTACGCCTTATCATCCCCAAACTAGTGGACAAGTAGAAGTTTCCAATCGTGAGATCAAGCAAATCCTTGCGAAGACAGTTAATGCGAATAGGAAGGATTGGTCTAGGAAGCTTGATGATGCACTATGGGCATACAGGACTGCATTCAAAACACCCATTGGCATGTCTCCTTTTCAACTAGTTTATGGGAAGGCTTGTCACTTACCCATCGAGCTCGAGCATAAGGCATTGTGGGCATTGAAACAATTGAATTTAAATTGGGATGATGCTAAAAATCTGAGGTTGGACCACCTGAACGAATTGGATGAGTTCCGTCTCCATGCATATGAAAGATCAGACCTATACAAGGAGCGGATGAAAAAGTATCATGATCAGCGGATTGTTCGACGAAACTTCCAAAGGGGTGATATGGTACTTCTCTTCAACTCTAGATTGAAGATCTTCCCAGGTAAGTTAACGTCTAAGTGGTATGGTCCATACAAAGTTATCCAAGTCTACTCATCTGGAGTAGTCGAATTGGAAAACAATAATGGTGTTGTCTTCAAAGTGAATGGCCAACGTGTTAAACCTTATATCGGTCCTCTTGACTCGATGAATTATATGGCTATCACTTATCTCGACGAAGTAAGTACTCGAGGTAACTATGTCGAGCCACGACAATAAATAAGGCTCTAGATGGGAGACAACCCATCGTTCTATCGTTTTATTGTTTTATCGTTTATCGTTTATCATTTTGTCTTTCTTTCATTCTAGTACTTGTTTTGCTTTTGATAAATGAAAATCCAAAAATATGAGTCGTGCCACGACCAAAACTAAGGCGCTTGGTGGGAGGCAACCCATCGTACTAATCGTTTTCATTGGTTTTGAGCAAATATAGGTGCGAGAAGTATTCAACGAGGAGATTGGTTTCAAATAACGATTTGGACGTATTGTATGGTAAAGGTGGTAAGTTAGGAATAAGGATGCATAAGGCTATGGATTGAGCATTGCTCATGCCAAAATAGGCATCGAGGAAGGCTAGGCCTAGGTAAAACTAGGCCACGAACAATGCAAAACATATACTATAGCCTAAGGTCTCGGAATCTAGTGTGCTATACACTATGCGCCGCCCATTCTTAAGTGTGCTATACACTATGCGCCGCCTATGCTATAGCATTAGGTCTCAGTATCTGAAATGCTATACACTATGCGGCGCATATGTCCCTAAATGCCATGACCTATGCACCGCATATGTGCCTAAATGCCATACACTATGCGCCGCCTATACTATGACTATGCCAAGCATTATGCGCCGCATATAGGGCATTTTTGTCTCCAAAACCGTTTGTAAATGGGTCAAAACCCGACCCATTCTTTTCCAATATAAAGGGGACTTGGTCTTGAAACATAACAACATTATAAATAGACCTAAAGGTGCCGCATACTCTCTCCAAATCATCTCAAACTTTTTCTTTTTGCTCTTCCAATTCACAAGAACATCTCCAAAGGCTTCAACCACGTAAGTACTCTTGTATTCTTCATCTATTTCTCGTAAGTACTACGTTTCTATGTCTATTATGAATTGCTACATCTTGAAAGATTATTGGTGATGTTAAAGTGTTTGGATTGTTGACACAAAACCATGTACGTGAACATATACGTTAGGATAATCTTGACTTGTTTCCGACTTGAATTTGGTTTTACTAGCATTGTTATACTATTTGCGGAATTGCTATGGTTATGAAAATTGCTTAAGCTTGATACTTGGATACTTACATGTTAGACTATCCTGTTCATCGGGATAAGACCTATAGTTGACTACCGACTTAGGAGGTTGTGATTGTTGAAAGTAACTATCCCATAATGTAACCTCTACGTAGTAGTGCTGTTATACCTAACATTGATGATAGGCGAATTTACACGCCTATATCAATATATTTTGCCCATATTTTAGCCTAGTTTTGAGAACAAATTATATATTTCATGCACTTTTAGTCATTTTTCCTATAAATGAGCTAACGAACATGATTAGTAAAGTTTCAGGTATAAATAATGCAAAATACAGCATTTTATAGCTTACTTGACGCAAAATAAAGCTCACGAACGAAGTAGAAGGAAGTGGGACGCCTAAAGGACCAAAACTGCTGCATGGAAAATCTGTCCCGGGGTAAAACAGCAATTCTGAAGTCTTTGGGGACTTACAGACACAAAGCTGGATTTTGACAATGATACATTAACCTAGTACAATTGGGTTATGTATTTCATTAGTTTATTTGGATTATGATAATGTTACCTTAACCTAGTACATTTGGGTTAAGTGTTCCATAGGCCTAGTAGGATTTGGTTATTTATTTCATTAGCATAGTAGGAGTAGGATAGGAGTATTATAAATACCCTATCATGCTAGAGATTTTTAATTAACTCCTCCCTTAGTGGAGAGATACATTCAACAATTAATCTTCTTCCATCCCTCTCTTCTTCCACCACAACAATTCTACAACTCTTCTAATCTTTCCATTAATCTTATTTTCTTCTATTCATCTATTCTTATTTACCGCAACAAGAGAATTGTTACTTGCTAAGGAATCACGCTACACGCCTATCACCTAAGCCACACGCCATCAACCAAATATCTTGATATAATAACAATGCCAATCGTGATCTCCTTCGCATTCATGGGTAACTAAACTTCTCTGTTGGGGTTATGGAAGCCGAATGAGATACTATCTATTGCTGTGAGTTTGTGAGTTCGAGACACGTATATTGCTTATATCATTATTCTCTTCATCTTAATCTACATTCTTTGCGGTTGCAAACGCAAGAATACGCTAGTCTAACATTTAACTTGTTCGAGAGAAAGGTTATTTGTCTGGAAAAGAGATAATGTCAAGGTAGTAGGACACCCTTTCCTATTAAAAAGCTAGTGCCGTAACTGGACTAACCTCTTGGAGAATTCGTACCGTTAGACACGCTTTAAGCTCGAGAGAGTTAAAGTGAAATAGTCCTTGTTTAGGTCGAGAGACGCTTGGATTTACCATCGACTACAATTCTCTATAAGCAATTGCATGTCAAGACTCTACACACTCATAGCCAATAGAGACGTATACCCCAGAAGGTGGACATAACCCCAACACTTCAATTCTCATTGTTTACAACCAACGTAACAATCTCTCTCTTTTTACTTTATTATTTTCAGCTTTTGTTTACTTTACTTGCAAGACAAGAATCCCCCTCTTACGAGACTTGCACCAAAATTTTAGTAATTTTGCTTACTTGTTGGCCAAGCTATTCCCTGTGGGATCGATACCCAACCCAGGTTGGTTTCTATATTTGCTAACGACCGCTTTACACTCCTACGAGAGCTGTAGATTGAGCGTTATCAAAAATTGGCGCCGTTGTCGGGGAATACGAGTGTCAATTAAGTTTGTGATAGTTACTAGGCCCTTTGGTCAAAGATTCTCGTACTTTTACTTTTAGTTGTTGTTTTTGTTTTTTTTAGGTTTATTCAGTGCATCAATGGAGGCACAACGTGAAATTGAAAGGAAGGCTGCTCAAGTGCATCAACAGAATATTGATAACCGTAGGCGAGCAACAAATCCTGACGATGAGGATCTGGGCGATGAAGAGCTACTAAACCCACGGTATACTGCTGAAATGGCGGTACCCATGCAAAGGAGAGATCGTCAAGAGCGATTTAGGCCCGAACGCCGAGCTGTGCACATACTGTTTAATGATGATGATGATGATCTTGATGGAGCTGGTGCCACAGGAGCTATTATTCTTCCGCCATTGGCACCGGGAGCAAAGTTCAATATTACTAGCACCATGATTCAGCTTTTGCAACTCAAGGGATTATTTGGTGGACTAGCAGGCGATGATCTAAATATGCATCTGATCAACTTTATTTCTACATGCAAGTCATTCGACAATCCTGGCATTGGACAGAATGCAATTCGATTACGTCTATTTCCATTGTCTCTGTCTGGGGAGGCAACTATGTGGTTGAATGGGCTGACTCCTGATTCAATTACAAATTGGAGGGAATTGAGAGACGCTTTCCTAGAAAGATTCTTTCCGCCATCCAAAAGGGCTCAATTGAGAGATGAAATCAGCAACTTCCGCCAGCTTCCCACTGAAGCTCTTCAAGAAACATGGGAGAGGTTCAAGACAAAGCTAGCGAGATGCCCAAACCATCACATGACTAATGTTCACCTCATGGAGATCTTGTATAGAGCCTTGAATTCAATAACTAAACCAGTGGTGGACAACGCAGCTGGAGGTTCTTTCATGGACCTCACCTTTGGTCAAGCAAGCAATATGCTAGATCGTATGACAAAGCAAAGTAGAGCTTGGCATACCGGGGATTCTGAGGTAGCAAGCCCCACTTTATCTATTGGCATGACTGCAGACCAACGAAGAAAAGAAGAAGAATGTGATCAAGATATGGCGCACATGAAAACCCAAATGGATCTTCTTACAAAACATCTATTAGGGAAGACTGAAAAAGTGAAAGCGATTGCGTCAAAAGGAAGAGACGAATCTGGTTCGGAAGAGGAGGCCAACTACTTGAACAATCAGGGGGGTTTCCGAGGGAATACCCAAGGAAACCAAGGTAGGAACTATTATGATAAATCTGGAAACAAAGACCAAGGTAGTTGGAAGAACAAGAATGAAAAGAGTGGTTTGTACGTTCCCCCTGGCAGACGTGATACCACCATATCTAATTCTGGAAGTATGGAAGACATGATGGCTAAATTATTGAAAGGAGTGGAAGCAACGAGCGCAGGAGTTTCGGAGGTAATTAATGATTTGTCCGCCATGAAACAATTAGTAGATTCACATTCCACTTCAATTAGACAACTAGAGCAGCAATTCAGTCAACTTTCAGCAGCACTCAACCAAAGAAAGGCCGGGACTTTACCTAGCGATACTGTGCAAAACCCAAGGAATGATGGGTCATGCATGACCATCACTACCAGAAGTGGTAAGGTGCTGGAAACTCCAGAAAAAGGCAAGCAAGTGATTGACGAAGTTGCGGACATGGATGACAACGCAAAAGGAGAAGATGCTGCAGCTACTACTCCTGACGTCAACAACGCCACATCCAGCACTGCTCATCCTGAAAAATTGGAAAAATGGAAGCAAGAGGAGAAGAAAACCGCAGAGAGAACACTTCCATACCCACCACCACCTTTTCCCCAAAGATTGAAGAAGGTGGCGGATGACACTAAGTTCAGCAAATTTATGACTATGCTCAAGCAGCTGACCATTAATGTTCCATTGGTGGAGGCACTTGAACAAATTCCTGGATATGCGAAGTTTATGAAGGATCTATTGACAAATAAGCGGGCAGCAAGTTATGAGTTGGCGGATAATGTTCATCATTGTAGTGCAATCGCTACAAGGTCGTTAGTTCAAAAGAAGGCAGACCCCAGAGCTTTCACTATTCCTTGCACTATTGGATCGTTGGATTTTGCCAAAGCATTGTGCGATCTAGGTGCTAGCATAAATTTTATGCCACTATCCATCTACAAGAAGTTGGGGCTAGGCGATCCGACACCAACCAATATGAGGCTCGTGATGGCTGATAAGTTGGTAAAAAGACCTGTGGGTATCTTGAATAATGTGTTGGTGAAGGTTTCTTCATTCATCTTTCCTGCAGACTTCGTTATTCTGGATTGTAAGGAGGATTTTGAAGTTCCCATCATCTTGGGACGTCCTTTCCTTGCAACTGGAAGTGTGCTTATTGACATGAAAGATAATGAGCTTTTGTTTCGAATTAATGACGAAGTAGTACGGTTTGATATACGCAAAGCCATGAAGCAGCCCAGCGATATGAATGAGTTATCTGTAGCTGATGTTCATCATGAGGATATGAAAGCATTATCTATAGAGAAACAGCCTACTGTTGAGCCATTGTCTGCTGCGCCACCGAATGTTGAGCATGAGGACAATGAAGAACTTATGGGTGATCTAACAGAAATAGAGCCGTATACTCCTAAGCAACTGGAATGTGATCTCAAGAATCAACCAACAGCGAAGACTCCCTTTGACGAGCCACCAATGCTAGAATCGCAAGAGTTTCCCTATTATCTAAGGTATGTGTTCTTGGAAAGTAGAAATATACTTCCGGAGAGTACAGATGATTTAAGTGAACAGCACGTAGAAGATCTCATCTCTGCTCTGAAGAGATACAAGAGAGCTATGGGTTGGACTATTGATGATATAATTGGAGATTCTCCGGAGAAACGTACGAGCCATCTCGAAAAAGATCGCATGCCCACAGGTAAGCCTCATTGTCGTCTAAATCCTTTCAGAAAAAGATCCACCATTTATCTCGATGTAGTCTAAGTACTCGAGATTACTATGTCGAGCCACGACAATAAATAAGGCGCTAGATGGGAGGCAACCCATCGTTTTATCGTTTTATCGTTTATCGTTTTTCCTTTCATTCTAGTACTTGTTTTGTTTTGCTAAATAAAAAATCCAAAAATAAGAGTCGTGCCACGACCAAAACTAAGGCGCTTGGTGGGAGGCAACCCATCGTACTAATCGTTTTCGTTTGGTTTTGAGCAAAAATAGGTGCAAGAAGTATTCAACGAGGAGATTGATTTGAATTGACGATTTGGACGCATTGTATGGTAAAGTTGGTAAGTTAGGAATGGTGATGCATAAGGCTATGGATTAAGCATTTCTCACGCCAAAATAGGCATCGAGGAAGGCTAGGCCTTGGTAAAACTGGTCCACGAACGATGCACAACCTATCCTATAGCCTAAGGTCTCGGAATCTAGTGTGCTATACACTATGCGCCGCTTATTCCTAGGTATGCTTTTGACTATGCGCCGCCTATGCTATGGCATTTGGTCTCAGTATCTCATATGCCATAGACTATGCGGCGCATATGTCTACAAATGCCATAGACTATGCGGCGCATATGTCCCATTATGCCATAGACAATGCGCCGCATATGTCATTGATATGCCTAGCATTATGCGCCGCATATGTGGGATTTTTGTCTCCAAAACCGATTGTAAATGGGTCATAACCTGACTCATTCTCTTCCTATATAAAGGGGACTTAGTTTTGCAACACAACCACACTAAAAATTGACCTAAGGGCGCCGCATATACATCCAAATCATCTCAAAACTTCTCTTTTTGCTCTTCCAATTCACAAAACCATCTCCACAAGCTTCAAGCAAGTAAGTACTCTATTATTCTTCATTTATTTCTCGTAAGTACTACGTTGCTATGTCTATTATGAATTGCTAAATCGTATAAGATTGTTGGTGATGTTCATGTGTTTGGATTGTTGATACAAAATCATGTGAGTGAACATGTACGTAGGAAAATCTTGACTTGTTTCCGACTTGAAATTGGTTTTAATAGCATTGTTATACTATTTGCAGAATTACTATGGCTATGAATAGTGCTTAAGATTGTTATTTGGATACTTACATGTTAGACTATCCCGGCCATCGGGATAAGACTTATAGTGCCTACCGACATAAGAGGTTGTGATTGTTGTAAGAATAACTATTCCATGTGGTAACCCCTATGTAGTAGTGTTGCTATATCTACCATGAAAGTAGTCCAATGGCTGCAAGTAAGTGATGCATTGCTGATTTTCTTGTCGGAATACAATCCTAAAACGTATGTCGACGAAATCTGAGTAATCGACCACTTTCGCTTCACTGATTTGTGTTAACAAAACTAAGTGTGGGGTGGTACCCCTACTGCTTATGTATAGATTGTATCCATTGAGATTGTGCTACCATTAACACTATTTCAAGTCTCAGGTACAATGGCACCTAAAGAGAGACAAGGCAAGGAGAAGGCTACCACTTCCCAAAAGGGCAAGAAAAGAAGCCGCAAGGAGCAAGGAGAACCCTCCTCGCTGCAAACACCTCAACTCACGCTTGGAATTAAGTGGGATACTTATGAGAAACTTTTGAGGATGACGACTTTGATGATGATTCCGATGCAAGGGGCATGGCCCCAGACATAGAGAATGAGTCCGACTAACCAGGTTCTTCTTATTTATTTTCCACTGAGGACAGTGTGCCCCGTCTAAGTGTGGGGTGATGGTATTTGCATGCTATACTTCTCGATCCGCATTTGCATTTATTCATGTTTGTTTACTTAGTTTTTTTAGTAGTAAATTTTTTTTAGCTTCGCATGAAATTATTTTGATAGGCAGCATGAGATTATAACAAGAGTATGTGCTACAATTGTGACTATTGAGACGTTTAGGCTCCAGTTGTGACTCATTATGTGATATTGTGTGGTTCAATTCCTTCACTTTTTGGGTCAAGAGTCTATATTACCTCCAATAAAGTCGACCATATGCCTTGTGTGTGTGAGATAATAGTATATTCTATGTTTGTGGCTGATGCTAGAACTTGCCTGGTATGTATGCAAAGCGAAAATAAGGAGTGTAAGTTAGGATATGATTTAGGCATTTCTTTGGCAACCTATATTTGTTTACCTTCAGTTTTACCTACCCATGGACATCATCCTAGTTAAACCCTTTTGAGCCTTTAGCCTATTTCTTTGACAACCTTGTATGTAAGCCTAATCCATTTTTTTCAAGATCGTAATTTGATCCAAATTCCTAAGTGCTTTAAATTAAAAAAGTCATGTGACAACATAAGAGGAAATTGGGTGAGTATGATGTTTTAAATTGTAATGGTGCTTGAATGTGTTATGAAAAAGAAAGTGCTATCATAAGAGGTATGTTGTGAAAAGAAAAAGGAAAAGAAAGCTGAAAAGTGAGTTGTTCTTAAAATTGAAAAACAAAAGAGGAGAACAAGGGTGGTAGAACAAAAGAAAGAAGAAAGGTTGAAAGAAAAAAATGTCAATGATACAATGTGATGTATTAAAGTGCTTAGGAACTTAGTCACTATTTCTGGCCAAAATAGTCCTACCCGTCCCTTAGCCTACATTACAACCATCAAAAGACCTACTTGATCCTAATCTTAACATTCTGACATTTAGTGGAGTACTACACTAAGGGCAAGACTATGGTCATCAGTTGCTACATATGAATTCTTTGTGAGAGTGAGAGCAAGGACATTTTGATACCCATGTTTGAAAAATATGCTATATTTGTGAGTGATTATGGGTACTATATTGTGAGACACACATGGTTGATGAGCTTTGGATAGTTGTATATGATTCTATGCACCTTAATGTTTGCATGCGAGGTGACCACCATCACGAGTCTATGCTAGAGGTTAAACTGTTTCTACTTATAATCGGGAAGTACTCTTTGTTGATAATCGTTGTGCTTGTCTTGAAGAATGTTTTGTGTTGTTGTTGTAAAAACCCTAAGTTGATGTTTAGAAGGACATGATATGTTGTTCGAGGACGAACAAAGCTCTAAGTGTGGGGTGTTGATGATAGGCGAATTTACACGCCTATATCAATATATTTTGCCCATATTTTAGCCTAGTTTTGAGAACAAATTATATATTTCATGCACTTTTAGTCATTTTTCCTATAAATGAGCTAACAAACATGATTAGTAAAGTTTCAGGTATAAATGATGCAAAATACAGCATTTTATGGCTTACTTGACGCAAAAGAAAGCTCACGAACGAAAGAGAAGGAAGTGGGACGCCTAAAGGACCAAAACTGCTGCATGGAAAATCTATCCCGGGCTAAAACAACAATTCTGAAGACTTTGGGGACTTACAGACACAAAGCTGGATTTTGACAATGATACATTAACCTAGTACAATTGGGTTATGTATTTCATTAGTTTATTTGGATTATGATAATGTTACCTTAACCTAGTACATTTGGGTTAAGTGTTCCATAGGCCTAGTAGGATTTGGTTATTTATTTCATTAGCATAGTAGGAGTAGGATAGGAGTATTATAAATACCCTATCATGCTAGAGATTTTTAATTAACTCCTCCCTTAGTGGAGAGATACATTCAACAATTAATCTTCTTTCATCCCTCTATTCTTCCACCACAACAATTCTACAACTCTTCTAATCTTTCCATTAATATTATTTTCTTCTATTCATCTATTCTTATTTACCGTAACAAGAGAATTGTTACTTGCTAAGGAATCACGCTACACGCCTATCACCTAAGCCACACGCCATCAACCAAATATCTTGATATAATAACAATGCCAATCGTGATCTCCTTCGCATTCATGGGTAACTAAACTTCTCTGTTGGGGTTATGGAAGCCGAATGAGATACTATCTATTGCTGTGAGTTTGTGAGTTCGAGACACGTATATTGCTTATATCATTATTCTCTTCATCTTAATCTACATTCATTGCGGTTGCAAACGCAAGAATACGCTAGTCTAACATTTAACTTGTTCGAGAGAAAGGTTATTTGTCTGGAAAAGAGATAATGTCAAGGTAGTAGGACACCCTTTCCTATTAAAAAGCTAGTGCCGTAACTGGACTAACCTCTTGGAGAATTCGTACCGTTAGACACGCTTTAAGCTCGAGAGAGTTAAAGTGAAATAGTCCTTATTTAGGTCGAGAGACGCTTGGATTTACCATCGACTACAATTCTCTATAAGCAATTGCATGTCAAGACTCTACACACTCATAGCCAATAGAGACGTATACCTCAGAAGTTGAACATAACCCCAACGCTTCAATTCTCATTGTTTACAACCAACGTAACAATCTCTCTCTTTTAATTTATTATTTTTAGCTTTTGTTTACTTTACTTGCAAGACAAGAATCCCCCCTCTTACGAGACTTGCACCAAAAGTTTAGTAATTTTGCTTACTTGTTGGCCAAGCTATTCCCTGTGGGATCGATACCCAACCCAGGTTGGGTTCTATATTTGCTAACGACCGCTTTACACTCCTACGAGAGCTGTAGATTGAGCGTTATCAAACATGAAAGTAGTGCAATGGCTGCAAGTAGTGATACATCGCTGATTTTTTTGTCGGAACATAGTTCCTAAAACGTATGAATTCACTTCACTGTTTTGTATTAACGAACCTAAGTGTGGGGTGGTACCCCGATGGCTTGTGTATAGATTGTTTCCTTTGAATTGATGCTAACATGAATACTGTGTAAATCTCAGGAACAATGGCACCTAAAGCACGACAAAATAAGGCTACCACTTCCCAAAAGGGCAAGAAGAGAGGTCGCAAGGAACAAGGAGAATCATCCTCAATGCAACTACCCCAACGAATGTTTGGAATAAAATGGGTTCTTGAGGAGGAAGCCAAAGAATGGTACAAGAACAACAAGGAACGGAAATATGTTCACATCGACTTGATCAACAAGGACACCATAGCGAAGAAGGAGCCGCGTATGTTGGCGAAAATAATGACGTTGAAACTGGATTTCATCTTCCGCGACATGGGAGAATGTAATCTTGATTTGACAAGGGAGTTCTACGCCAACTGGTCGCCGAAAACCACAGGCAACGAAGTCATGGTTCGAGGCCAAGTGTTATAGCTCAACGCGAATTTGCTCAACTCCTTTCTTGGTTTACCTTCGGTTGACCCTGCACCATTCAAAGAGTTGTACAGCAGGCCTCCTTATAGAGCAATACGACACACACTTTGTGGAAGTAGATCGATGGCAAGGTGGGGCAGACACCGAGACACCGGACGACACAACACCTTCCCCTATGCTCCATTGAATAGGGAAGCAAGAATCTGGTTGCGTATTGTCAACTCATGCCTTATTCCTGGGACTCAATACACCAAGATATCAAGAGATAGAGTGTGTTTGGTCTATGCTTTGATGACGAATGTCCCTATCAATTTTGGGGCAATCATTCGCTCTACAATGCGGAAGGCCAGACTCCACAAAAGGTCCCACTTCACTTTTGGTAATCTGTTGACAGCACTCTTGCGGAAAGAGGATATCGAAGAGGAACCAGCTGATCACAAACTCCCACATAACCCGAAGAAGGTTGACCTCACCAAGGTCAAAGATGCTGAAACAACTCATGGTGTCAACCTTACTACTGCGGAGAGACATGCTCGTGATGAGAGTTTCTTCCGTCATCTTTATGGCATGACACACTTCACAATGATGAGTGGAGGTCGTGTTCCAACTGCTGAAGAGCTCCGACAGCTTGACCATGATTATCCAATGAACATGCATGCACGGGAGATGTGTGGAGTGGGTGTATACTTTGAGGAACCTCTAGACGATGATGTGCCGACCGATGACGATCGACGCTTGCCAGACTCCGATGAGGAGGAGAACTCTGACGACGACTCTTATGATGATTCTGACGACGGGGGTATGACCCCCGACATTGAGGAAGAGTCCGACTGACCAGGTTCTTCGTATTTATTTTCCACTGAGGGCAGTGTCCCGTTTAAGTGTGGGGTGGCGGTATCGCATGCTATACTTATCTATCGCATCTATGTTTGTTTACTTTGTTTTATTTATTTCATTTTTTTTGTGTGTTTCATTTTTTAGTTAAGTTAAGTTTTTTAGGAATAATTTTTTTCTTAGCTTCGCATGAAATAATTCCAATAGGCAGCATGAGATTATAACAAGAGTATGTGCTACAATTATGACTATTGAGACGTTTAGGCTATAGTTGTGACTCATTATGTGATATTTTGTGGTTCAATTCCTTCACTTGTTGGGTCGAGAGTCTATATTACTTCCAATCAAGTTGACCATGTGCCTTGTGTGTGTGAGATAATAGTATATTCTATGTTTGTGGCTGATGCTAGAACTTGCCTGGTATGTATGCAAAGCGAAAATAAGGAGTGTAAGTTTAGGAGATGATTTAGGCATTTCTTTGGCAACCTACATATGTTTACCTTCGTTTTACATACCCATGGACATCATCCTAGTTAAACCCTTTTGAGCCTTTAGCCTATTTCTTTGGCAACCTTGTATGTAAGCCTAATCCATTTTTTCAAGATCGTGATTTGATCCAAATTCCTAAGTGCTTTAAAGTATAAAGTCATGTGACAATATAAGAGGAAATTGGGTGAGTATGATGCTTTAAATTGTAATGGTGCTTGAATGTGTTATGAAAAAGAAAAGTGCTAGTGTAAGAGGTATGTTGTGAAAAGAAAAAGGAAAAGAAAGCTGAAAAGTGAGTTATTCTTAAAATTGCAAAACAAAAGAGGAGAACAAGGGTGGTAGAACAAAAGAAAGAAAGGTTGAAAGAAAAGTGTCAATGATACAATGTGATGTATTAAAGCGGTTAGGAACTTAGTCACTATTTCTGGCCAAAATAGTCCTACCCATCCCTTAGCCTACATTACAACCATCAAAAGACCTACTTGATCCTAAGCTTAGCATTCTGACATTTAGTGGAGTATTACACTAAGGGCAAGCCTATGGTCATCAGTTGCTACATATGAATTCTTTGTGACAGTGAGAGCAAGGATATGTTGATACCCATGTTTGAAAAATATGCTATACTTATGAGTGATTATGGGTAATATATTGTGAGACACACATGGTTGATGAGTTTTGGATAGTTGTACATGATTCTTTGTGCCTTAACTTTTGAATATGAGTTGACCACTATCACGAGTCTATGCTAGAGGTTAAACTGTTTCTACTAATGATCGGAAAGCTACTCTTTGTTGATAATTGTTGTGCTTGTCTTGACGAATGTTTTGTGTTGTTGCTGTGAAACCCTAAGTTGATGTCTAAAAGGACATGATATGTTGTTCGAGGACGAACAAAGCTTCAAGTGTGGGGTGTTGATGATAGGCGAATTTACACGCCTATATTAATATATTTTGCCCATATTTATGCCATGTTTTGAGAACAAAGTATATATTTCATGCGCTTTTAGTCCTTTTTCCTGTAAGTGAGCTAACGAACATGATTAGCAAAGTTTCAGGTATAATTGATGCAGAAATCAGCATTTTATGGCTTACTTGATGCCAAAGAAAGCTCACAAAGGAAGGAAAGGGAGCTTGGACGCCTAAAGGACCAAAAGTGATGCATGGAAAATCTGTCCTGGGCTAAAACAACATTTCTGAAGACTTTGGGGACTAGCAGTAACTTAGTTGGATTTGGATAATGATACATTAACCTAGTACAATTGGGTTAAGTATTTCATTAGTTTATTTGGATTTGGATAATGTTACATTAACCTAGTACAATTGGGTTAAGTATTTCATTAGCTTAGTAGGATTTGGTTAAGTATTTTATTAGCTTAGTAGGATTAGGATATGGGTATTATAAATACCCTATCATGCTAGAGATTTTTAATTAATTCTTCACTTCAAAGACACATCTTCTTACATTACTCTCTTATTCTTCTCTTATTCTTCTACAACAATTTTCATTAATTCTATTTTTCTTCTTCTATTCATTTATTCTTAATTTCCGCAACAAGAGAATTGTTACGTTGCCTAGGAAATTCACGCCTAACGCCTACCTCTTGAGCCACATGAAATTCATCCTTATTGTGGTATAACAACAATGTCAATCGTGATCTCCTTCGCAATCATGGGTAACTAAACTTCTCTGTTGGGGTTATGGAAGCCAACTGAGATACTACCTATTACTATGAGTTTGTGAGTTTGTGGAACGTATGATGCTTATATCATTATTCTCTTCATCTTAATCTACATTCTTTGTGGTTGCAAACACAAGAATACGCCAGTATAACATTTAACTTATTCGAAAGAAAGGTTATTTGTCTGGAAAAGAGATAATGTCAAGGTAGTAGGGTCACACCCTAAATTCCCTACTAAACAGTTAGTGTCGTAACTGGATTAACCTCTTAGAAAATTCGTACCGTTAGACACGCTTTAAGCTCGAAAGAGTTAAAGTGAAATAATCCTCGAATAGGTCGAAAGACGCCTGGATTTACCACCGAATACAATTCTCTATAAGCACATGCATGTCAGAATTCTACATACTCATAGTCAATAGAGACGTATAACTCAGGAGGTGGACATAACCCCAACGCTTCAATTCTCATTGTTTCACAACCTACGAAATATTCTTTCTTTTTACTTTTCTATTTTCAGCTTTTACTTTATTGTTTTGGTTACACATTACAATCCCCCCTTCTTACGAGCCTTGCACTAAAAGTCTAGTAATCGTTGCCTTCTTGTTGACCAAGCTATTCTCTGTGGGATCGATACCCAACCCAGTTGGGTTCTATATTTGCTAGCGACCGCTTTACACTCCTACGAGAACTATAGATTGAGCGTTATCAGTCACCTTATCTTAATTATGAAACTTGTTATTTTAATTTGAACTACTCAATAAATTCAACTTTAACTTTCCTTCTCACTTTAAACCAAAGAACAAAAGAGATCTCTTAATAACAAAGAAAAAGAGAGCAGTTAGCTTACTTTATATTCTGCCATGGACTTAAAATTAAGCATGAATAGCATGTTTTCCTAATCTTCTATGGTAGAATTATGCTAAACCTTAAGTGTTTTAACTTACCTTGACCTGCAAAGGTTCAGGTTTCTCCAAGAACCCTAAAAGGAAATATAGGGCTGCTCCTAGTTGCTTAAAAGAAAGTAGAGAGAACTTGTGAAGTATAACCCTTTTTGTGACTTAAGAATAAGGGAAAATGACCAGAATCTTGGTCATATAAAGGCCCTATCTTTGGCCATCCACTTAGCTGCATTTTGGACCTCAAATTTGGTCAAATAGGTTCAAGTAGGTGATGCACCTACTTAAAGAGATTAAGCTGCTCAAAAGGGTCAAAGTAGGTGATGCATCTATTTGCTTAATTTCTTAGTTGAGCTCAATTACATTTGGGCCTTGGAAAATTTTTGTGCTGGGCCATTTATCCATTTTTCTTCCTCTTTTATTCAATTTGGGCCCAAATGAGTACATTAGTATAGGCCCAAATCTGATCCATAGTCGTGGGTCCATTAACTTTGTCCAAATAGATTAAGTAGGTGACTCACCTACTAGATTAATTAAGTCAAGAAAGCACCTCAACATTTTATTCCATTTCCATCTCCTAGTCCCTTTAATCTAACTTACAACTTGTACACACTTGGTCACTTTAAACTTTAGATTCAATTACCGGCTTACGATTCCAAGTTAAATAGTTGTATCGATGTTAGGTTGGTTGCGTCACCTTAAAATGTATGGGCAACGTATAGAATTCAATCTACACTATTAATACTCACATACCAAATCTCATCCATTACCTATACCACAAGGCTATACCAAGTTACATACAAATAGAACAAGTACATGCAACATACAGGGTGTTACATCATCCCGTTCTTAGGAACATTCGTCCTCGAATGCCGGCATAATTGTCCAACCAAAACAAGTTCAAGCCTAAGTTTAATACTCATTTTATCATGTAGTACCTATATATTACACTTACTTGTTATTACCCCAATTCAGCATCTTGAACTTTCTCTTCGTATTTGAACAAATGGGGGTACTTGGATTTCATATCTTCTTTAGCTTCCCGTGTTATCTCTTTTACTTGTTGGTTTCTCTAAAGCACTTTTACAGAAGCTATTCCTTTATTTCTTAAATTATTAACTTGTCGATCTAGAATAGCAATAGGTATTTCTTCATAGGCAAGATCTTTAGTAACTTGTACATCTTTAGTAGGAGTAATATGAGATGGATCTCTGATGCACTTTTAATGCATTGAGACGTGAAATATCGGATGAACTATTAAGAGCTCTTGGGGTAGCTATAATTCATAAGTGACTTGGCTAAACCTCCGAGTAATCTTATATGGGCCTATATAACGTGGACTTAGTTATCCTTTCTTACCAAATCTCATAACTCCCTTTATTAGTGACACCTTCAAGAATACTGAATCACTTATAGCAAGCTCTATCCCCCTTCTTCTAATATCTGCATATGACTTGTGTTGACTTTGGGCTATTTCTAGCCACCGTTGGATTACTTTAACCTTTTCCACATATTGATAAACAATATCTAGCCCGAACAAGGCAGTTTCACTTACTTCAAACCATCCAATGGGTGATCTACACTTTCTTCCATACAAAGCTTTATATGGTTCCATTTTGATACTTGAATAATAGATATTGTTGTAGGCAAACTTGATAAGAGGTAAAAGATCATCCCAACTAATTGGGGTGGACAGAACCCCTAGCCATGAAGGCCCGAGAGAACCAATCCATGACCTTGTACTCCTCATACATGTAACTATAATAACCAAATGATATATAATGCATTGATGAGAAATAAATTACATGCCCAAAACTATATATATACCAGACTTGGTCGTTGGGGACATAATATCTAAAAGATATGACACTATCATGATTAACTTTACATAGATCTACAAAGCCTCTAAAAGATACATAGACATCTGGTTAAGGTCGGGACAATCCCCCGCCTTACTCTTGACTACTGTACAATACCAAAATATATAAAATAGACTCGTAAATCCTCGAATCAATTTGGAGCTCACCAATAGCCGCTGGATATCCTGGGAACCTACTGAGAAGGTGTATTTTCTTAAGCACCTGTACCTGCAGCATGAAATGCAGGTCCCCTATAAGGGGGGTCCGTACGAAAGTATGTACTTAATATGTAAGGCAAAAAGTAACCACACCAAAAGCAAGCATTTATCCCAAACTGACATGCACCTAAATAAAGCTTTCCATATTGTTTACATAGCTGCCGAGGAGGTCTTAATTGGCTCATACTCCCTTTCTCTTGATACCCCACTGTCTGTAAACTCTGACTCTCACTTCTTTGCCCCAACTGATTGCCTTTGGACCCTTGAAACTATGGTGGAGCACTAGTTGCATAATAAGAAGATAATGACCTAGGTGGCCTATTAGAAAATCGAGGCCTAAACTCTCCTTGGGATGCCATAAAATACCCCATAGATTTGGCCCTATTGGAATACCCTCTTTACAATTCTTGTGTTCTTCTTCTTTACCTCTAATCCTCTATTTTTTGTGCAAAAGATTGTATCCATGCTTTGTCTATGTCATTGTTCAAAGGAACAATAGTATAGTCTCTAACTAGATATGGATCCAATTTATCCACATATCGATGAACTCTATCATCCATAGTAGCTACTACATTAGGAGCATACCTAGATAAGGAGTTAAACCGTAGGTTGTACTCCCTCACGCTCATATTTCCTTGGTGAATATTCAGAAACTAATCCACACAACCTCTCAGATCTCAAATTCAAAGTAATGATCAAGAAATGTCTCTTTTAACTCTTTTCAAGTAGATAAAGGTGCATTGATACCCCTAGATCATTTTCAGTCTTCATACCAAAAATATAACCTCCCCTTTGAATATATATATTGCTAGCTCAACTGTCTCTTTACCCGACACATACATGACATCTAGAGCCCTTTGGATTTGATCAATAAAGTCATGTGGGTCTTCATTAAAATCTGATCCGGTGAATAAGAGAGGATCCAATTTAAGAAAATCCTACATCTATAGGCTAGATGCCCTATCTGCACCACTAGAACCTATGGTTGGAATATCTTGTCCTTGATCTTGTCTAACAACTATACGAGCCAATAATTGCACCGCATTCCTTAGATCTTTGTCAGTATCATTAATAGGTGGTTCTGAGGATGCGGTTTTTCTCCTTCTTAGCTCTTTTAGAGATGGATGAGTAGAAGAAGTTTGTGATACAAACTCAGCTTGAGCCTCACTTTGATTAACTTGCCTAGATGGTGACTTGTTGGTCCCTTCTATAGCAGCCACATCTATTCTCTTACCTATATTCTTACTCCTTCTTGTAACCGACATCCTTACTATAATAAGAGAAAAAATAGATTCAATGGTTAAATATGACTTTACCTACAATATAGGCTCTATTGCACGATCTGAGATGTGAAGAAAAGGAGAAAGCCCTAAATGTCCCATAGCCTCTTGTTTATAGATGTGGTGCACAACGTACCCATAAGAAAAACTCTATGTAGACATGGCTTTGTAGACTCCCTAGGATGACCTGCTCTAATAGAACTTTTGTCACGCCTCAAATCCTATTAAGGCAGATAGGCACTCGTAGCTGTGAAGGCCCGAGAGAACCAATCCATGAGCTTGTACTCCTCATGCATGTAACTATAATAACAAAAGGGTATATAATGTATTGAAAAGAAAATGGGAATACTATGAGCAATTAAGGAAAAACAAATATTTAATACAATGATAAGAGTAAATACAAAAATAAAGGTGCATAAAGAAATATGAGATATTTCCATAAATAAATAAAGGAATAGCTGGAGATGATTAATCATGAAATAATAATCTAACAAGAAAATATATAAGGAACACAAAGATAAAAATTTAACATGAATGTACTAAATTAGAAAGAGAACTTACAAGTAATAGAAGAAAAACATAATTTTAAACAAAGAGACACACATAGGGGATATGAAAGTGAATATACGTTAAAACTTAAAGCAACAACAAATTGGGCATATACACGTAAGTTATGAAAACATCTTAGATTTATCAGGATACATATTCCATAGTAAAAGTAATGCGGATAAGACATGTTTACCTCAAATAGACAACTTGAGAGTGGAAAAGCGCATGACTGTCGATGCACCACTAATCAACCGATTCATGAGGTATTTTTCGTAAGGGTGTTATAGAAAGTGAACGTTTGTGCAATTACACAATCTTTCTTATACAAAAAAGTAAACAGGTTTCAAGTGGAGGAGGTATGAGCGGAATGCCGGTTATATAATGCAGTAACACATAGAACATAATGAAAAATAGTAGCATATTTAACAATATAATAAAAATGATAAAAATAAGAAAATAAATAAACATACAATTAAAGAAATATCAAAACAATAAGAAAAAATACATGGACAAGAAAAAGGAAAAAAGAAAAATAAATGGACATAAAAAAATATAGACACTATTTAGAGAAACAAATAAAGAAAAAAGAAAGAAAATTAACATGTAAGTAACAACAAATTAAAATGCCAAAACAACTCTTTAAGAAACAAATAAAGGGAAAAGAAATAAAACAATCATGAAAAGAAGAAACATAAAAAATAAAGTGCATCCAAATAGGAGAGAAAGAATAAAATCTCAAATAACGCACAAATTCATAATGGTTAGAACCTAAGTATCCTAGACAGATTCGTTATGTTGTAGCGCTTCATCTTTCTCATGAAAAGCGGAGTTCGACGTGACAATTCATTCTAGGATATTTAAAAGAAAGAGTTGCCAACTAACAAATTGAGATGCATTATGACATCATTCTAAACTAATTAAGAATTATTTAATTATTAGCCTACATTACCAAAAACTCGGATAAGGATTCAAGTTACCTCGAAAGGAAGATGTTAGGCGCATTTCTACGTCCATAAATATTGATTCCGACCAAATTCATATATTATGTGGGAAATATATTAGATAAAACAAGGTCGAATAACTTTATTAATCTAATATAAACTAAGTGATGTAATAAATAAAACTTCCAACTAGTGTACATATCATATACAAAGAATGAAAAATATAAGAGATGTGAGATTGATCTTTTGCGACATGCAGATAATATATGAAAAGTACCATAATTTATGTATTCTTCATCTTCCTCGGATTACAGACTCTATTGAACTCCTTTGCTTTGTAGTATATCCAGTAAAGAAAATATTCACGCTTAAATTGAAATAATAATAAACTACAAATAATAAGAGACATGTTAGTAAGACGTGTCACCTTAATTTGATGGTAAATTTAATGTAAAAAATAAATAAATTGACAACACATAAATTTAAAATTGAGAGAGTGAGAGGAGAGAAAGAGAGAGAGAGAGAGAGGGATCAGGTATGACAAGGCTGAAATAGGCTAAATGAGATGTTACTCCCTCTGTTTTAATTTCTATGTCAACTCTCTTAAACGCCTAAGACAAGATGAAAGAAAGTCTTAAAGAAACTTAAATTAAAAATACTAAATAAAGTATTTTAGTATTTAAAAATAGATCTTATTATGAATTCAATTCCCGATTTCCATTTTAGAATTATGTAATCAAGGGACTCTTCTTTTTAAAGATTTTTGTAATATTTTCAACCTTAAAGCATATATTAACTTATATTTCCTTTTCGATCATTTCAATTATAATTACTATTCATTTGATAACCTTTTTAGTCGATAAAATCGTAAAGCTATATGATTCGTCAGAAAAGGGCATAATAGTTACTTTTTCTGTATAACAGGATTATTAGTTACTCGTTGGATTTCTTCAGGACATTTATCACTAAGCGATTTATATGAATCAATAATTTTTAGGAGTGGAAATTGTTGAATCATGTGAAGATAAAATTATGTAGGTATAATAGATAAATTTTATCAAAGTATGTTGCTATAATATAGTAATAAGAGTTGTCAAGTCTTTGAGGCATTTTAAAAAAGTGGCATATAAAATAAAAAAAAAAAGATGGGAATTGATAACGCTCAATCTACAGCTCTTGCAAGAGTGTAAAACGATCGCTGTCAAATATATAACCCAACTGGGTTGGGTATCAATCCCACAGAGAATAGTCGGTCACTAAGTAAGCAAAGAATACTAGACTTGTGGTGCAAGTCTCATAAAAGAGGGGGGATTGTAACGTGTAATTGATGTGAACAAAATAGTAGAGTAAAAGAGAAAATAGCAAAGTAAAAAGAAAGAATGTTTAGTAAGCTGTAAAACAATGAGAATTCAGAAGTTGGGATTATGTCCACCTTATGAGTTATACGTCTCTATTGACTATGAGTTGTGCGGAATTCAGACATGCATGTGCTTATAGAGAATTGTATTCTATGATAAATCCAGGCGTCTTTCGACCTTAACAAGGACTATTTCACTTTAACTCTCTCGAGCTTAAAGCGTGTCTAACGGTACAAATTCTCCAAGAGGTTAATCCAGTTACGGCACTAACTTTTTAATAGGGGTTGGTGCCCTATTACCTTGACATTATCTCTTTTCCAGACATATAACTTTTCTTTCGAACAAGTTAATGCTATACTGGCGTTATTCTATGCGTTTGCAACCACAAGAATTTGCATTAAGATGAAGAGAATAATGATATAAGCAGCATACGTGTCGTGAATTCACAAACTCATAACAATAGATAGTATCTCATTCGACTTCCATAACCCCAACAGAGGAGTTTAGTTACCCATGAGTGCGAAGGAAATCACCATAGACATTGTTATTATACCACAATAAAGATCTCATGTAATAAGGTGTGGTGTGGCGTTTTTAGGCGTGAACTCTCTTGCAGAGCAACGTTTCTCTTGTTGTGTAAATTAAGAATTGAGTAGATGAATAGAAGAAGAATAAAAAGTAGAATTAATGGAAGAATTATAATCTGAGTTGTAAGTTGTGGAATAAGAAGTAGAATGAGAATGCTCAAAATCTCTAGCAAAATAGGGTATTTATAACACCCATATCCTATTCCTACTAAGCTAATGCATTACTTAACCCAATCCTACTAGGTTAATGTATCATTATCCTAATCCTACTAAGGTACTACTAGTCCCCAAAGTCTTTAGAATTGCTGTTTTTGCTCGGGACAGATTTTCCATGCGCCACTTTTGGTCCTTGGCGTGTAAGATTCCCCTTCCTTCTTTCGTGAAGCTTTCTTTGGCGTCAAGTTATCCATAAAATGCTGAAATCTGCATCATTTATACCTGAAAACTTGCTAATCACGTTTGTTAGCTCACTTACAGGAAAAAGGACTAAAAGTGCATGAATTATATATTTTGTCCTCAAAACTTAGCTAAAATATGGGTAAAATATAGTACTTTAGGCGTGTAAATTCGCCTATCATCAACACCCCACACTTAAAGCTTTGTTCATCCTCGAACAAACTATCATGTCCATCTAAACATCTACTTGGGATTTCACAGTAACAACACAAAATATTCATCAAGACAAGCACGTCAATCATTAACAAAGAGTAGTTTTCTGATCATTAGTAGAAACAATTCAACCTCCAACATAGACTCGTGATGGTGATTAATTCGTGTCCACAAGTTGAGGTACAACGAATCACACACAACTACCCAAGACTCATCAACCATATGAGTCTCACCATATATCACCCATAATTACTCACAAGTATTGTATATATTTCAAACATGGGTATAAGATTATCCTTGCTCTCACTCTCACAAAGAATTCATATGTTGCAACTGATGACCATAGGCTTGCCCTTAGTGTAATGCTCCACTAAATATCAGAATGCTAAGCTTAGGATCAAATAGGTCTTTTGCTGGTTGTAATATAGGCTAAGGGACGGGTAGGACTATTTTGGACAGAAACAGTGACTATGTTCCTAAGCGCTTTAATACATCACAATATGCCATTTATGCTTTCTTTCAAACAACCTTTTTTCTTTCTTTTATTCTACCTCCCTTTGTCACCTCTTTTGTTTTTCAATTTTTGAACATAACTAACTTTTTAATTTTCCTTTCCTCTTTTTTTTTTCTTTTCATAACACCTCTTATGATAGCAATTCTTTTCCATAACAAATTCAAGCACCATTACATTCTAAAGCATCATACTCACCCAATTTCCTCTTATTTTGTCACATGACTTTACACTTTAAAGCACTTAGGAATTTGGATCAAATTATGGTCTTGAAAAAATGGATTAGGCTTACATATGAGGTTGTCAAATAAAATAGGCTAAAGGCTCAAAGGGGTTAACTAGGATAATGTCCATGGGTAGGTAAAAAGAAGGTAAATAAGTCTAGGTTGCCAAAGAAATGCCTAAATTATCTCCTAGGCTTGCACTCCTTATTTTCGCTTAACATACATACCAGGCAAGTTCTAGCATCTGCCACAAACACAGAATATACTATATCCTCACACACACAAGGCACATGGTTGACTTTATTGGGAGTAGCATAGACTCTTGACCCAACAGATGAAGGAATTAAACCACACAATATCACATAGTGAGTCACAATTAGAGCCTAAACGTCTCAATAGTCATGATTTTAGCACAAACTCTTGTCATAATCTCATGCTGCCTATTAGAATAATTTCATGCGAAGTTAAGTTAAAAAAAAAAATTTAACTAATAAAAAGAAAAACAAAACAAACATAAATGCAAATGCAAATAGAGAAGTATATCATGCAAATACCAGCACCCCACACTTAGACGGGACACACTGCCCTCAGTGAAAGAAAAATAAGAAGAACCTGGTTAGTCGGACTCCTCCTCTATGTCTGGGGTCATTCCCCCTTCGTTGGAATTATCATTGGAGTCGTTGTCATCAGAATTCTCCTCCACGTCGGAGTCTGGCATTCGTCGGTCATCATCGGTTGGCACATCGTCATCAAGAGGTTCCTCAAAATATGTACCTACTCCACACATCACCTTCGCGTGCTCATTCATTGGGTAGTCATAATACAGCTGTTGGAGCTCTGCAGTAGTTGGAACATGGCCACCGCTCATCATTGTAAACCGAGTCATGCCATAAAGATGGCGAAAGAAACTCTCATCTCGAGCATGCCTTTCTGAAGTGGTAAGGTTGATGCCATGCGTAGTTTCAGCATCCTTAACCTTCATGAGGTCAACCTTCTTTGGGTTTTGTGGGAGTTTATGATCAGCCGGTTCCTCTTCGATGTCTTCCTTCCTCAATATTGCGGACAACAGATTGCCAAAACTGAAGTGGGACCTCTTGTGTAGCCTAGCTTTCCGCATTGTGGATCGAATAATTGCCCCAATGTTGATAGGGACATTCGTCATCAATGCGTATACCAAGCATACTCTATCTCGTGTTATCTTTGTGTACTGAGTCCCTGGAATTAGGTAAGAGTTGACTATGTGCAACCATATTCTTGCTTCTCTATTTAAAGGAGCATATGGGAAGGTGTTGTGTCGTCCGGTGTCCTTGTGTCTACTCCACCGTGCCATGGACCTTGTTCCATAGAGTGTGTGTCGAATGGCTTTATATGGAGGTATACTGTATAGCTTTTTGAATGGTGATGGATCAACAGCAGGCAAGCCAAGAAAGGAGTTGAAGAAATCCGCATTGAGTTGTAGAACTTGGCCCCAAATCTTGACCTCGCTTCCTGTGGTTTTCAGTGACCAGTTGGAATAGAATTCTCTTTTTAAATCGAGATTGCATTCTCCCATGTCTCAGAAGATGAAATCAAGATGTAACGCCATGATCTTGGCCAACATTCGCGGTTCTTTCTTTGCTAGGGTTTCCTTGTTTATCAAGTCCACATGAACATATTTCTTCTCTTTGTTGTTCCTATACCATTCCTTTGCTTACTCCTCTAAAACCCATTTAATTCCAAACATGCGGCGTGGTACTTGCATCAAGGAGGATTCTCCTTGCTCTTTGCGTCCTCTTTTCTTGCCTTTTTGGGAAGTGGTTGCCTTATCTTTGCCTTGTCTTGCTTTGGGTGCCATTGTACCTGAGACTAAAACAATGTTCATGTTAGCGTCATCTCGATGGATACAATCTATAAACAAGCAGTAGTGGCACCACCCCACACTTAGTTTGTTGGTACAGACTAGTGAAGTGAAAGTGGTCGATTACTCAGACTTCATCGGCATACGTTTTAGGTGCTATATTCCAACAATAAAATCAGTGCAGTCATACTTCTCATATTCTTAGCAATACTTTCATGTTTGATACATCAAGACTACTACATAGGGATTGAATCAAGGTATAGCATCTAGAAATAATCACAACCTCCTATGTTGGTAGTCAACCATAATTCTTGTCTCGATGAACAAGTCATTCCAACATGTAAGATTTCTATTGACAAGATTATGCAATTTTCTTGACCATGTTAATTCCGCAAAAGTATGACAGTGCATCAAAATCAAATTCAAGTTGGAAACATGGTAAGATCATTCTTACGTATTCTTTCACTCACTTAGTTGTATCAGAACACATCAACCACATTCAAATCACCAATACTACTTCAAGATTTAGCGATTCATAATAGGCGTAGTAGTGTAGTACTTACGGAATATAAATGAAGAACAAAGAAGTACTTACTTGATTGATGCCTTTGGATGATGTTCTTGTGAAGTAAAAGAGCAAAAAGAAAATTTTGGAGAGGATTTGGAGACTATAGGCGGCGCTTATGCTAGGTTTCCAATGTGTTTTTGGTTCAAGATTAAGTCTCTTATTTATAGGGGAAGGTTGGGTCGGGTTTTGACCCATTTAAAATCGGTTTTGGAGACAAGAAGTGACCATATGCGGCGCCTTTTGCTTTGCCTAAGCTTGGCATAGGCGGCGCCTTTTGCATAGCATTGTTGGTCATAGGCGGCGCCTATTCCATGGCATTCTTAGGCATAGGCGACGCCTTTCACTTAGCATATGAGATTCAGAGACAAAAGGCATTAGCATAGGCGGCGCCTATGCTATGGCATACTTGGGCATGGGCGGCGCCTATGCTATGGCACACTAGATTCCGAGAGCTTAGGCCATAGTATATGCCTTGCCTTGTTCGTGGCCTAGTTTGACATAGGCCTAGCCTTGTTCGTTGCCTATATTTTCATAAGCAATGCCCAATCCATAGCCTTTTGCTTCTTCATTCCTAACTTACCACCTTTAACATGCAATACATCCAAATCAAAATTTGAAACTGACCTCCTCATTTTACACCTCTTTGCACCTACATTTACTCAAAAACAACAAAGACGATTAGAACGATGGGTTGCCTCCCATCAAGCGCCTTAGTTTTGGTCATGGCACAACTCTTCTTTTTGGATTTTTATTTGTCAAAAGCAAACACGCAATAGAACGAAAGAAAGAAAAAAATGAAAAACGATGGGTTGCCTCCCATCTAGCGCTTGATTTATTGTTGCGGCACGATATAGTTACCTCGAGTACTTAGACTTCGTCCAGATAAGTGGTGGCCATATAATTTATCGAGTCAAGAGGACCGATATATGGTTTTATTCGTTGGCCATTCACCTTGAAGACAACACTATTAGTGTCTTTCAACTCAACTACTCCAGACGAGTAGACTTGATTTACTTTGTACGGACCAGACCACTTGGACTTCAACTTACCTGGGAATAGCTTCAATCTGGAATTGAACAGAAGTACCATATCATCTTTTTGAAAGTTTCGTTGAAAAATCTGTTGATCATGATACTTTTTGATCCGCTCCTTGTATAGGTCTGATCTCTCCTAAGCATATAGACGGAATTCATCCATCTCGTTCAGTTGCTATAATCTCAGATTCATTGCATCATCCCAGTTTAGATTTAGCCGCTTCAAATCCCACAATGCCTTATGCTCAAGCTCAATGGGCAAGTGACATGCCTTCCCGTAAACTAGTTGGTAAGGGGACATGCCAATTGGCGTCTTGAACGCAGTCCTATAGGCCCATAGTGCATCGTCCAGCTTCCGAGACCAATCTTTCCTATTAGCATCTACTGTCTTAGCAAGGATTTGCTTGATCTCTCGATTGGAAACCTTTACCTGTCCACTAGTTTGTGGGTGATAAGGTGTGGCTACCTTATGCTGCTTGACACCATATTTTGCCAACACGGATTTGAATAGCTTGTTGAATAAGTGAGATCCTCTATCGCTTATGATAGTACGTGGTACTCCAAAGCGAGTGAAGATATTTCTCTTCAAGAATGCTACAACACGCTTTCCCTCATTGTCGGCCAACGCTACTGCTTTAACCCATTTTGAAGCATAATCTACAGAATCTAGGATGTATTTCATCCAAACGAATTTACGAATGGACCCATGAAATCAATACCCCATACATAAAAGAGCTCTACTATAAGAATTTTTGACATGGGCATCTCATGGTGTTTCGAAATAGCACCTTGTCTCTGACATTGGTCGCATCTTCTCACAAAGTCGTAGGCATCTCTAAATATCGAGGGCCAATAATATCCACTTTGCAGTACCTTCCTTGCTGTCCGATTACCTGCGTGATGTCCTCCAACTTGAGAAGTGTGGGAAGCTTCCAATATATTAGGCACTTCTACATGGGATATGCATCGCCGGATGACACCATCCGCGCATCGTCGAAACAAATATGGCTCATCCCAAAAGTAGTGTTTTACATCATGCATAAACTTCCTTTTTTGATGGTAAGATAAGTTTGCCGGTATCACATTACTCACCACAAAATTCGCAAAGTCGGCATACCATGGTAATTCTTCCATTATTGTCGCTAGGATCTCCTCGTCAGGGAATGCATCATCAATCTCAATTCAGGCTGCACTATATGATCATTTTCGAGTCTAGATAGATGATCAGCCACTTGGTTCTCGCAACCTCTTCTATCTTTAACCTCGAAATCAAATTCTTGCAGCAGCAAGACCCATCGAATTAGTCTTGGTTTTGAATCCTTCTTTGTCATTAAATAGCTCAGAGTTGCATGGTCTGTATGAACGATTACTTTGGTTCCCAATAAATAAGCACGAAACTTCTCAAACGCATACACAACCGCTAGGAGCTCTTGTTCTGTGATAGTGTAGTTCTTTTGGGCTTCGTTCAGGACCTTGCTCGCATAGTAGATAGGATGGAATATCTTCTCCCTTATCTAGCCAAGCACAGCGCCTAATGCTACCCCACTGGCGTCACACATGACTTCAAACGGTAAAGACCAATCTGGTGCTACCATGATAGGAGCTTCAATCAGTTTTCCTTTGAGGCATTCGAATGCCTTCAAACAATCTTCATTGAAGTCAAACTTTGCATCTTTCTCCAAAAGTTTGCATAATGGACTAGCAATTTTGGAGAAGTCTTTGATGAACCGCCAATAGAAACCTGCATGCCCGAGGAAACTACGAACACCCTTCTCGGAAATTGGAGGTGGTAGCTTCTCGATAACTTCAATTTTAGCTCGATCAACCTCAAATCCTCTTTCAGAGATTTTATGCCCAAGAACAATACCTTCTTTAACCATAAAGTGGCACTTCTCCCAATTCAGCACTAGGTTGAATTCTACACATCTTTGCAACGCCATACTTAAATTTGATAAGCATGCTTCAAACGTCCCGCCAACCACTGAAAAATCGTCCATGAATACTTCCAAAGTATCTTCGACCATATCAGAGAAAATGGACATCATACAACGTTGAAAGGTGGCTGGTGCGTTACATAGCCCGAATGGCATACGTTTAAAGGCAAACATACCATATGGGCATGTAAACGTTGTTTTCTCTTAATATTTGAGAGCAATACAAATTTGATTATAGCCTGAATAACCGTCTAAGAAATAAAACCATCCTTTCCCCGCTAATCGATCTAGCATTTGGTCCATAAATGGCATTGGAAAGTGATCTTTGAGTGTCCATGAATTCAGATTTTGGTAGTCCATGCATACTCTCCATCCGGTAATGGGTCTGAGTGGAATAAGTTCATTCTTTTCATTCACGACTACCATCATGCCTCCTTTCTTGGGAACACATTGTACCGGGCTTACCCATGCACTATCAGAGATTGGATACACAACCCCCGCATCTAACCACTTGATAATTTCTTTCTTTACCACTTCTTGCATAGGTGGATTTAGATGCCTTTTATGCTCAATGGTGGGTGTGCAATTTTCTTCAAGCTGAATCTTGTGTGTACAAATCCCAGGTGGGATACCAATAATGTCAGCGATGGTCCAACCAATGGCTCTTATATACTTCCGTAGAATAGCAATGAGAGCTGCAACTTTTTGCTCACCCAAATCTTCCGCCACGATGACTGGAAGTGTGTTTCCGCTTCCTAAGAATACATACTTTAAATGACTAGGCAGCTCCTTCAATTCTAACGTGGGTGGATCTTCAATAGATGGCTTAGCTGGTGGTGTGGGTCAATTTTTGAGATCGAGGTCCAGCTTCTTGGGAGCGTGAGGATATGACCCTAATCCTGTCAGAGCACCAATAGTTTCTTCACAATTTTCAGTATCCTTACTCTCACCATTCATGAGCACAGCCGCCAATGGGTCATTAATAATTTGCTCTTCTTCAAGTAATTCTTCCTCATCATCAAAGTAAACATCAGCCATCAAAAATACGTTCAGATCTTTGGGTTGCTTCATTGATTTGCACACATCAAAGCGAACTACTTCGTCATTTATTCAAAATGAAAGCTCATTTGCTCTCAAATCAATAAGCACACTTCCTGTTGCAAGGAAAGGGCGCCCCAAGATTGTGGGAACTTCTGAATCTGCCTCATAATCCAAAATAACGAAGTCTGCTGGAAAGATGAATGAAGAAACCTTTACCAATACATCACATAGAATACCAACAGGTCATTTTACCGACCTATCCGCCATTACGAGCCTCATATTGGTTAGAGTAGGATCACCCAGCCCCAACATTTTATAAATAGATAATGGCATCAAATTGATGCTGGCTCCTAAATCGCATAATGCTTTGGCAAAATTCAAAGATCCAACGGTGCAAGGAATAGTGAAAGCACCGGGGTCAGCCTTCTTCTGAACTAGTGATCAGGTAGCGATTGCGCTGCAGTGATGAACAGTATCCTTCAAAACATAGCTTGCTGCTCGCTTCTTTGTCAAAAGATACTTCATAAATTTCGCATACCTAGGCATTTGTTCTAGTGCCTCTACCAACGGAACATTAATGGTCAGTTGCTTTAACATATTCATGAATTTGTTGAACTTTGTATCATCCGTAATCTTCTTCAATCTTTGAGGAAAAGGTGGTGGTGGATAAGGAATTGTTTTCTCCATGGCTTTCTTCTCCTCTTGCTTCCGTTTTTCAGCCTTTTCAGGCTGCAACATACTCGGTGTGACATCATGGACGTCGTGGGTGGTGTCTACGGCAGCTTCTCCTTTTGCCTTATCATCGATCTACTTGCGTTTTCATATGCGCCATATCTTGATCACATTCTTCTTCTCTTCTCCTTTGTTCAGCAGTCATGCCAATAGGTATAGTAGGGCTTGCTACCTCAGAATCCCTGGTATGTCAAGCTCTACTTTGCTTCATCATCCGATCTAGCATATTGCTTGCCTGCCCAAAGGTGAGGTCCATAAAAGATCCTCCAGCCGCATTATCCACCACTAGTTTAGTTATTGAATTCAAGGCTCTGTATAGTATCTCCATTAGGTGGACATTGGTCATGTGATGGTTTGGGCACCTCATAAGCTTCGTCTTGAACCTCTCCCATGTTTCATGAAGAGCTTCGGTTGGAAGCTGCTGAAAGTTGCTGATTTCATCTCTTAATTGTGCTCTTTTGGATGGCAGAAAGAATCTTTCTAGGAAAGCGTCTCTCAATTGCCTCCAATTTGTAATAGAATCAGGAGTCAGCCCATTCAACCATAGAGTTGGCTCCCCAGACAGAGACAATGGAAATAGGCGTAATCGAATTGCATTCTGACCAATGCCAGGATTGTCAAACGACTTGCATGTAGAAATAAAGTTGATGAGATGCATATTCCGATCATCGCCTGCTAGTCCACCAAATAATCCCTTGAGTTGTAATAACTGAATCATGGTGCTTGTGATGTTGAACTTGGCTCCGGGTGCCAATGGTGGAGGAATAATGGCTCTTGTGGCTCCGGCTCCATCAAGATCATCATCATCATCGTCGAAAGCTGGTTGTACAGGTCTGCGTTCATGCCTAAACCTTGCTTGATGATCTCTTCTGTTGGCAGGTATTGCGATCTCAGCAGCATGCCTAGGGTTTAGTAACTCGTCATCACCTAGGTCCTCGTCGTCAGGATTTATTGCTCGCCCGGGGTTATCAATATTCTGTTGATGCACTTGAGTGGCGGCTAGAGCAGCTAGTCTCGCCTGTTCCTATTGAGCAGCCATCCTTTCAATTTCGTGTCGTGCCTCCATTCTGCCAATACGTTGTGGTTCCGGATTGATAGGTAATAACGGTTGACCAAAACTTCGAGTATGGGGCATGCACTGAATAAAAACCTACAAAGAACAAAAACAAAAACTAAAAGTAAAAGTACGAGAATCTTCGACCAAAGGGTCTAGTAATTATCACAAACTTAGTTGACACTCGTATTCCCCGGCAACGGCGCCAATTTTTGATAACGTTCAATCTACAGCTCTTGAAAGAGTGTAAAGCGATCGCTGTCAAATATATAACCCAACTGGGTTGGGTATCGATCCCATAGAGAATAGTCGGTCACTAAGTAAGCAAAGAATACTAGACTTATGGAGCAAGTATCGTAAAAGAGGGGGGATTGTAACGTGCAATTGATGTGAACAAAATAGTAGAGTAAAACAGAAAATAGCAAAGTAAAAAGAAAGAATGTTTAGTAAGCTGTAAAACAATGAGAATTCAGAAGTTGGGATTATGTCCACCTTATGAGTTATACGTCTCTATTGACTATGACTTGTGCGGAATTCAGACATGCATGTGCTTATAGAGAATTGTATTCTATGATAAATCCAGGCGTCTTTCGACCTTAACAAGGACTATTTCACTTTAACTCTTTTGAGCTTAAAGCGTGTCTAACGGTACAAATTCTCCAAGAGGTTAATCCAGTTACGGAACTAACTTTTTAACAGGGGTTGGTGCCCTATTACCTTGACATTATCTCTTTTCCAGACATATAACTTTTCTTTCGAACAAGTTAATGCTATACTGGCGTTATTCTATGCGTTTGCAACCACAAGAATTTGCATTAAGATGAAGAGAATAATGATATAAGCAGCATACGTGTCGCGAATTCAAAAACTCATAGCAATAGATAGTATCTCATTCGGCTTCCATAACCCCAACAGAGGAGTTTAGTTACCCATGAGTGCGAAGGAAATCACCATAGACATTGTTATTATACCACAATAAAGATCTCATGTAATAAGGTGTGGTGTGGCGTTTTTAGGCGTGAACTCTCTTGCAAAGTAACGTTTCTCTTGTTGTGTAAATTATGAATTGAGTAGATGAATAGAAGAAGAATAAAAAGTAGAATTAATGAAAGAATTATAATCCGAGTTGTAAGTTGTGGAATAAGTAGTAGAATGAGAATGCTCAAAATCTCTAGCAAAATAGGGTATTTATAACACCCATATCCTATTCCTACTAAGCTAATGCATTACTTAACCCAATCCTACTAGGTTAATGTATCATTATCCTAATCCTACTAAGTTACTGCTAGTCCCCAAAGTCTTTAGAATTGCTGTTTTTGCCCGGGACAGATTTTCCATGCGCCACTTTTGGTCCTTGGCGTGTAAGATTCCCCTTCCTTCTTTCGTGAAGCTTTCTTTGGCATCAAGTTATCCATAAAATGCTGAAATCTGCATCATTTATACCTGAAAACTTGCTAATCACGTTTGTTAGCTCACTTACAGGAAAAAGGACTAAAAGTGCATGAATTGTATATTTTGTCCTCAAAACTTAGCTAAAATATGGGTAAAATATAGTACTTTAGGCGTGTAAATTCGCCTATCATCAGGAATAACAAGGTGCTTTATATTTAATAAAGATATGTGTGTTTCATATGAGAAGTCAACTATTGCTTGTCATTTTGTCATCATCTTTCAATACATACCTGATCCCCACTTGGGGCGACTACTCCATTTAAACCATTTCATGCATTGACTCCTCTCTTCAAAAGTTGAACTCCACATGATATCATTTTCTAGTGATGTATATGCATGTAAAAATTATTCAAATGGAGTGAGATTACGTATATTCTTAATGTTTAACTAATCAAATTAATGAAGTTATAAAAATTCTTGATCAAAGTAAGTATACAAAAAGAAAACTATTCACAAAATAAGCAAATATTTATATAGTTGCTTAAAAATTTCTCGGTATTTTATATTGTTTGAATTTAAAGTTTTTGATGTTACAAATAATAGAGCGATAGAGCAATGAAAATAGAGAATCAATATACATCCAGTCATTGTCGGAGTTCGTTAGAGTGCTGACGTCGTCGGTGTCCATTTTCCACTTTCAACGAGTCTTCTAAGTACTCAGAATATCTCATTATATATGGTGTGAAGTTAGAGAAGATTTATTGTACTAAGGGACCAACCAAATTTTCTCTTTTATATTTCTCGTCCATCAAAATCAGTTGTCGAGAAGTTATAAAAATTCAACGGAAGTTGTGGAAGTTACAGTGAAGTGGATAGAGTTGGTTTCAACCTATCAGAAAGACACGGACCATTTCAAAAGTTCAAAATCTGAACTTCCAACATTCTCCCCACTTGGTCCATTTACAACATTCATGAATGAAACTTAATACATGAATTATGGCAATATTTTCTCTAAGAGTGAGTAGTATCTTCCATTAAATACAATGTACCATGCTTCTACACTTTTAGCCTATATTACTTCATGACTAAACCCAATGTTTATTCTAGGTTCATATTTTAATAATATTTCTTAAAATAAAACTGAATGTGCATACAGTTATAAATATGAGAAATATCATATAAAACAGAGTTTCATCAACATTCGTTGTTACAATGAAAATTTTACATAGTGAAACTAAGTTCTATTGTGATTATATGATCCTTAAATTTCTGCGGTAGCATCCCTTCAGTTAAAGGATCAACTAACATCACTTAAGTGACAACATGTTCAACAACCACTTGCTTATCTTTAACACGTTCTCTTATGGCTAGATATTTGATGTCTTTATGCTTGCTTCAACTACAACTTTTATTAATATTAGCCAAAAAGATAACAAGTGAATTGTCACAATATAATTTTAATGACATAGAGATAGAGTCGACAATTCTCAGCCCAGATATACAACTCTTCAACCATACACCATGTTAGGTAGCTTCAAAATATGAAACGAATCTAGCCTCTATAATAGAAATAGTAATCAAAGTTTGTTGGTACTCTTCCAAGATATAGCTCTACCGACTAATATAAAAATTTATCCAAAAGTTGATTTTAGTGAATCAACACAGCCAACAAAGTCTGAATTAGAGTAGCCAATGACTTCCATGGCAACTGATCATTTGTACATAAGAATGTAATATTTCGTCCATTTCAACCTCAAGAGTCTTGAGTTAAGCCGCTAAGTCTTGTACTTTTATGATGTGCTCACCCACACCTTTCACACACGTGAGCCTTATTGATGAGAATTTCATAATTATGGTGCTGGGAAGTGCCTTATCTAAAGTTTCAAATTGTTCATCAATAGCCTTCATTAATTCCTTAACATTGTTATGTTTTTCAATAGAACCGCGAATACCAACAAATATTTTGGTATTAATGAACATAACACTCAAGCAGTTGCTCCCATTGTTCATGAAGATCAATATCATCCTGACTACAAATTTCATCAATATGTAGTTCGTCTTTACTAATAGCATAATCAATGTTTATGAAAGATCTTATAGTTCTCACCATTCAATTCGGGAATATCACAAATATTAGAGAAATTCACAAGTTGCATAACTGCAAAAATATAAGTAGATGCTTAATTGAAGCAAATAATATAAAATTGAATCTACTGACATAATAATTGCTTGTGGGCTAAATTTTTAATTCAACTAGACTCATTCTTTATGATAGAATTATCGTTTATTAGCATGATATTCTATCTTTCTGATAAAACTATTAAATTCTCATTCATAATCCCTGTGGATAATTATGAAACGTATTTAATATTTTATCCTAATTTATTATTTAATCCAATAATAAAAGTTCTTGAGTTATCATATCATGCATAACTAATCACAATACTAATGTTTATAATTTCTTTATGTGATCATTACTTTTAAAGATTCCATTCAATTAAAGATGATGTGGCTAATCTCTAATTAATTAAAATAATTGATCACTTAGACATTAGTCCTTATTTAATATCTAAAATTATCTTATGTGATCCGAGACATAATTGTCACAATCCGAACTAAGGTCTGGCCATGATGGGTATCTCAAGCCCGATGAGGACCGGAGACCACCCCCTTTGCCTAGTCAAACAGAACATAATACAACTAGCAGTGGATGAATTTCGAACATATAACAAGATAGAGCTGAGTTCCAAACATATAACAAGATAGAGCTGAGTCCCAAATAGTTAAGCAAGTAGCTCATAAATGAATCTAACAATTTCAACAACTATCATACTTCACAGTAATCCACAAAGCCTCTAAAAACCAAGAACAACCTAAGTCGGGACATTCCCCCGGCCACAGCCTAAACGAGTCCAAAGGAAAAGTCTAAAACATAATGAATAAAACAAGAGCATGAAATGAGGGTCTTCCGGAGAATGGAAGATCACCACTTCAAACTGACTCATGAACAATTCAAAAATCACCTATCACTATGCAGGAAAAGCATAAGTGTCTTCGAACCCTACATTTCATGGGGATACAACATTCGGGGATGGTTAGCAGGGTGAGCTCTAGCATGTAACTCAGGGAAGGGATAAAGTAATGCCATGATCAAATCATTCCAAAACCAATGCACACAATCATATAATATATATAATATGTTGGGGTAGAGAACAAGGATTAGCATGAGAGTTAAAACATTAGCCTGGACTATGTAGCATCAACCATAAAAAAAGCACCCATGGGCTATATGGGTCTAGCACCTCCCACCGAAAGGGCTCCAGTACGTGTTAGCCGCATGAACCAGAGGTATCAAAGAAGTCCAGGGAATGCCCCTACCCCACGTCAATACAGGATAAATATATATATATATATATATATATATATATATATATATATATAGTGTGTGTGTGTGTGTGTGTGACACAAGCACACAGTCATTAAGACAAACCTCCACGCTGGCTAATGCGGTTTTTCCGTATTAGTCCTTCAGGACCTCCACCTTCACGGCCAGCTAAACAACCCCCTTTGAGCCTAGTTAAAACAGTTTACATATTCCTATTTATTAATCACGAATCATCCATTACGACATATACCATTGGTGTCATCATACCAAATACATTTGCAAGCTAATATCATTATGTTATTCCAATTATTCATCACTTTGGGGGAATGCCCCGACTCCCGTGATTTATCAAGTCAAAATTGGGGGAATGCCTCGACTCTAGAAGTTTATAAAAATTAAGTTGGGGGAATGCCTCGACCCCCATAGTTTATAATTAATTCAACACATGGCCAACAAGGTCTTCTAAAGCCATTTTTATCCATTTAACCATTTATGCAATGCAATAGTTTAGAGAAGTAAGCCAAATCATGTGATTATCCATATTCAAAGCCAATTACGCAAGTGGGTTGAGGGAACACAATTTTCAAAACCAAATTCAAAACCAAAATCATCAAATTTAGGGAGTGCCTCAACCCCCATCCCATTCACCCCAACGAGTTTCTAAATACTTAGATAAAACATAAACAAATGCATTATAGACATGAAAATCCAATTCAAGTAACCATCATTTAAAAAACCTCAACACAAATCAATTTCACATTTAAATCCATATGAATAACAATAAAACCCATGTTCTTAGAGAAAACAAGTTTAAGGGAAGAGATTACATGTCAAGAAGTATTAGGATTTATGGAGAGAAGAGAAGTGTATTTTGTTTATCTTGGGAGTGATACTATGCCCTAAAGTGTTTTTAAGTTATGGTTCACAATTGTGGAAAAAGAAAAATGACCAAACTTCCCCCAATTAAAATGCAGGAAAAACTGTCGCCAGTGACTATGAGTCACGTCATGACTCATGAAGTCTAGCTATGAGTCTCGGCAGAGACATGGGGCCTCCTCATTATTAGCCCTATGAGTCGTACCTTGCGACTCATACACGGACTTACGACTCATAGGGTCCTAGTCGTAACCATAACAGTAACTTAGGCACTTACACTGGTTTGGTCACGAGGCACGCCCTATGAATAAAGACCGCTCCTCATGACTCGTGAGGTCTTTGTCGTGATCAGGATGAAAACATAGGAAACCTCACTGGTTACCCTACGACTAGTAAGGAGACCTTACGATTTATTAGGTGAGTCATAGTCGGATAGTAAGCTCAAATATTTGGGGTGTAACATTAACCCCTCCCCCAGGATCATTCATCCCCAAATGAAGAGTCACGTCACCCATTAGCACGATTATAAAATAAAAGCGCAACCATAATTTCTTTAATAAAGTCAGAAAACAAAGGGAGTAAGAAAATGCATACCTTGAGCACGATTATCTAGCTCAAGAAACAAGAACGGATATTTGGACTTCATGTCCTCTTAAGCCTCCCAAGTAGCCTCTTCTACCTTATGGTTCCTCCAAAAGACTTTTATCAAAGCCACATCCTTGGTTCTCAACCTTCGAACTTGTCTATCCAAAATATTACCCGAGAATTCCTCGTAATATAAGGAATATAAAATACCAACACTCTCAATAGGCACTACCAAAGAAGGATTGTCCACACATTTCTTCAATATCGACACATAGAAATAGGGTGAATGGAACCCAAACTCGAAGACAAGTCTAATTTATACACATCATTGACCACTCTCCTCAAAATCAAGTACGGGCCAACATAATAGGGATTGAGCTTCCCCTTCTTCCTAAATCTCATCACTCCCTTTATAGGAGATACCTTAAAGAACACCCAAACACCAACCTCAAACTCCAACTCTCTTTACCTCATATCCACATAGGACTTTTGGCAACTCTGAGCAGTTTTAAGTCTATCCTGAATCACCTTCACCTTCTCCTTGGCTTCGTAAACCAAGTTTGAACCAAATAATCTAGTCTCACCAACCTCAAACCACTCGATAGGAGATCTATACCTCCTACCATAAAGAGCCTTAAAAGGAGCCATCCCAATACTAGAGTATAACTATTATTATAAGCGAACTCAATGAGAGACAAATGATCAACCCAATTACCACTAAAATCAATCACATGGGCCCTTAGCATATCTTCCAATGTGTGAATGGTCCTTTCAACTTGTCTATCCTTCTGAGGGTGGAATGCGGTGCTAAGGTTCACTCGTGTGCCCAACCCTTGCTGAAAAAAATGCCAAAAGCAAGAAAAGAACTTCATACCTAAAAAATAATGGAAATTAGAGCACCATGCAATTTGACGATCTTCTGGATAAACAACTTTGCATAATCCTCTCTAGTGTAAGTAGTCCTCACAAAACAAAAGTGAGCAGACTTAGTCATCCTATCCACGATGACCTAAATTAAGTCATGCTAATTTTGAGACTGGGGAAGACAGTAATAAAGTCTATGTTGATCACCTTCCACTTCCATACAGGCAACTCAACCTCTTGAGATATGCCGTCAGGCCTTAAGTGCTCAACCTTCACTTACTAACATACCATACACTTAGTAATTAAGTTAGCCACATCCCTCTTCATGTTGTTCCACTAATAAATCTTCTTAAAATTATGATTATCTTCGTCGAACCAGGATGAAATATACACCTCGACTCATGATCCTCAGTCAAAATCCTTTCCCTTAACCCATCAACATTAGGAACACACAATCTACCTTGGTACCTCAAGATACCATCTCTACCAATCTCAAATTCCATGACCTATTTCTTACCCACATCAACCTTAATCTACATAAGTATAGGATCTAAAATCTATTTCTCATTCATCTCTGCACCAAGAGATAACTTCACCACCTCTTGTACGATCACACTTCCATCTTCAGAATCTAGAAAACGAACTCCAAGATTAGCCAATCGATGAATATACTTCACCAATCCTTGCTTCTCCTCATACACATAAGACAAGCTACCCATGGACAACCTACTAAAAACATCAGCAACCATATTAGCCTTACCTAGATGGTAGTGGAGACTCATGTCATAGTCCTTGTGCAACTCAAGCCATCTCTTTTGCCTGAGATTCAACTCCTTCTGGGTAAACACATACTTCAAGCTTTTATGATTTGAATAAATATCAACATGCACTCAATACAAGTGGTGATGTCAAATCTTTAACGCAAACACCAGAGACTCCATCTTCATATCATGAGTCAGATAATTCCTTTCATGAACCTTCAGCTGCCTAGAAGCATAAGACACAACCTTACCATGCTTTATAACACATAACCAGTCCCACACAAGACGTATCATAGTACATAACAAAACCATCAGTACCCTCGGGCAGGGTCAAAATTGGAGCAAAAGTCAACTTATTCTTCAACTTCTCAAAGCTATCCTCACAAGCATTGGACCACACAAACTTTACTTTTTTCTGAGTCAATTTTGTCAACGGAGTAGCAATAGAAGAAAATATCTCCAAAAACCTCTTATAATACCTGGCTAGACCCAGGAAGCTCCAAATGTTCTTAACCACCTCGACTTTTTGTGGATCTACCATGATCCACTCACTGGAAATAACACAACCTAGAAAGGTCATAACATTCAATTGAAAGTCATACTTTGAGAACTTGGCATATAAACTCTAATCCTTAAGAGTCTGTAACACTACTCAGAGGTGATTGGCATGATCCTTCTCACTCTTTGAATACACCAAGATGTCATCGATAAATACGATGACAAACAAATCTAAAAACTGCCAGAATACCCGATTCATGAGATCTATAAACGCAGTCAGAGCATTAGTCATCCTGAATGACATCATCAAAAACTCACAATGACCATATCGGGTTTGAAAAAAAGTCTTAGGGATATCCACCTCCCTAATCTTCAACTAACGATAACTCAACCAAAGATTAATTTTACAAAAATATCTAGCACCCTAAATTTGGTCAAAGAGATCATCTATCCTAGAAAGAGAATACTTACTCTTCGCCATCACCTTATTCAGCTACCGATAATCTATATAAATCTAAAGGGAACCATTATTCTTACACACAAAGAGCAGTGGAGCACCCCACGGAGAAATACTAGGGCGGGTGAAACCTTTATCAAGAAGATCCTTTAACTACTCTTTAAGTTCTTTCAACTCAGTCAGAGCCATTCTATATGTAGGGATTGAGAAAGGATAGGTATCTGATAGAAGATCAATCCCAAAGTATATGTCTCTATTGGGAGAAATACCAGGAATATCATCAGGAAATACCTTAGGAAATTTGTTAACCACAAGGACAAATCGTAAAGAGGAACCCTTAAAACTAGAATCTTTAACCCAAACCAGATGATGAAGATATCCCTTGAAAATTAACTTCTGGTCACTAAGATAAGAAATAAACCTTCCCTTAGGAACTAGGGAACTTCCTTCCCATTCTACTGATTCATTAGGAAATCAAAAACTAAACCTTTGGGTCCTATAATCAAGAGAACATAGCACGAGTGAAGCCAATCCATCCCCAATATCACGTCAAAGTCTATCATATCCAACTCTATCAGATCCATCAATGTTTCCCTACCACAGATAGATACTACACAACCCCATCGACCTTTCTATCCAAAATACAATCACCCATCGAGGTAGACACAAAAAGGGGATCCAAAATACTCTAGAGGTCAAAACCATAATTAACAGCCACATAAGGGGTCACATAAGAAAGGGTATACCCCGGATCAAGTAAACAGTACATATTATGAGAGAAAATTTTCAATATACTAGTAACGACATTAGAAGATGCCTCAAATTCCTGATGGGTAGAAAGAGCATAAAAATGATTTTGACCAGTATCAGTACTAGAAGTAGCACCATTTGGCATGGGAGCTAAAGAAGTAGAAATTAGAACTTTATTAGCTCCAGTAGCAATATTTTCCGATGGACAATTCCTCTGGATATGACCAGGCTGGCCACATTTGAAACGTATATTCCTCTCCTCATCAAAATAACCACGGTGTATCTATCCACATAATCTTGTAGGAGGATATGATGGAGCTGACTGAGCTTTACTAGCCTGGGTCTGGGTACTCTAGGTCTTAACCCACTTTCATCCTAAGAGCGATGATTGTCAAACGACTTAGGATAAGGAAAACTAGACTTAGAATATGAACTTGAGTTTTCCCAAGTCCTCTTCTTGCTCCACTGCCTACCATGTTTACCATTGTTCTGCTGGCCTCCACCCTACTCAGGATATCTAAACTTTTTATTTTATCTCTCTCTTATTTCTACTTATTTCTTTTTTCTTTTTCAACCTGCTGCATTTACATCACCATCCCATAGATATCCATGTCATTACTTAACATCGCCACCTTACACTCTAGTACCAAGTCCCAAGACAAAACCGAAGCAAATTTCCTTATTATTACTCTTACACTAGCATTATCTCCAGAGTGTAACAAGACAAGTGATGAAATTTCAAGGCATACTCCATCACAGTCACCTTTCCCTGCTTCAAGTTTACAAACTCCTCATTTTTAGCCTCCCTCAATTCCAAAGGAAATAAACAATCAAGGAAAGCACCAAATTCCTCCTACATATCTTGCTCAGCGTTATCACCCCTTGACTGCTCCCACTCCTCAAACCACTGGTATGCCATATCCTTTAATTGATATGCGAAAAACTCCACACCCTCTACATCAATGTCATGCATCACCCTAAATATCTTCTCTATTTCATCAAAAAAACTTGAGGGTCCTCCTTAACTTTAGAGCCTGTAAAGGTTGGAGGATTCAACCTTATAAACTGGCCAACTCGAATGACCTCAGAAGATGGAGCAATAGAACCAACACGGTAGGCTAATGAGACTAAAAAGTCACCACCTAAGTCAAAAGATGAATAGATCAATGGAATTCAACAATAGAAATGTCTCCTCGGGGCGGTAGGGCATGAATATCATCAGCTCGAGAAGCCTGAGGAGGACTGGTAGGGACCGGTAGAACTCTACGTGGGCAGTCAAGAGTAGGTACCCTAGAATGGGTTTGTACACCATAAGTAGAATAAGCTCCATCCATATTATCCTCAGGTGGGATAGAGGATTTTTCACGGGCATCAGATCTTTGGGGAGGCATGATCTAAAATGCGAACAAACAAAATTAGAGTATCTTTCAAGACCTTAGACTCTATAGCCTGAAAAATAGATCACAATAAAGTAAAACATTCCTAAATACCTCATAGCCTTTCCCTTATAAGTGTGACATACTACACACCCATAAAAAAGACTCTACTTGACACGGCTTTGTGGAAACCCAATGACCATGAACCTGAGCTCTTATACCAAGTTTTTCATGATCCGAACCAGGGGTATCTCAAGCCCGCCAAGGATCGGAGACCACTCCCATTTCCTAGTCAAACAAAACACAATACAATTAGCAGTGGATGAATTTCAAACATATAATAAGATAGAGTTGAGTTCCAAACATATAACAAGATAGAGCTAAGTTTCCAAACATAAAACAAGATAGTTAAGCAACTAGCCCAGAAAGGAATCTAAGAATTTCAACAACCATACCATTCCACAGTAATCCACAACGCTTATAATAACCAAGAGCAACTTAAGTTGGGGCATGCCACTGACCATAACCAAAATGAGTCCAAAGAAAAAGTCTAAAACATAATGAATGAAACAAAAACATGAAATAAGGGTCTTCGGAGAATGGAAGCTCACCACTTCAAACTGACTTCGAATAATCCAAAAACCACTTATCACTTACAAGAAAAGTAAAAGTTTCTTCGAACCCTGCATCTCATGGGGATACAACATTTGGAGACGGTTAGGGGGGTGAGCGCTACTATGTAAATCAGGGAAATGATAAAGTAATGTCATGATCAAATCAGTCCAAAACTATTTAAAACCAATGCACACAATTATATACATATATAAATATGTCGGGATAGGGAATAGAGTTTATCATGAGAGTTAAAATATTAGCCTGGACTGTGTAGCATTAACCGTAAAAGAAAAAGTGTCCACAGGCTATATGGGTTTGGCTCTCCCTACCAGAAGGGTCCCAGTACGTGTTAGCCACACAAACTGAAGGTATCAAGAAAGACTAGAGAATGCCCCGACTCCACGTTAATCCAGGATACAAATATATGTACAAAGTGTAACACATGCACATAATCATTAAGACCAACCTCTATGCTGGCAAACCAGGGTTTCTAGTATTATTCCTTCAGGACCTCCACTTTCACGATCAGCTACATAACCCCATTTAATCCCAATTAAAATATTTTACACATTCCCCTTCATTAATCAAGAATCATCCATTAAGCATATACCATTGGTATCGTCATACCATTTACCCTAGTAAGCTAATATCGTTATGCCATTCTAATTATTCATCACTTTGGGGAAAGGCCTCGAACCCCATGATTTATCATGTCAAAATTAAGGGAATGCCTCGACCCCTGTAGTTTATAAAAATTAAGTTGGGGAAAGTCCTCGACCCCTATAGTTTATAATTAATTCAACACATGGCCAACAAGGACTTTAAAAATTATTTTTATCCATTTAACCATTTATGCAATGCAATAGTATAGACAAATAAGTCGAAATTATATGATTATCCATATTTCAAAGACAATTACATAAGTGAGTTGAGGGAACACAATTTTTAAAATCAAATTCCAAACAAAAATCATCAAATTTGGGGGAATGCATCAAACCCCATCCCTTTCACCATACTCATGCACCCCAATGGGTTTCAAAATATATAAATAAAACATAAACGAATGCATTATAGCTATGAAGATCCAACTCAAGCAACCATCATTCCAAAACCCTTAACCCAAATCAATTCCATATTTAAATCTATATGAATAACAATAAAACCCATGCATTTAGAGAAATAAAGTTTAAGGGAAGAGATTAGATGCCTGGAAGTATTAGGAAATAATGATAGAAATCAACCTCTAAGCCCTAGATGATCAACCTTGAGAAACCCTAACTTTGTTCTTGCTTTGAAGAATTTGAGAAAAGAGAAGTGTATTTTGATTTTCTTGGAGTGATACTAAGGCCCTAAAGTATTTTTAAGTCGTGAGTCACAATTGGGTAAAGAGGAAAATGACCAAAGTGCCTCTAACTAAAACACAGGAAAAACTATTGTCAGTGACTACGAGTCATGTCAAGACTCGTGACGTCTGGTTATGAGTCGTCACCATGACTCATAGTCTGGCAGAGACATGGGGCCTCCTCACTGTTAATGCTATGACTCATACATGGACCTTACGACTCATTGGGTCCTAGTCGTAACCATAACAGTGGTTTGGGCACCTATAATGATTTGGTCACGAGGCACACCCTACGACTCGTGACCACTCCTCACAACTCATGAGTTCTGTGTCGTGATCAGGACAAAAACATTGGCAACCTCACTGGTCACCCTACGAATCGAGTCCTGCAACTCATAAGGAGACCTTACAACTCGTTAGGTGAGTCGTAGCCTGGGCAGTAAGCTCAAAACTCAAGAAATTTTCAGAGGCAAAAATTTGGGGTGTTACAATAGTATATATTATTTTATTCAATCAAGATTGTTTTGGCTAAATCTCTCTCAAACAAATTTATATAAATCACAATACATTAAGTCTAAAATTTATTGCTATGTAATTTATGCAACAAATTATCTTTCTAATAGAATACACAAGTAATGCTGCATTTAATATTTCAATGCATCTAAATTCTAAAACAATGAATACACAAATTTGATAATTTCACAATGCTATTTATATTTGCTTGTAAACCAGTGATGGAACCCACATTCATTATTACCTTTTCTTAAGTTAGTACCAACTAAATGACAAAAGTAAAATAAGGAAATAAAAATGGGATAATTTTTCAATTATTCATGTGAGATTGAAAATCAAAAGAAAATATTAAAGATATGGGCCCTACTGATTAAAGTTTTCACATTCAAGAATTATAACATCAAAAGGAACAAAAAGAATATTATATATATTGTAGGTTAGAAGATTCATACAAGCCAGTTAGAAAATCATTTACAAATTACTTTTTTTATCTCCTCCGTTTTAGACTTTTAAAATAGCCTTTTAGGACATAAAAAAATATTAGGAAAGTAGATTACAAGTAATTTTAGTCATTAGTATGCTTCAATCATGTCAAAAATAGATTTGAAAAATCATATCTATCAAATCCATTTGAAGCCAACACCAAAAATAACAAGGCAGAGGCATAAAGATCACTCTGATACCAAATGTTAGAAATAATAGAGCGATATCGGAGTTTATCAGAGTGTTGTCGTCGTCAGAGTTTACTTTTCACTTTTCATGAGTCTTCTAAGTACTCAGAATATCATCTATATGGTGTGAGTTTAGAGAAGATTTCTTATACTTAGAGACCATTCAAAGTTTCTCTTTTGTACAGCTTGTCCATCAAAAGCAGTTGTCGAGAAGTTATAGAAATTGGACGAAAGTTGTGAAAGTTACAGTGAAGTGGATAGAGTTGGTTTCAACCGGTCAGAAAGACACGGACCATTTCAAAAGTTCAAAATTTGAACTTTCAGCATTCGATGCAGATTATAGTTTATTTATTAAATTAGCATCAGATGTACACTTAATGGCCTTATTATATGTGGATGACATGATCACTATCGAAAATACTACAGTTACAATTTGTATGTTGAAAAAAAAAAATTCAATTTGATTTGAGATGAAGAATTTAGGAAATTAGCTATTTTCTTGTTCGGAAAATTGATAAAATAAATCAAGAATATTTATTTCTCAAAAAACATATGCAAAGAAATTGTTGTAGTATTTTGACATGGGGGAGTCCATCAGATTTTTTATTCTGTTGAAATTGTTTCTCAATTCATGAAGAGTCCAAGAAGTTCACACCTAGATGCAGCAAGGAGAATTCTTCGTTATGTGAAGGGCTCATTAGGTTATGGTCTTATATATAAAATACATGAAAAAACTGCGTTGAATAAATTTACTGATGCGAATTGGATAGGAGATGCAAATGATAGACATTCAACTTCAGAACATTATTTCAACATTGGTTCAACTATGACATCTTGGTACAACAAGAAGCAACCAGTGGTAGCAATTTCTAGCACTGAAGCTAGTATATAGCCGCAATTATGGTTGCGCAAGAATACATGTGATTGAAGAGATTAGTAGGAGAGATGTTGTGCAAACTTGATTATGTTGATCAAATTAGATGTGATAATGAAAGTTGTGTCAAGCTCGCATCGAATCTAACTTTTCATAGTAGAATAAAGCACATCAAAGTTTATCATCACTATATTCGAGAGAAAGTGTTGGAGGAAAAAGTTTTCCTGAAAGAGATTTTTCACAAACGAGCAAATCGCGAACATATTTACAAAGGCCTTAATAAAACCTAATTTTCAATATTGCAGAGCTGCTCTTAGAGTTATTGGTCATGCGCATGCACTACGGGGAGTGTTAAAAATTAGTGCATAGCTAGTATTTTCTTTTACCTTTTTACTGTTGAGTTTTAGTTTACTTGATCAAATAAATCAGTTCTTATTTTGTAGGAAGCTTATCTAGATAGGAGTCCTAGTTAGTTGTTAGAGTTATTTTAGGAGTTAAAGTTGGTGGCTTAATTTATATCTGTATTAAACAAAAAAAACCCAACGAATAACAGTCTCTCTGTTCCATTTACTTCTTTTTGTTTTATTCCTCATATATGACTCATGTATTTTTATAGGCTTCATCCCCTCCCTCCTCCCCTCCCTCTCCCCCCTAGATGTGCTTTAGATCATTTATCTTGTCAAAACCTTGATTAGTTCATCTGCAAGATTATCATAAGATTTGAATAATCATTTATTGGTACCATATATCAAATATGATCACAATATTATTTTTTCATTATTAGTTCAAATTTACTGTTATAATAACAACTTCAAACTCTACCTATAATATTGGTGCTATAACAATAACTCAAAATTAGAGAAATTAATTTCTCAAAATAAAGTGATTGATTAATTCATTTTTTACTAGTTGAACCTAAAATAATTAGTTCAATCTCTATTATAGAGTTAATAAATAAAAATTTATTTTTCTCATTTTCAACAAATAAGACCAAGTTTTCTCTTTTATAAAACAAGCTATATAATTTCGCACCAAGTTCATATACATGACTTGCATGTATATGCTAAGTATTTTTATTGCACACACAATATTAGACCAAGTGCAATTAATCACATATCTCATAATTTTTTTTTTATTGAACTAGTAGATTTCTTTTTTAATGTTTCAATTTTCACACATTTGGTAAAAGGAGTTGCAAGATTCATGCAATCAACAAAGTTATATTTCACATTTTTTTTAACATAGAGTGATTTGCCAAGGAAAATCAAAATAAATAGGGGACTGTTCATTTGATGAAATTTTAATATTGATAATATCGTATTTTAATGTTTCATTAACCTGGCAGTTAGTAGCCAAATTAAGGCCAATGGACTTTGGTGGTCTTTCTGGCGCATGTAATGTCATAATGAGGCTATAATTTACGTTAGTGGTAAATAAAATGTACAGTAACAGTTAGATGCTCATTGTATACATTCACCTTTTTCATTTTGCTGCATCACACAAAGTATAATGTGAATGGCATCTTTATGACATTACTCAAGTAACTTGTCTCATTATGTTGCATTAGTGTGTGGCATTAGGTTTATTTGTCTCAGCCTGTGGTGGCTGAATTTGGTATTTTTTTTTTTAACTCTTGTAACCATTATTATGTGATCTATCCATTTAATATTTCATTACTTTGTCATTTACTAGATGAAAGAAAGATTACATCTATGATCTATATAAAGAGTGTTTTCTTCTTTGTGTTTACTAGAAGACAAATATGTTAAAGTGTGGGAAAATATTGTGAAATATAGTGAGGTGAGAATAGTGGAACGGAAAATTAGATTAAAAAAACATTAAAAGTCTCCAACTATATTCACTATACAAAAGAGGGTAATTATATTAGTAAAAGAGAGAATTGAGACAAAGAAAATATTCCAAATCTTTAACTATATTCACTACACAAAGAGAATAATTATATGTTGAAAGAAGTTATTTTTGTGGTGGAGCTTTGAACTATTCAATTAATCCAGAGTTGTTTGAGTTGTATATCATGATGGAATGTTGTATCCTGGAGGGGATAAGTGAAGAGTTGATGCTACTGGATCGGTGTATGCCGCAGTGGGGTTTGATATCCTTAAAGACAGAGAAATATCCGTGTTTCAGCCTGAAGAATATTTATTTATTTATTTACTTTACGCATTTTATATTTTCAACTGTAATTTAATTATTGTGACATATTACACCAACACTTTTCATACCATTTATACAAGCTTTACACTTTAGCCATCAAACTGTACTGGGACTGCTAATCCCAATCTGACCAGTTTCTTTAACTATAATAGTTCTCAGCAAATGTTTACTCAAGAAACTAGTTAAAAATTTGCAGTAGTCAAATATTTACTAGCCAATTCTCGAAACATTATATTTGGAAGAAATGTTTTTACAAGTTATATAAAGAAACTATGTTTGATACTCACCTAGATAAACGATTAGTCAACCTCGATATCCTTAATGTAACAGAGTCCTTTTTATCGAATGCTCGTTTTCTTTTGCATAATGACTAGATGAAACAAAACTACTAAAAGTCGCATAGTTTGTTTGAACAGAAAGATAACCTAAGGTCATAGCTAAATTATCATTATCGGACACATTAGATATCCAGGCTGGAGAGCATTGATTTCTCCTTCCATTTTTCTGTGTGAAGACAGCATGTTTGCTGCGTGTACTTTAATGTCGCATTGTGTACACAAAGCTGTCTCATCAGCACAGCAAATTACGATAACTTTCAGCTTTCTCACACACATCACACTGGATCGTCATCTTTATTTCTCCTATAAATTTCAACTAGTTCCTCTTAAAGCTAATTTAGGGCATAAGGTTTGGACTTTAAATAGAGGAGTACCAGAGGGGCAATTTTAAACCTGAAAATAATGTTAGATAAGTGGAAAGAAGGGTATTTTTAAGTCATGTATAATATATTATGGGTATTTTTGTCCCAATTGGTGAAAGGAGGACAAATTTAATCGAATAGAGATACAATGAGAGGGACAAATTTGATCCAATAGATGGAAGGAGGACATTATTTTTAAGTCATTTTTAATATCTTAGGAATATTTTTGACACTTTTCCACTTTAATAAATAAGGTTAACATAATAAATACTTAACTAGATTTATAGGTTAGCAAGTTTCAAATCTACGTTGTCTTATTTTCAAAGGTCACATGTGAGTACCTAAAGCTTCACTTCTTGTGCATGAATGAATATTTTAATTTACTTTTAGAGAGATTTATCAAGAGCATAACTGTTAGAGTATGATCCCTACTGTTTGCCTATCTGCAGAACAAGTAAGTATACATGGTTCACAGAAGTAAAAACTAAACACAGTAATTTTTACGTGGAAAACACCCGACTCAAAAAGGTGTAAAAAACTAAGACCTGTACCTCTACAGGATTTAACCCCAATCTTCACTATAACTTTGAGCCTCAACAATCAACACAATTACAAGACTTCTTGTAAACAAGGAATTAAAACTCCTAACTCCTATTACTACAAAAACACAAATCTTCCCAAGATAAGTGTTCCCAAGTCTTCGAGTTTCCTAACTTGAAGACGTGATTCCTAACTCAGCTTATAGAATACTGAGACTAGAACAATTTACTCATTACAACTCAAGAACCTTCCTATTACAAGCAGTCTAAAATATACTAAGTGAGAACTAGGTTCTTCTTCAAGTTGGTGAACATTTTGCTGATTTTTGATTTTCTTATCAGTGCATGATCGTTATTTGAATGCAGCTTGTCATCTATATATGCTCCCTCAGATGCAGTCCTTTTTCTTCTTTACTTGTATCTTTTGTAGGACTCTTTCAAGTAACTCACTCCTTGCTGTAACCATCTCTCCTTCTTCTAAATTGAGTAGGACTCTTTTGCTTTATCCTTATGCCTTGTAGAATTCTTGATCTACTCAAACTCTAACTGCGCCAATTATCTTCATATAACCATGTGAACATCCTTTGCTTATCCATGTATTGACAGCTTGTGTAATAATTTTAGTATGTAATGATTTCAGCATGCACTCCATATGTCTGAAGCAGTTTCATTTGTATGGACCAGCTTGCACAATATGTTTCATTCATCTGTCCATCATCAAAACTTCTCATGCCCTAACAATTTCTCCCTTTTTGATGATGACAAACTTATCAGCACAGTATTACCAAGAACCTGACATACTCAATAAGAAATTCAATAAAAGGATCACAGTAGAATGAAACAGGTTATATCAGTTGAGTTATAAGAATTGTATAATCTATACTTCCCCCTTTTGACATCATCAAAAAGTTGAGCCAATAAGTAAAAAACTGTTTAATAATCCATGGCCATTGGGATATCACTAAAACAAGCAAGAGTCAGAGCAAGAGATAACTAAGCATTGAATTAAATAGAAGTAGATCAAGTGAGGCAAAAGAGGTCCATTTCATGCACAAAAATACATACAATTATTATTATCCAGTAAGACCAAAAAGAGAAACAAGTTGGACCAAGAAGCAGCAAAGAAAAAAGAAAAAACTAAGGGACAAAGGAGGAGTTTATTTTGAAGAGGTAGAGGGGATAAAAGAGGTCAACGATCGAATGATAGTAGTATTTTCAGTTCTTTCCTTCTCTAAAGTGGTTGTGAGGGAAGAAATTTGAGCTTCAAGATCCCTCTTTTCATCTTCATGAATAGCCTGAGCAGCCTCTAATGCAGCCTGTGCAACCTCCAGCTCACCCTGCTTTGTCTCTAAGGCATTTCACAACGTCTGCATAGGGTTGTCTGCAAGTCTCATAGCAGCAGGTAACATAGCATGGTTCACTTGTCCAATCACATCCTTAGTTGTCCAATCACCTTGACAGAGATACAAAAATCATCAAACACAGGGGCAAGCCAGAACTGATAGGGCAGAGCATGACCATTCTTATCTTTAATGAGTACCCTTTGCATATGCTTAATGATAAGTTGGGGAAGGTCTATTAGAATCTCAGAATCCAATAGTTCCATTAAGGTGAGATCAAGAAATCTTGAAACTGTGCGTTTCTCCTACCTGGGTAAGATCATTTTGTGGACCACATCAAAATACAATTGATAAAGAGAAGACATTTCATATTTCATCACCCTACGATGAGAAGGAAGGAGAGGATTTCCAGAAAATTTTCTACAGATATCAAGGGCGGATGGAATATTGTCAAGAGGAGGCCAAGATTCTTTCACATAGTGGCCCCAACCTCCAGTAGGAACACTTAGAATTCTCCCCAAATCAGCAAGATAAAGATTGATGAGTTTTCCATGAACAGAGGTTGAGATCATCTCCCCAATCGCAACTCTATGTGTATAAAATTCATACACTTCATCTTTTCCAAACCTTATTTGATGATTACCTTGCATAAGCAAGGATGACCACCCCTGAGCCCTCAATTTGGATACCAAAGTTTCCATATCAGGACCCTAAAAAATAGTGACAACCCTACCTCTAACCATCTTTTATTTCTAAAAATGCAGAACATGGTTTGACTGAGAAGCTTTATCAGCAGGAGTATCAATATTAATATCAACATCAGAATCATTAGGAGGCTCAGAAAAAGTGTCAGGAAGATAGTCTGAATTTGAGGTAGATCAGACAGAAGGACCAAGTTTGGGGACCTATTTCTTCTGAAGTGACACAGATTTTGGAGAATCTTTAGAAGGAGTAGAGGCTTTCCCGGTAGAGACTTTGTCAGTAGAGGCTTTGACAGTGGATTTTGAAGATGAGGAGGCTTTGGGAGTGAGAGGGGGACATTTTACGAAAGAGATATGGTTTTGATGTTTTAGCTATAGTATGTTTCTGCTTCAGCTTTCTCTTGGAGCGAATAAGAATGTCAGGAGAGAAATCACATAGGGCAGGAGAAGCATTAGGCATGACTCGTTTCTTTTTACTTGCCCTAAGTGCCTCTTCCAAATAAGCATCTTCTTATTGTTTCCTTCTCCGAGTATGTGGAGTTCAAGATGAAGAGATGATGGGAGAAGAGCGTTCAGGAGTATCATTGTTGACATCAATGGAAACAAATGAGGGTTTTCATTTCAGAGTCAATCTTGACCGTCTAGGAATAAGGTTAGCAATTGGAATGTCATCTCGATCAAGGATTTGAAGAGGAGCTACTGATAGTGGTAAGGGTTTTGGAAAGAGTAAGGGTTTGAAAGAAGAGTGAAAGAAGGGGTGTGGTAAGGTCTTGAAGAATGGGAAATCAGATAGGTTGAGAAGGATTTGGGATTGGATAAGTGAGGGTAAATTGATGTTTGGGTAGAGAATAAGTTGTGTAGAAGGATTAATGTCAGATTTTGTGGAACAAAGAGGAGAGGAGGAAGACGCCATAGTATGGTGAGTATTCAGAGATTGAAGAAGAAGTGGAGATAGGAGAGAAAACAAGAGGCGTATTTAAGAAGAGTGAGAAGGAAGTTGAAAGATGAAGGGACTGTGATTTTGGAGAAACGTGCTGATGTAGAGGTTCAGTACGGATGGGAATGGTCTGGCAGCCTTTTGAAGAAGATGACTGTTGTGTTTTGGCTGTTTTAATCACTATAGAAAGAACCATATAGATGACCTATTTCTCTTAATGCTACTATGGAAAACAATAATCATACCTATATTTGATTAGTCCATGACCACTCTTGCCTTGATGATCCATCAATTAAAAAAAACACATAGATATATCACATTGCTTTAAATCTTGGAATTAGGACACACAACTAAATGTGTAAGACTGAATTAATCAACAATCACTCAGGCATAGCATATTCTAGTCAATCATTGAAGGAGATTTATACAATTTTAATCATCCCCAATGCTAACCTATTTTTTTCAAAGTGTTCCCTACTTAACGCCTTAGTGAATATGTCAACAATTTATTCCTCAGTTGAACAAACCATAATTGATATATTTCCTTTTTCAAAATTGTCTCGAAGAAAGTGATGACAGATATCAATATGCTTAGTTCTTTTATGTTAGACATGATTTTTGGATATGTTTATAGCACTTGTGTTATCACAAAAGAAGGGAACACAACCTATATCTACCCCAAAATCTAGAAGTTGTTGTTTGATCCATAACAATTGAGCACAACATGAATCAGCAGCAATATATTCAACCTCAGCAGTAGAAAAATCTACTGAATTTTGCTTCTTTGTGGACCAGGTAATCAAACATGATCCTAAGAAGTGTGCCATACCTGTAGTGTTTTTCCTGTCCACCAAATATTCTGCATAATCAGTATCAGAGTATCCTACCAAATTAAAGTTACTACCTTTGGGATAACATAACCCAAGATCACTAGTTCCTTTCAAATATCTGAAGATTCCTTTTACAGACTTCAGATGGGATTCTTTTGGATTAGCTTGAAACCTTGCACACAGTCCTATACTAAACACAATGTCAGGTCTGCTTGCTGGGAGACACAATAATGACCCTATCATATCTCTATAAAGGTTTTGTTCTACATCAGAACCTGTTTTATCCAGATCAAGTTTTGTGGTAGTGGCAATGGGAGTACTTATTTCTTTAGTTTCCTCCATGAAAAATTTCTTGAGAAGCTCTTTGACATACTTTTGTTGATGTATCATTATTCCTGATGCTGACTATTTTATTTGAAGACCTAGGAAGTAATTCAACTCCCCCACCATGCTCATTTCAAACTCATAACTCATGAGTTTAGCAAAGTCATGAGTCATATTCATGTTGGTTGAGCCAAAAATAATGTCATCCACATACATCTGCACAACTAACAAATCCTTTCCATTAGTTTTTAAGAAAAGAGTATTGTCAATTTTACCTCTGGTGTGTCCATGCTCTAGAAAAAACTTTGATAATCTCTCATACCAGGCCCTTAGTGCTTGTTTTAACCCATACAAAGCCTTATCCAGCTTGTAGACATGATCTAGAAAATCTCTGAGGTTGTTTCACATAAACCTCTTCTTTGAGAATGCCATTTAGAAATGCACTCTTCACATCTATCTGGTACAAAATAAACTCCATGTAAGAGGCAAAGGCAACCAAAAATCTTATGGGTTCAAGTCTTGATACAGGAGCAAAAGTCTCATCAAAGTTAATTCCTTCTTCTTGGTTGTATCCTTGAACCACCAGTCTTACCTTGTTTCTTGTGACTGTTCCATGCTCATCAACTTTATTTCTGTACACCCATTTAGTCCCAATGCCTGATTTATCTTTGGAAGAGAAACTAAATGCCATACTTTGCTTCTCTCAAACTGATTCAATTCATCCTGCATGGCTATGATCCAATCAACATGAAACAATGTCTCACTTAATTTCTTTGGCTCTATTTCTAACAGGAATGCCTTGAATGCACACATACTTCTCAATCCAGATCTTGTGGTGATTCCAGAAGTGAGATCAGCAAGTACATTCTCAATAGGGTGCGAACCTTGATACTTGTATCCTTTTAGGATAAAGCCTAGTGAGCTGCTTGGATCACTACTAATGTTCTGATGTGAACAAGTTGATGGCTCAGTTCCCCCTAACACTGTGCCTTCAGTTTCAGTTCCCCCTGTGAAAGTGCCCCCAAGTTTGACTACTTCAGTCGATGGAACATATTGTGTAACCTGTTCCTCAGTGTCGCTTTCTTCCTGCAGGTTAGTCTTAACACAAAACTCATCAAAAATCACATGCATGCTTTCTTCAACACAGTTAGTTCTGTTGTTTAAAACTCTGTAAGCCTTACTATGAAGTGAATAACCTAAAAAGATTCCCTCATTACTTTTGGCATCAAATTTTCCCAAATTATCCTTACCATTATTATGTATGAAACATTTGCAACCAAAAGTTCTAAAGTAAGAAATGTTAGTCTTTCTACCTTTTAGTAATTCATAGGGAGTCTTTTCTAACATGGGTCTGATTATACATCTGTTTGTGATATATGCTGCAATACTTGTTGCCTCAGCCTATAGGTTTTTGGCAACATTTATTGTAAGCATCATTGTTCTAGCCATATCTTCCAAGGTTCTATTCTTTCTTTCCACCACTCCATTTTGTTGTGGAGTTCTAGGAGCTGAGAAGTTATGATCTATTCCATTTGATGAACAAAAATCTAAGAATTTTGTATTCTCAAATTCTGTTCCATGGTCAGACCTTATGGAAACTAATGAAGTGCCCAGTTTCTTTTCTATTTTCTTAATGAATATTTCAAAGACATCAAAGGCATCTTCTTTAGAGGCTAGAAACAAATTCCAGGTGAACCTGGAATAATCATCAATAATTACAAAAATATACCTTTTTCCACCCATGCTTTGTTGTCTCATTGGTCCACACAGGTCCATATGAACCAGGTTAAGACATTTGGTAGTGCTAACATGGATCTTTGACTTGAAAAAGGATTTTACCTGCTTCCCCATTACACATGCACTACATAACTTTTCTTCCTTAAACTTGGTCTTGGGTAGTCCCAATACCATCTCTTTGGAGGAAAGTATGTTCAGTTGTTTCAGACTTGCATGTCCAAGTCTTCTGTGCCAAAGGAGGGGATCAGTTTCTATTGCACTTAGACAAGTCAACTCAGGTCCTGTTATTGCCATTATGTCTTCTTTGTATATATTCCGATATCTCCTTGCACTAAGCGCAATTTCTTTGGTGTCCATCCTTTTGACTTTAACACCTCAGCAGTGAAAATTACTTTATTACCTTTGTCACACAATTATGGAATTCTTAGCAGGTTATGCTTCAGTCCTTCCACAAGATAAACATCCTCCACAGCTTTTGACTCAGATGAGCTAATTTTTCCAACTTCAATTATGATTTCCCTTTTTCTATTTCCAAAAAAGACTCCCCCATCATCTATTTTGGAGAGTGAAAGGAACTTTTGCTTGTTACCAGTCATATGTCTTGAGTAAGAACTATCTAGGTACCAGTGCCTTTTGTTTCCCTTCACCTTCTCCTGCATAAGAAATCAATGGTTAGACTTAGGAACCCAGACAAGCTTAGGTCCTGTTTTGTTAGTAAAAGGATGAATTAAATTCCTTCTAGTCCAACCAGGAAGCAACTAGACTGACTTGTTTCTCAGACTAATTTTAGTGCTTGTTTTCTTGGTCTGAGAAAGTTTTGTTGCCAGGTTCAGACTTCGATATCTGCTTTTAGTAGACATAGGACATTCAGTAGTAGGATGTCCAAGATTGCCACAAATATAGCATAAGTCTTGAAGATTATCAGCTTCTTTATCAAGACCCGAACCTGCTTTTTCATTGTGATTTCTTTTACCAAGCTGATGAACAATTCTTGAAGAATTTGTCCATCTGTTTGACTTTTCTAGATCCAATTTTAATCTTGCTACCTCTTGACTAATCTTATCCATCTTTTCAGTCAAGTCATAGCATTCTTGTTTGTACTTAGTTAACTCGAGTTCAGCATTTTCTCGTTCTTTACTTATGGCCTTTTCCCCATGGTCAGTGAGAGTCAGTTTAAGGATTTCAGACTTAAGATCATTATTTGGGGACTCAAGCAGTGTAATTTTTTCCTTAAGAGTGCAATTTTCTTTGTCAACATTTTTCTTGCAAACTTTCAAGTCAATGAAATCAAATTTAAGACTTGAAAGACAGTTGAACAATTCATCCCTATCAGAAGTTAATTCTTGGAAATTTTCAATTAAATCCCTTATCAAGGAAATAAGTTTAGTTTTAGAAAATAAATGCAGTTTTTCTTTTAGTTCAAGTAAACTTACCTCGGAAGCATCATCTTCTTCCGCAATGTCTGAGTCTCCAAAAGCCATAAATGTTGTCTCATCAACTCCATCATCATCATTATCAGAGTCAGATCTACATGCAGCTATCATGGCATGTTCTTCTCTTTCCTTCCTCCTGGCCTTTTGTTCTTTTTCAACTCTTTCCTTCCTCCATTTTATTTCCCAGAAAGGACATTCTCTGATCTAATGATCAGTCTATCCATACTTGTAACATCCATTTGGATTGTCATTGAAACACTTCTTGCTACTTGTTCCCTTTTTCTCCTTAAAAAACTTGCTGAAGTTTTTTGTTATGAAGGCAATTTGTTCCTTATCCAGTTCAATCTCTTCATCACTATCAAAAGCCTTCAAGGCCAAGATTTTTTTAGAAGCCTTCTGTTCCTTAATGCCATCAACTTCTATTTCATAGGTTCTTAAATTCCCTACTAGTTCATCTAAAGTTATACCTGTGAGATCCTTATTTGCTTCCCTGATTGCAGTGACTTTAACATTCTATTTTGACTTTGGTAGCACCCTCAGAACCTTCTCTACTTGTTCTTCTTCAGTAATGACTTTTCCCAAGGAGGTTAACTCATTTGTTAGATTAGTAAGTCTTATCATCATATCATGCAAGGATTCATTTTCCTTCATCTTAAACGCTTCATATTCAGTAAAAAAAAAAAGAGATCCTGAATTTCCTTACCTAAGAGGTATTTTCATGGGCATTTACTAAGGCATCCCATATTTTCTTAGTAGTGGTATAGGTAGATATTCTATTGTATTCAGCAGGTCCTAGACCACAGACTAGGATATTCTTTGCCTTAGCATTTTTCTTTAAAGCCAAAAGATCATTAGCAGTAAACTCACTCCTTATTTTCTTGACTTGCACACCATTTTCTGTCTTCATAGGGATAGTAGGACCTTCAATAATCATATCCCATAATTCATAGTCTTCTCCTTGAATAAACATCTCCATCCTGGCTTTCCAACAGATGAAATGAGTACCATCAAAGAGTGGGGGTCTAGTAGTGGATTGACCTTCACTGTGACCAGTAGGAGGTGCAGAATTCATCATAATGATCTGATCTTAGGCGCAAACCTTATTTAAGACAATCTTCTCTGATACCACTTGTTAGAGTATGATCCCTACTAATTGTCTATCTGTGGAACAAGTAAGTATATGTGGTTCACAGAAGTAAAAACTGAACACAGTAATTTTTACGTGGAAAACACCCCGCTCAAAAAGGTGTAAAAAACCACAACTTGTACCTCTACAGGAATTAACCCCAATCTTCACTATAACTTTGAGCCTCAACAATCAACACAATTATAAGACTTCTTGTAAATAAGGAATTAAAACTTCTAACTCCTATTACTACAAAAACACAAATCTTCCCAAGATAAGTGTTCATAAGTCTTTGAGTTCCCTAACTTGAAGACGTGATTCCTAACTCAACTCATAGAATACTGAGACTAGAACAATTTACTCATTACAACTCAAGAACCTTCCTATTACAAGCAGTCTAAAATATACTAAGTAAGAACTATGTTTTTCTTCAAGTTGGTGAACGATTTTGCTGATTATTGATTTTCTTATCAGTTCATGATCATTATTTGAATGCATTTTGTTGTCTATATATGCTCCCTCAGATGCAGTCTTTTTTCTTCTTTACTTGCATCTTCTGTAGGACTCTTTCAAGTAACTCACTCCTTGTTGTAACCATCTCTCCTTCTTCTAAATTGAGTAGGACTCTTTTGCTTTATCCTTTTGCCTTGTAGACTTCTTGATCTACTCAAACTCTAACTGCTCCAATTATCTTCATATAGCCGTGTGAACATCCTTTGCTTATCCATGTGTTGATAGCTTATGTAATAATTTTAGCATGTAATGATTTCAACATGCACTCCATATGTCCGAAGCAGTTTCACTTGTATGGACCAGCTTGCACAACATATTTCATTCATCTGTCTATTATCAAAACTTCTCATGCCCCAACAATAACAATAAAAGATTAAGAGAAATTAGTTAAATGATAAGAGTATTAAAAATAATAAAGAACATGCAAGAAAAAGAAACCTAAACATAGGCTACATATGCGAAGTAAAGCTTAATATATCAAATTTTGAAGAAAAAATATGTGTGTGATGATTCAACATTTGTTAGGCAGTTAATTACAGGGAACAAACTCAAATATGCCATCGAACTATTAGAAATGACTCATTTACGTCATTCATTAAAAGGTTGGCTCGTTTATGTCATCGCCATTACAAAACAAGTTCATCCATGCCATTACTTGTTAACGGTGGTTTTTTAAAAACAGCTTTGTCACGTGTCATCTTGCTAGAGGTCCACATCATCAATTAAAATAATGGAAAAAGGTTCAAATATGCCATCGAACTATCAGAAATGTCTCATTAATGTCATCCGCTAAAAGTTTATCTTGTTTATCGTTATGAAACACGTTCATCCATTCCATTACTTGTTAACAGTGTTTTTTCAAAAACAGTTTTGCCACGCGTCGTCTTACTAGAGGTCAACGTCACTAATTAAAATTATGTAATTGTCCCAATTAAGTTAACTAAACAGCTTAATATCTTTTGAGATATTCTTAGGCCAAGCTCCAATAACTATAAAAACAAGTGAGGCCTAAAATATTCTTTTACAAACCTCAAAATGACTAGTTAATCATTCGTTGTTGCATACATTTTGGTCGATTAATGTTTATGCTTCTGAATTTTTTCATTCAATGCTATGACGGGTGATCTTCCTCAAAAATTCAAGGCACTGGCTATTATAAACAAAATATAAAAGAAAATGAATCAATTCTTATTGATTTATTTTAATTAATGACGGGGACCTCTAGTAAGATGACACATGACAAAACAGTTTTTGGAAACCGCCATTAACAAGTACTGACATGTATGAACCTGTTTTGTAACGGCGATGATATAAATGAATCAAACTTTTAATAGATGGCATAAATGAGCCATTTCCAATAGTCAATGGCATATTTGACCTTTTCTCTTTGTTTTAATTAATGATGTGGACCTCCGTCCTCTAGTAAGACGACACGTGGCTAAGCTGTTTTTGAAAAATCACCATTTACAAGTAATGACATGGATGAATCTGTTTTCTAACGGCGATGGTAGAAATGAGCCAAACTTTTAACGGATAGCATAAATAAGTCATTTCTCATAGTTTGATTGCATAGTTGAGCCTTTTCCCTTAATTAGATATAGGCACATAAAATATGCCATTTCTTTAATTATACGGTCTCAATTAAAACAAATTTGAGGTTTTACTACTTATTGAAATCAATATATAATTAAAGATAGTGACATATTTTATTTGATTAACTTATCCACACACGTAGTGTATATGTGCAAACATGTGCAAATTTTTTTAAAAATTTAAACCGAAAGTGTCTAATAAAAACACTTACAAGTAATAGTTCAAATGTCGCGACAAATTAATTAAATGAATATATTAAGTCATCATAAGTAAATGTTTGATGAATGATACAAATACAACAAACTCATGAAACATAGTTATTAATTATTAATTAGGTAACAAACCCGTGCTTCTCACGGTCATAAATTCTTTTGTTTATATATATATTTTGTTGATATAAAAGAAATAAAAAAATTACAACACCAAAAAAAATATATATGTACATTTAATATAGGAAGCTCATATGAGAATATACTATATAGTGGAAAACTCAAATAAAATTGCAAAATTAATATATAAATTATTGACTATTTTATTACAGCTTCATAATTACAAAGGTCTCGAATAATATCTTTCTTAATTTTATGGGTGAATTAAAAGCTTATTTTTTTATTGAAAAAATATTATCATGTACTCAATAATGATCAATGATTTTTTTTTTTCACAGAATAGTGGTTAAACATTAATAAGAAAAATGAAAATAAAAATCCAAACATGAGGAAAAACTGATAGTTTTAATTGATCACAAAGAGGTGTCACATCACTTCCTTAGAGACCAATTTTGTATTTTTTTTTTTTTATAAAATTCAAGTTAGATCGTTCGATGAAGTAGTATCCTTAAAAAAATCACATTAATTTTTATTAGTTCAATTATACATAGATCAATAAAGCACCACCATAAGATGTTGATTGAGTTGATCTTCAATGACTAAAATTACCTTAAATCTGAAAATTTTACACATATATTTATATTGAAAGTTACTCTAAAATTATTATTTACAAATAACCTAACGACAGAACCAAAAAACTAAACATCTCAACAAAGCAAAAGACCTCATTACTCAAATAACAAAACAAAAAATACCCATCCAACACAATCCAACAAATCCTCCAAAAAAAACTTAAACTCAAGAACTCCTGCTTCAGATAAACAATAAGGACAAAACATTAAAAGTGTGACTAAAATGACCTGAGAAAAACAACATATTATTACCCAATGAAAACATATTCAGGTATGACTCACTAAAGTTACCATTATGCGTGGATCCGAGAAAAGGTCGAATCACAAGCAGTGCACTAAACCTTTCATTATGCATAAGGTCTAAGAAAAGGGTGGATCGCAAGCAGTCACATGTCGTGAAGGATAGTCGATCAAACATCCTTCGTAAAAGAAAATCACATTATATATATATATATATATATATATATATATATATATATATATATATATATATATATATATATATATATATATATAAAATTATACAAAATATATAGATCAAGAAAACTTTATCATGTACTCAATAAGGACCAATGATTCTTTCTTTTTTTTCATCGAATAGTAGTTAAACATTAATACAAAAAATGAAAATAAAAGTCTAAACATGATGGAAAATTGATATTTTTAATTGATCACAATGAGGTATCACGGCACTTCCTTGTAGACCAATTTTGTATTATTTTTTGTGTGGTAAAATTCAAGTTTGATCATTCTATGAAATTATATCCTGAAAAGAAATTACATTAATTTTCTGTTAGCTCAATTACACATAGATCAATAAAGCACCGTCATAAGGACTCATTGAGTTGATCTTCAAGGACTAAAATCACCTTAAATCTGGAAATTTTGGATACATATATATTGAAAGTTACTCTACAATTATTATTTATAGATAACTTAATAATCTTGCCATAGTAATAACCAGATGAACCAGAAACAAAATTACCTTCAATCCAAAGCTTTGTTCCCTTTGACCTCATTCTCTTAGCCTGTCAAAAACGACATACAAAATAATAGAAAAAAAAAAAACTTGATAGATTTTAAATATTTCACTTTCGGCCCCTTATTTGAAGTGAACATAGTATGAAAGACACTTAACACAACAAAAAAAAAAAAGGAAATGCCGTAATACTATGATGTCTAATGCATAATGAAGAACTAGATACACAAACAAACGGTTTTATGAAATAAATATGTATCGTATGTACAATGTCAACACGACCAACAATCGGCACAATCAGCGATTGAAGTACAAAGTCTCTAACAAGTTAACCACCAATTGTTAAGATGAGGAAGTAGTCTTCTCTTGAGTCCCAAGAGACCATGATCAGCATCTGAAGCAACTATGACTTGTGTCTTTCATTGAGAACCAGGACACATCGACTGAAAATATTCATCATCATAATAATAAAAATTAACTGATGGTTGGAAACTTGGAATAAAAAGAACAAAATGAAAAAATTTCAAAAATAACAATAAACTAAGGCTTAGCTATCAAATATAACAATAATTTGGATAATTACCGACCACAACAACAATTTACAAAATTCGCTCCATATAACTGATATAACAATTTCTGAAATTCACCTCTATATTAGTGATGGAATGATTCATTGTGCACTAGTGATACAACTATAGATACAAAGCAAATTGTTGTATCAGAGAGAATTGATGTATCACTGATACAAATAAATTTCAGAAATTATTGTATCATTAATACAAAGAGAATTTCACAAATGATGCATCAGTGATACAGGACGAATATTAGAAACCACCCTAGTTATGTTTGATAATTTTTTAAAACTCTCCATGATAAATATAATGTTATAAATTTGTGAGGTTAGGTACCTATCCAAAATAAATAGATTCACATTATAAACAACGTATAAAAAACTACATGCACATTTTTTGCATATGAAATATATACGAAATCACTAACATATGTTTCACATCCCTTTTTAACCAAAAAGATTCATTTATTTTTATGTTTGAAAAGGATATTTATTATTAAGTGACAAAAGAAAATAATTTGTTCCGAAAAGAACCTTAAACAATCAAAATTCAGAGTCGCCAGTTGGTATAATCTGGTTTGCCAAGTCAACTTTGGAAATCCTTTTTCAAAATGATTTTTAACTCTTTCAAAACTAGTCCACGAACAAAGATTCCGATTAAGAAATTTTGTTGACCGAAGGGAAGGTGTTAGGCACCCCTCGGTCCCGTGGTTCGACCACAGTCACTTCATAGAGTATATCGGCTAATATGACGCTATGAAGTGAATAAACCACGTAAAACACACAAAAAATAAACAAACAAACTACCTAAACAAAATAAGTCCGAAAAAAATAGTGTTCAGTCCAATTATTACAGTCCGAAATAAATATACTGAAATAACTATGCTAACCTACACTAGTCCTAAACTATGCTCTACCCGATACCTCGGGTCTTGATCACGAACATCCTTCGCATGCAAGATACTTTGGGGCATACCTCGGTGAATAAGTACAAATAGCTTCGGGGCATTCCCCGGCTAAATGAATACTTTTTCCAATTTCAAGAGACAACATAAAACAATCTCAAGCACAAAAATTCATCATTCTACAATCCCTATGTTTTGCCTACCCAACCTACCATTTGCCTACTCATTTCGATTTATTCAATCACATTCATCATCATAAAGGAATCAAAATTAATCCAAATACACTTTATCAAGATTAACCCCTCCCCGGATTTTCTTTCCAATCATTAATTAAACAAGTCTCAATTATTAATTCAAAGATTCCTCTTTCGAGTTTCAAAATCCAAATCAAACATCAACAGTATACACACCACAAGAAATCAAAACATACTAAGCACATCAGTCATTTACACCCACAAAAAATAAAAATTCAAGATAAAAGTAAAGAACGAGAGTAAGAAAAACGGACCTCAATTGGAGCTTTCAATATATCGAAGATAGAACTGCATCTAGAAAACCAGATTTAAACCTCAATAACAAACTCCGCAGAGACCTTGATATACTCTCTTTGTTCTGTTTTCCACCAATTCAAACAAGAATCGCGAAGTAACAGATAAACAAAACACCTGAAACCAAAATCAAAAGTTTTTCGATGGATTTAACTGAAAATAAAAAGCGAATAGCTTTTTGGCGTGGTTTTGGCCCGAAATAAAACTGATGAAACTATTTTCTAGTGGATTTCGCTGGAACCGTAGCCAAACATTTAATGTTAGAGTTCATGGCGGTTGTTTCGTCGGGTTTTTGGTGAGAATATCTCCCTTTTCTTGGATCTTAGCTCCCACTCCCTTGATTTTCTCTTTCTCGTCTCCAATTTTTGATTCGAACCCCTGATTCTACTCCCAATCTCCCACTGTTCCCTATATTTGTGTGTGAGTTTTGTGTGGTGTGTGAGTTACCATTTTTCAATCTCTGTGTATGCGATGGTGTGTGTAAATTTTAGTGACTTTGTGTGTATGGAATCAGTGAGAAAATAGTGTCAAGTTACCCTCTCTATTTTTCTTGTGTGTTCCATGATATTCTGAGGGAAGTGTGTGCGAGTTTGTTCATTATTGTTGGTTGTGATAATTTGGAGTTAAAGAGTGTATTAATGGTAAAAGGATGGTTGGTCCATGTATTGTGAGGTATCGGTTTGTGTATATGGAGGAATATGTGCATATTTATCTGTGAGAGTGATGCTATGTATGTGAGTATGTATTGCAAAAGGAGAAATAAAAAGTGATAAGGGGGTGGGTCTAGGGGGTACATGGGATGGGTAGGGGTATATGGGGTAGGGGTTGGGGTGGTTAGGATGAGGTAAAATTTGTTAGGGTGAGGTATGAAAAATGGTTATGAATTTATTGTTTTCTTGTGTGAAACTTATCACATGATTGAGGGTGCTTGGTAAGATAGGGTAAATGGTAAAATTCAGCTTTCGGGAGGGACAAAATTGAGTGTCTACATCATGTCCCTCTTTGAATGTAAACACAATGTATTTGCAGACAAACAAGTAGACAATGAGACCAAATTTTGATCCGACCATTATTCAAAAGGGAGATAAAGAAGGATAGGGTACCATCGAGTCATGATTTAGGACATTCTACCTACCCAAGTTATGACGAAATCAAGTCACAGGTATCTCAAAGGTTCGGAAGGAGAAAGACTATACCGAGTTGGAGAGTTGAGTGAGGCCCTGTCGAGGTTTCGGTCCTCGTCTCTATCATTACATCAAAAATAAAAATTACAAGTTAAAAAGATAACTGAAATTACAAAAGTCCTATCTATATAGCTTCTTTTGGGCTCTTGACTTGAGTTTTTGATACTTTCAAAATTGACAAAAGATCTGACCTTATGTGGGTTGAACTTGAGGATAGATTCTTTCTCCATACAAAATTTGATGTTGGAGATGAACTCATAAATTGACCATGTTCTGTCGGTGGTACGTCTGAACCTTGATCGTGAATTCTTCACCCTATTCTTCAGGCGGGCTCCTGACTTATAATTTCTTCACCTTGTTGCTTGACTTTCAATTTCACCTCCCTGTTCTCCAGGCGGGCTCCTGACTTGCTATTTTTTAATTTTTTGATTTTCAATTTCATCACCCTGTTCTTTAGGCAGACTCTTGACTTGTAATTTCCTCACTTTATTGACTTTTAATTGCTTCACCTTATTGCTTGACTTTCAATCTCTTCACCTTGTTGCTTGACTTTTAATTTCTTCACCCTGTTCTTTAGGCGGGCTCCTGACTTTCAATTTCATCACCCTATTCTTCAGGCGGGATCCTGAGTTACTATTTCATCACCCTGTTCTTCAGACGGGCTACTGACTTTCAATTTCATCACCCTGTTCTTCAGGCGGGCTCCTGACTTTCACTTTCATCACCCTGTTATTCAGGTGGTCTCCTGACTTTTAATTTCATCACCCTGTTCTTCAGGTGGTCTCCTGACTTGCGATTTCATCACCCTGTTCTTCAGGAGGGCTCCTGACTTACAATTTCATCACCCTGATCTTCAAGCGGGATCCTGACTTGCCATCTCATCATCCTGTTCTTCAGGCAGGCTCCTGCCTTACAATTTCATCACCTTGTTCTTCAGGTGAGCTCTTGACTTGCAATTTCATCATCCTGTTCTTCAGGCGGGCTCTTGCCTTTAAATTTCATCACTTTATTTTCCAGGGGGGCTCCTGAAATTAAAATCAAAACTAGAATGGAAATTATCCCAAACAAAGATTATGATAAAGAAAGATTTCATTTTTCTGAAAGTAAAGTCACAATTTTTAGGAGGGTCCTGAATATAAAGTAAAGTCCTATTTTCTAGGAGGGTCCTGAACATAAAGTAAATTCTCATTTTCAGGAAGGTGTTCATAAAGTAAATTCCCATTTTTCAAGAGGGTCCTGAATATAAAGTAGTGCCTCATTTACCAGAAGGGTCCTGAATATAAAGTAATGCCCCATTTTCCAGGAGGGTCCTAAACATATAGTAATATCCCATTTTTCAGGAGGGTCCTGAACATAAAGTAATGTCCCATTTTTCAGGAGGGTCCTGATCATAAATTAAATTATAATTTTTCAGGAGGTTCCTGAACATAAAGTAAATTCTCATTTTCCAGGAGGGTTTTGAACATAAAGTAATGTCCCATTTTCTAGGAGGAGACTAAACATAAAGTAATGCTCAATTTTTCAGGAGGGTCATGCATATAAAGTAATGCCCCATTTTCCAGGAGGGTCCTGAACTTAAAGTAAATTTCCATTTTCCAAGAGGGTCATGAACATAAAGTAAATTCTCATTTTCCAAGAGGGTCCTGAACATAAAGTAATGCCCTATTTTTCAGGAGGGTCCTGATCATAAAGTAATGCCCCATTTTTTAGGAGGGTCCTGAACATAAAGTAATGTCCTATTTTCCAAAAGGGTCCTGAACAAAAATTAAATTTCCATTTTTCAGAAGAGTCTTGAACATAGAGTAATGTCCCATTTTCCAAGAGGGTCCTAAACATAAAGTAATGTCCCATTTTCCAAGAGGGTCCCAAACTTAAAGTAAATTCCCATTTTCCAGGGTCCTGAACATAAAGTAAATTTCAATTTTCTAGGAGGCTCCTGAACATAAAGTAAATTCCCATTTTCCAGAAGGGTCCTGAACATAAAGTAAATTTTCATTTTCCAGGAGGGTCCTGAACATAAAGTAAATTCTCATTTTCCAGGAGGGTCCTGAGAATAAAGTAAATTTTCATTTTACAGGAGGGTCCTAAACATAAAAGAAATTTCCATTTTCTAGGAATGACCTAAACAGAAAGTGATATCCTATTTTCAAGAAGGGTCCTGAACATAACGTAAATTCCTATTTTCCAAGAGGGTCTTGCACATAAAGTAAATTCCTTTTTTTCAGAAAGGTACTAAACAAAAAGTAATGTCCCATTTTCCATGAGGGTCCTAAACAGAAAGTAATGTTACATATTTCAGGAGAGTCCTGAACATAAAATAAATTCTCATTTTTTAGAAGGGTTTGGAACATAAAGTAAATTCTCATTTTTCAGGAGGGTTCTGAACATAAAGTAAATTCTCATTTTTCAGGAGGGTCCTGAACCAAAAGTAATGTCTTATTTTTCAGGAGGATCCGAAACATAATGTGAATTCCTATTTTTTAAGAGGGTCCTGCACAGAAAGTAAATTTCCATTTTCCAGGAGGGTCCCAAACTGAAAGTAATGTCCCATTTTCTTGGAGGGTCCTGAATATAAAGTATATTTCCATTTTTAGGTGGGTCCCGAACAAAAATTAAATTCCCATTTTTTAGGAGGGTTCTGAACAGAAAGTAATGTCCCATTTTCCAAGAGTGTCATGAACAAAAAGTAATGTCCCATTTTCCAAGAGGGTCCAGAACATAAAGTAATGCACCATTTTCCAGGAGGGTCCTGAACATAAAGTAATGTTCTATTTTTCTAGAGGGTCTTAAAAAGAAAGTAAAATTCCATTTTCCAGGAGGATCCTGAACATAAAGTAAATTCCCTTTTTTCTAGGAGGGTTCTAAACATAAACTAAATTCCCATTTTCCAAAGGAGTATTGAACATAAAGTAAATTCCCATTTTGCAGGAAGGCCCTGAATATAAATTAAATTCTCATTTTCCAGGAGGGTCTTGAACATAAAGTAAACTCCCATTTTCCAGGAGGGTGCTGAACATAAAGTAAATTCTCATTTTCCAAGAGGGTCATGAACATAAACTAATGTCTCATTTTTCAGGAGGGTCTTGAACATAAGGTAAATTTTCATTTTCCAGGAGGGTCCTGAATAGAAAGTAATGTCAAATTTTCCAGGAGGATCCTGAACATAAAATAAATTATCATTTTTCAGGAGCATCTTGAACATAAAGTATATTTTCTTTTTTCAGTAGGTACCTGAACAGAAACTTTTTGACACCCAATTTTTGCTCTCCGTGCTTAAAAATAACATATTCAGGCTTCTTGACCGTTAAAGGGCACAAAATACCACTTTCACATATTTTTTACAATTGATAACAAATTATTGATTATCATCCTTACTTTAGAATTTTTACTCTTTACAATTTATTAATAATTTTTCTTATTCTTATCAATTTATAATTTTACAAATATTTGTGCACGTGGTCGACATGACGTTATATATATATTTTCTTACAGTATTTTTAAATTAATTATATTTTAATAATTTTAATAGTCTTTACATTTTTTCATTCAACATCTATATTTTACAGTCTACAAATGCTGAGTCGGATCAATTATTTTTGTGTAGTATAATAATTCGACGTCTTATCACATCCGATAATGACTACACAATAATGTCTTGTCACGTCCGACAATGACCACTCAGTATTGTCTTGTCACATCTGACAACGACCACTCAATGACACTACTCTTTGGATAATTACTTTGTCCGTTGGTCAAAAGGATGAAAATCCTTTGGCCAATAACTTAAGGACCTAAGGGTGTTCTATTATAAAAAGAGAGGACACCCCTTTATCAATTGGATAAAAGGGATGCTCAATTTTTTGTATAAATAGGTGGTGGGAGGACACATTCTGAACACATTTTTTTATTCATTTTTTCCTCTCTTTCAAAATACACATATATTTATTTTTTACAACTCATAAATATTTTTTCTTTGCAAACCCACACACATATTCAAAAAATGCACAAGCATATTTTATTGATTCTATTTTTTTTTATTTTTCTCTTCAAAACACACCACAGATATAGGACACATCACAACAATACACACATACACTACACATATCCACATACATATACACATGCAAGTACACTACAGAAAAAATCATCATTTTCATCTCCTTCTCCCTCACAATTCATTCCCTTTCTCCTTCACTATCCCAGATCCGGCGAACTGTCCACCGGCGCCACTCCTACACTCTTATCTCTTCTGTATCCGACAAAGCGCCCATCACTGTTGGTCATCTCCGACCATCGGTTCTTCACCAAATCTCTAGCAATTAAAAACTCACCAGTGCCCTCCACTCTCTTTTCTCTTTTTGTCGTGTCACGCCGGAGTTAATTGTCGGGGGCGATTCTTGATACGATCATGAACCGCCGCAACCACCATATGCGCCGCCACTGCCACATTAAAAATGGCCAGATCTGGTTAGAATCTGGGTTCCGGCGTTGCTCTGGCATACGCCTTTGAAGTAGAGCCAATCTTTATTTATTATTACACGAGCCACTAATAATTTGCTTAGTTTATGGATTTGGGTCGCTCAGGTTGCTCTGACATTTTCTTTTTTTTTCTCTTTACTTTTGGATCCTTGATATTTTGTGTTGATTTTGAATTATCTAGGGAGGTCTTGATTCTTGGAACATGATTGCTTTGGGATGATTTTTGATTGCTAGCTATGTTTTTTCGGGTGCTTGTTTTCCTTTATGCAATACTGATTGGGATATTTGGGGTGATTATTGTTTAGTTCACTTTTTTTTATGATTTTGTCATTTCTTTATTTTTATGGTCAAAAGTTGTTGCTATACTCCTTTACTTTTTATGGGTTGTTATGATTAATTTATGCAGATGATTTGGACATTTATCTTTTTGTTTTGTCTTACAATTTATTACACTGATAATGAATGGATGCTATACATTTTTGGCCAATTAAATTTTTTTTTATTAATTTTGAGGTCTCCGTAAACAAAAGACGGACTTTTTAAGTATACATACATAATAAATAAATATTTTTGGGGCGATGATGAAACTTTATAACAATACAAGATTTTACAATTCATATCTTGGCAAGACGATATAGGACGGCCAATTAATTGAACAACCACTTCGTTGCAAGACGATTTAGGACGACTAATTAATTGAGCAACTATTTCACAGTCATGACATTATTTGAGCCCACTTTTTAGCAAAAAATATATTTTTAAATATTTATATGCATACATACTTGTTCAATTTATTTTGATTATTTTTTATTTGTTACTAATATTTTTTTAAGTGTTTATACAGGTTATTTTGAAATATTCATCGGTAGTTGCAGTCAAAGGGACCCTTAAATTTTATATTGTATTTTATATTCTCACACTTGTACAAATAACAAAAAAAAATAGTGAAAATTTTACTTTTTAGGTGCTGGGCGGTGATATTCTTTATTTACATTATTTCATCAATTTTAGGCAAAACTTAGGCCGTTAATATTTACATAAAATAATTAAGTTAATCAACTAATTCACATTCACATATTTCATAGCTCTCTTTTAATAAATGAATTTATATTTTCCTTTATGATTTTTGATTAAAAAATACTTTTCCTTTTTAGTATATAAAAGATACTTTTCTTTTTTTTATACGTTACAAAAAATATTTTTTCTTTTTACATGAAATCTTTATATTTTTATACATACTTTTGTACATATTTTCATAACAATAAATTTATTTATATATTTAATGCACATACAACTTTATATTATTTAAATATTTACACCTCCTCCCTCTTTGATAAATTTAGTCTAGCCGGGTACCACACTTGTGGATTCTGAAGGATGCCTAACCCCTTCTCTTCGGAATAACTTGAACCATTACCTAGAATCTAAATTGGTTTCGTAGACTAAAACACAAGTCATGCATTTTAATAAATAAAAAAGGTTTTCCTCATTTCCCTTAAAATAAGATGGCGACTCTGTACAATTTTCATTCTTTGAGAATCCATAACATCGTGCTCATTTTGACCTCAGGTAAAAATAGGGTATGACAGAATGGCGACTCTACTAGGGATGACAACAGGTTCTAACCGTGATCGACTCGATATCAATCAAGGAAGGTATTTTTACATTTTTTGTAAATGATTAAATTTTGTACCTATTACACTGCAAATTATATGAATTTGCTCATAAATTCTTTACATTTCTTTTATCATGCTTAGTTTAGGATTTTTATGCTTTATCATGTTATTTGTTTTACATATTTTTCTATCATGCTATGTGTGAAAGGACGCAAGCCAAATCCAAACTTACGTTCCTTATTTGTTTGAATAACACTACTTATTACTGCTTTATCACTTGCATTTTTCTATCGAGTCTTTGTCCATACACAATTCACACATTGTGGTACACGCGAGGGGTGTACTGCACTCCTCCAAACCTTCTTTGGATTCCTTAGTTTCAGAGTCGGTGCAGTTAGGTTAGTGCACCTTCTCGCAAATATTCAGTCCCACTCTTGAACATTTAGGGAAAAATCCTACTCTAGTAATAGGTCATATTGCATATACCTTAGGCGGGATGGTTATCGTCTTTGCAACTAGGAAGTCACCCTTTCGTCAAAAGGTTATGAAAACTTTATGACATATTTTGTGTTAGAGCTGATTCAGATAATCCAGAAATCGAACATTAATGGATTCAAAATAATCAAATTGGCCTTCTTTTACTCTTCCTTCATTTGACATCATTTTCACATCAATAGACATAAAGTATTACCCAAACTAGCCAATATTTGACACCATTTTCACGAATACAGAGTGTTGTTAAGACTCCGCTTCACAAATATCTTTCTCAAAGTCCATGAAAGCCGAGTATTCTAAAAATGCTTTGCTTTCGTTCGACTGTATCTTCAAGTCGACAGATAGGGAATGTCACTAAAAACTCCACCTACGTCTAACTTTTTTTTTATCCAAACTAGAGTGGAATGTCATCAAGCATTCTTCCAATGTTTGATTCCTTTTTCTAGTCAACAGACGTAAAATATTATTCAAAACTCTACAATTATTTGACACCCTTCTTCAAAACAATGAATGTGGAATATTATTCATCTTCACCCACTTCTAACTCTTTCCAACCAATGAGCGTGAGGTATTGTCGATACTTCTCCTCCGTTCGATATCTCTACCACAAGATCCTCATTCATCAATAACGATATTTGAGATACAAACTCTTTTAAAGGCATCATTTTAGCCCGCTTCTATCAACTTTTATCAACTATATAGGCCTCTTCTAGCCGCCCTTGTTGGATACATTCCCTCTTCAAGAAAACTTAAAATTGTTCTGAATCCAAAATGTGTCAAAATCTAGATCCATCTATATCAGTTTGTTTGGAAAAAGGCCTACCTCTAGCAAAATGAGTCTCCACAATATAAGATACGCTTACTCGACGTTGTCTGAATGTGCTTGTCCATCGATATGAACTAACTCTTAAGCTTTTATTTGTGTTTGGATTATTCCCCGATAGAGGTTGATTGTGTTTATCGATAGAACTAGATAACTTAAGCTATATAATGAACACCAATACCGTCGACCCGACCAGAAGTGTTCCAACGCTAGCAAATATATCATGAATTTTCAAAAGACAAGATAATGCAGATAAGGATGAACGTATTCTTCTTTTTGAGCAACAACTAGAGACGTTAAGAGGAGAACTACACCAAGGAAGGGACCCCACACATCCATCAGTGGCTACTCTACCACGCCTACCTTTTTTTTCGTCACTAGGAACTCCAATTCCTGAACACTATCTGTCAGTGCAACCTCTCACAACAACTGTTGGCTTAACAAATCCATCATCCCCGTTCACACCAATCAACTCCCATAAGTTTCCTTATTCCACCCCACATCCCAATGTTGTCACATCTTCTCGTGATATTCAACGAAAAAATTATGCTACCTTTCGAGAACCATATATTTCTCCAATATGTGTGACTGAGACACCCACTTTCACCATACCTGCTAAAAGTAGGTTTTTGATGAATTCAAGGAAGAAAAAAGAAGACGACATGATCGTAAACGAGCTTCGTGATCTAAAGCAGGAGATGAAACACCTCCAAGAAACTCAAGTCAGCAAGCATTTAGACTATGAAGATTTATGTATCCATCCAGATGTTGATTTTCCAGTCGGGTTCAAGCCACCTAAGTTTGACTTGTGTGATGGATCCGGCGATCCTCAAACTTATTTAAGGACATATTGTGATAAATTGGTCAGGATTGGCAAAAATGAGAAGCTCATAATAAAGTTGTTTATTAGAAATTTGTCTGGCGAGGCGCTCGCCTGGTACACCAAACAAGACCCTCGTCATTGGCACAAATGGAGTGACATGGCTAAAGACTTTATGAATCGTTTCAAGTTTAATACAAAAATCACACCTGATCGACTTTCCCTCATTAGCATACAGAAGAAGCCCTCTAAATCATTCCAGGAATATGCTCGACGATGGAGGTCCGAAGCAGGAAAAGTTCAACCATCGATGGATGAAAGTGAATTGACAAAGTATTTTATCCGCAATTAAAAGGGTGTCTATTTCGAAAGGATAATGTCCACATTGGGGCAGAAGTTTACTGACTGTGTCAAAATAGGGAATTTTATTGAAAAGGTGATTAACTCTGGAAAGATTAAGTCGGAAAATAACTCGAGCGAGTCTACTCAGTTAGAGTTCATCGAAGGAGCCAAGATAGAGAATGAAGAAGAAGTATCTATTGTGATACCACACCACTCAATAGATGAATCATCCCAATCACTTCAAAATCCTGATAACTAACTGATGCAAATATCGAGTCACAAACTACATCATGCCTACAATAACCAACAAAATTACCTTCAACCCCAAGCTTCCACATACCAAAATCCACCACAACCATTTGTACCAATCCAATTGTTAGTTTATCAAAATCCGATACCTTTTGCGCTTAGATAAAATTCAAAGGGTAAGCACAATCGAAGCCACACACAATTTGTTGAACCATTGACACATTTGTTCGAAAGATTGAGAGGTGCAAATTTGCTGCAACCCGAGTTTGGGAAAATTTCTAACCCATTACCTAAATAGTTTGATGAAAGAAAGAAATGTGCTCTTCACTCTGGAGTTCAGGGGCACGACACTGAAGATTGTCATAGGTTAAGGCATAGAATTGAGTGTTTGACCAAGGCCGGAGTAATCCAATGTGTCGAAGTGCAACCAAATGCAAATATTGATCCAATGCCCAGTCATGAAAATGGAAGAGTGTATATGATATGAGGGACACCATCCTCCACGCCGAGCTGACAAGGCTTTCATATAAGCCATCCTATAGAGAAGCGATTAACTTCTGTGGGAATGCAATAGTGATAAATCCAAGTTGATTAACTCAGAAGTAGGCAATATAGTCCTATATTTGAAGACATAGGATTTCCTCTAATTATCATATATCAGAACTACATTCTGACCTAATTTCCCATGGTTAGATACGTAGGCAACCCTCATCAGGTTCGGCCGTACTTAAGTAGAATCATTTCTCATTTTGTAATTGAAACTACGTGTGACCGAATTTCCCTCGGGGGGATACGTAGGCAGCCTATAAAGGCTCGGTCCCTTTGTAATACAAAAATCTATTTTCCCTAACGACGAACGAAACTTGAACGCGACAGTATCCAGAAAACCCAAAATGATTCATCAAGACTATCCCAAGATACGCAGCGAAGAATCGTCGAGAAAATCTCTCCAAGAGACTGGGGCAAAATTTTGAAGAACGCTTTAAAAATCAACGAAGGCTAGGACGTTCAACTTGGAAATGTTACGATCAAGGTTGATTTGTTCCAAACAATGCAAATCATCACAAAAGTTGCAAGATATCAACAGGGTACAACTTATCTATAATATCAAATAAATGCACCAAGGGCCAATACCAAAGACACTCCCACCACTTAACCAAAGATCTTCTCTACAAATATTATTAAAAGATACTATCAATCCAAATGCTTCGAAATCACATCGACGATCAGCGCAAGATCGAACACTTGTTATGTCAGTCATAAGGAGGTCAACCAAATCTTCAAGTGGCACATGCTTATGATAGAGCCAAAAGAAAATCCTCGTAACAAGGAATGATAATTTATACCCGCAATTCCAAGAAGGATTTCCAAAATATGCTCAAAAGAATTCAAGCTTGGATTATGACTAATACATTAATCGAGGATATCAACATTCAATATCTGTTGACACGCGAGATAGCATACGCTGGCGTCGAGGATATCTCATCATCTTATGAATCAACATCCGAATTCATCAAAAGCACATGATTCAGAGGTACGTCTTTAAGTCGCTATCAGAAAGCGAACGACATACGAGAATTTCTTGAAATTGACAATTTGAGGATCATCCATAAGTCATATTATTTGAAATAAGATAGTGTGCAAGATTATCTCTAAGATGACAGCCCATAGTTTATTCGTAAGTCGCAATAACATCCTAACCAGATAGTATGCAAATTTACCCAAAATTGATAGTCCGAAGGTTATCCATAAGTCGCAATTAAATCCTTACCAGAGAATATGAGAGATTATCAAATTGATACATCCAAGGGTTCTCTATAAGCTACTTCATATCTAGGATCGATTATGTGTAGGATTACCCAAGGACTAACAATTTGAGAGATATCTATAAGTCATATTGTGTCCAAGGTCGGAAGATATGCAGGAACACCTAAAAGCTAGCGATTGGAGGAATATCTGTAAGTCGTCTCTTATCCAAAGTCAGATAATGTGCAGGATTACCTAAAGTCCAGTAATTCAAAGGATATTTATAAGTTGCCTCGTATCCAACATCAAATAATGCGCAAGATAATCCAAAGATTAACGATTCAAGAGGAATCTATAAGTCGTATTGATACAAAAGATGCGCAAGACTTATCCAAGATCATATGCGAAGAATGATTGGTAATAACCAGTGAGGTTATCATGCCATAAGAATTATAGGTGACTCAAAAGGGTTGCTGCTTCAACACAATATTACACTATTGCAGGGACCGTTCTACATATAAAGTGTCATTGGTGTCCAAAAGGGGCACCCTGCTTTGAAGATATATTCAACTAACAAATGATTATGCAACAGCCAGAGGGTTATTATGTCTGTTGTTGCAAGTTATTTTCTTTCAAATAGATACACGAAAGGACGACTGTAGTGGACCCAAAAAGAGTTCATATACGAAGACGCCCACAAGATAAGGATGCTATCACTGAGGTGCCCAAGAAATATTCACAGTTTACGTAGAGAAGATTCGTGCATGTACCAAGCCTCTTGCTTTCATCAAAACACAAGTCAGCGAGACTACATATGAAGATAACTTATATAACGTGTTCACTACTCTTTCGCTCAAAACCATAACATGAAGGAACCGACATTGAGATGCAAATCTCAACGCTTGATTGAGTCCAACAACTTACAAAAGCATCACTCAAATTAAGGAATTATTTTATGTTAATCGTCCTTACAAGAAAGAAGTGATGGGATGTTGAAGACTCTAACATAAGAGACATGCTCGTAATTGACCAAGTGGTCCTTTGAATGCAAGCTCAGAAATATCAACCTTACCATTCTCCACATACCCACCCTTGTGGCCAAATTTTTCTTGATTCCCCTCACACAAAACTACGTTTTGACTTGATATGTAGGCAGCTTAAGTTAGGCTCGGTCATATTAACAACATAATCTTTTACATCTTTTCAAATTTCATTTATCATCTCAAGCCACAACAACCGCGTCACTTTGATGGAAGTCTGAAAGCAAAGATCAAGATGGAGAAAGTTCCCACCAGAAGACATACTAGTATAAGCACATTATGTGGAGTTAGGAAGTGTCACTACTCCTAATCCCGAATAGATTATTGATTATCAAAAGATTAAAGGACGAGATAGCTGCTAGGCCGAGTTCTCGATCAACACAAAATCAACATCCCCTCCCCAAACTAAGAAACTTTCTTTGAGCGCAGGTACAACATCGCTACAACAAAGGTTCAAACATCTTGGAAGCCTAAATGTTGCCTCACCATCACAAGCTGAGAATCCAGGTATCATCAATTTATCCATAATTATTCCAAGGCACTAAAGAATCTTCTCGAATCTTGCAGGTCATAATAATGCTCAAGGAGGCATGTGTCAAGTATCATACAACATTCCATCAGAAACTCAACATCACATCTCTATCATAAGCCAGGAAGCCAGGTTTTATCAATTCATTCGCTAATACTTTCTAACTCTAAAAATAAATTTCTTGATTTTTTTTTGCAGGTCCCATTAAAGGGATATCCCCATTAAGACTCAGTCATCAAGTACTAACAGATGTTCACAAAACTCTAACATAACACAGGGTATTCCACCCCGAACAACAGGACAGGTAAGTCCGCCCAGAACAATAGAATAGGGTAGTTCGCCCCAAACAATAGGACAGGGTAGTCCGCCCTGAACAATAGGACAAGTCAAGTCCGCCCCGAACAATAAGACAGGGCACGCTCGCCCTCAATAATAGGGCATATAATGCAACTGTCACTTCTTCAATAAGTATTTCAGCCGACGGAGGCTATTTACATTTCAGCCGATGGAGGCTATTTACATTTCAGCCGATAGAGGCTATTTACATTTCAGCCGACGAAGGCTACTTACATTTCAGCCGACGGAGGCTATTTACATTTCAGCCGATGGAGGCTATTTACATTTCAGTCGACGGAGGCTATTTACATTTCAACCGGCGGAGGCTATTTACATTTCAGCCGATGGAGGCTATTTACATTTCATGCAACTGCTCAACCAACGAAGGCTATTTATATTTCAGTCGATGAAGGCTATTTACATCTCAGTTACTGCTCAGCCGATGGAGGCTTTTACTTTCAAGAAACTGCTCAGTCGACAGAGGCTATTTACATTTCAGTTGTCACCCCGCCAGGCGGATTGCCTTAAACATAGACACAATACTAGAACATCCAGCACAATGTGGAACAATCTTCTTAGTAGCAAACTAGGGTAAGCTAGCGGAATGTCAGGGATCCCTAGTTACGTTAGGAATTCCAACGAAGAAACTCGACCCAAAACTCTCATTTTTATAATTCTTATTATCATTACTCAATGTCGTCTTAATCCGATACTGGGGCAATCTTTGAAAATTAGCAATCTCCTTTTTCTTCAAAGTCCCCAACAAATATTGCTATTCGACATCTACTTATTTCCAGCTACCCAAACAGTCAATTTTGGAACAAGCACTCGTATTCATCCCATTCGTGTTAAAATCTTTGCTGTCATCATTGAAGAAACCTAGTGTCACCATAATTCTACACTGGGATAAATTTTGTATTTATAAAAATTTTGCTATGATTTGAACTACACCTGACCTGATCCTCACACAACTCGAGGTATGTAGGCAACTCTAAATTGGAGTTCGTCAAATTTTCATCAAATTATTTTGTCAAGCAAAATTAGTTGTACGTCAACGTTTCCGCTTGAAAACTTCGACATCGCCTTCAAATGAAAAGGGGCAACTGTTGACACCCAATTTTTGCTCTCCGTGCTTAAAAATAATGTATTCAGGCTTCCTAACCGTTAAAGGGCACAAAATACAACTTTCACATATTTTTTTACAATTGATAACAAATTATTAATTTTCATCCTAACTTTAGGATTTTTTACCCTTTATAATTTATTAATAATTTTTCTTACTCTTATCAATTTATTATTTTACAAATATTTTCTCACGTGCACGACATAACGTTATATATATATATATATTTATAGTTTTATAAATTAATTATATTTTAATAATTTTAATAGTCTTTACATTTTTTCATTCAACATCTATATTTTACAGTCTACAAATGCTGAGTCGGATCAATTATTTTTGTGTCGTATAATAATTCGACGTCTTATCACATCCGATAATGACTACACAATAATGTCTTGTCACGTCCGACAATGACCACTCAGTATTGTCTTGTCACATCTGACAACGACCACTCAATGACACTACTCTTTGGATAATTACTTTGTCCGTTAGTCAAAAGGATGAAAATCCTTTGGCCAATAACTTAAGGACCTAAGGGTGTTCTATTATAAAAAGAGAGGACACCCCTTTATCAATTGGATAAAAGGGATGCTCAATTTTTTGTATAAATAGGTGGTGGGAGGACACATTCTGGACACATTTTTTTATTCATTTTTTCCTCTCTTTCAAAATACACATATATTTATTTTTTACAACTCATAAATATTTTTTCTTTGCAAACCCACACACATATTCAAAAAATGCACAAGCATATTTTATTGATTCTATTTTTTTTATTTTTCTCTTCAAAACACACCACAGATATAGGACACAACACAACAATACACACATACACTACACATATCCACATACATATACACACGCAAATACACTACAGAAAAAATTATCATTTTTATCTCCTTCTCCCTCACAATTCTCTCCCTTTCTCCTTCACTGTCCCAGATCCGGCGAACGGTCCACCAGCGCCGCCCCTACACTCCCCTCTCTTTTGTATCCGGCAAAGCTCCCATCACTGTTGGTCATCTCCGACCAGTGGTTCTTCACCAAACCTCTAGCCATCAAGAACTCATCAGCGCCTTCCACTCTCTTTTCTCTTTTTCCCACGCCACATCAGAGTTAATCGCTGGCGGGCGAGTCTCGATATAGCCACGAGTCGCCGCAACAACCGCACGCACCGCCATTTCCACATTAAAAATGGCCTGATCTGGTCGGAATCTGGGTTCTGGCGTTGTTTCGGCATATGCCGTTGATGTAGCACCAACCTTTATTTGTTATTACAAGATCCGCTAATAATTTGCTTATTTTATGGATTTGGGTCGCTCAGGGTGCTCTGACATTTTCTTTTTTTTTTCTCTTTACTTTTGGATCCTTGATATTTTTTGTTGATTTTAAATTATCTAGGGAGGTCTTGATTCTTGGAACATGCTTGCTTTGGGATGATTTTTGATTGCTAGCTATGTTTTTTCGGCTGCTTGTGTTTTCTCTATGCAATACTGATTGGGATATTTGGGGTGATTTTTGTTTAGTTCACTTTTTTTTATGACTTTGACATTTCTTTATCTTTATGATCAAAAGTTGCTGCTATACTCCTTTACTTTTTATGGGTTGTTATGATTAATTTATACAGATGATTTGGACATTCGTCATTTCGTTTTGCCTTACAATTTATTACACCGATAATGAATGGATACTATACATTTTTGGCCAATGAAAAAATTATTATTAATTTTGAGGCCTCCGTAAATAAAAGACGAACTTTTTATGTATACATACATAATAAATAAATATTTTTTGGGTGATGATGAAACTTTATAACAATACAAGATTTTACAATTCATATCTTGGCAAGACGATTTAGGAAGGCCAATTAATTGAGCAACCATTTCGCAGTCATGACATTATCTGAGCCCACTTTTTAACAAAAAATATATTTTTAAATATTTATACGCATACATACTTGTTCAATTTATTTTGATTATTTTTTATTTGTTACTAATATTCTTTTCTTTGAGTGTTTATACAGGTTATTTTGAAATATTCGTCGGGAGTTGCAGTCCAAGGGGCCCTTAAATTTTATATTGTATTTTATATTCTCACACTTGTAAAAATAACAAAAAAAAATAGTGAAAATTTTACTGGGTGTCGGGCGGGGATATTCATTATTTACATAATTTCATCAATTTTAGGCAAAACTTAGACCGTTAATATTTACATAAAATAATTAAGTTAATCAACTAATTCACATTCACATATTACATAGCTCTCTTTTAAAAAATGAATTTATATTTTCATTTGTGATTTTAGATTAAAAAATACTTTTCCTTTTTAGTATATAAAAGATACTTTTCTTTTTTTTTATACGTTACAAAAAATATTTTTTCCTTTTACATGAAATCTTTATATTTTTATACATAATTTTGTACATATTTTCATAACAATAAATTTATTTATATATTTAATACACATACAACTTTATATTATTTAAATATTTGTACCTCCTCCCTCTTTGATAAATTTAGTCTAGCCGGGTACCACACTTGTGGATTCTGAAGGATGTCTAACCCCTTCCATTCGGAAAAACTTGAACCCTTACCTAGAATCTAAACTAGTTTCATAGACTAAAACACAGGTCATGGATTTAATAAATAAAAAAGGTTTTCATCATTTCCCTTAAAATAAGGTGGCGACTCTGTACAATTTTCATTCTTTTAGAATCCACAACGTAGTGCTCGTTTTGACCTCATGTAAAAATAGGGTATGACAAAAGTAATGTCCTATATTCCAGGAGGGTCCTGAACATAAATTAATGTCTCATTTTCTAGAAGGTTCCTGAACATAAAATAAATTCTCATTTTTCAGGAAGGCCCTGAACATAAAGTAAATTTCCATTTTTCAGGATGGTGCTGGACAGAAAGTAATGTCCCATTTTCCAGGAGGGTCCTGAACATAAAGTAAATTCTCATTTTCCAGGAGGGTCCTGAACAGAAAGTAGATTCACATTTTCCAAGAGGGTCCTGAACAGAAAGTAATGTCTCATTTTCTATAAGGGTCCTGAACATAAAGTAAATTTTTATTTTTCAGGAGGGTCCTAAACATAAACTAAATTTTCATTTATTAGGAGGGTTCTGAATAGAAAGTAATGTCTCATTTCCAAGAGGGTCCTGAACATAAAGTAAATTCCCATTTTCTAGGATGGTCCTGAACATAAAGTAAATTCCTATTTTCCAGAAGAGTTCTCAACATAAAGTAAATTCCTATTTTTCAGGAGGGTCCTGAACAAAAAATAATATCCCATTTTCCAGGAGCGTCCTGAACCTAAACTAAATTCCTATTTTCTAGGATGGTCCAGAACAAAAAATTAATTCCCATTTTTCAGGAGGTTCCTGAACAGAAAGTAATGTCTCATTTTCCAGGAGGGTCCTGAACCTAAAGTAAATTCTCATTTTCCAGGAGAGTCGTGAACATAAAGTAAATTCCCAATTTTCAGGAGGGTCTTGAACGTAAAGTAAATTCTCATTTTCCAGGAGAATCGTGAACATAGAGTATATTCCCATTTTCCAGGTGGGTCTTGAACAAAAAGTAATTTCTCATTTTCCAAAAAGGTACTGAACATCAAGTGAATTCCCATTTTCCAGCAGGGTCCTGAACATAAAGTAAATTCCTATTTTCAGGAAGGTCCTGAACATAAAGTAAATTTCTATTTTTCAGGAGGGTCCTGAACGGAAAGTAATGTCCCACTTTTCAGGAGGATCCTGAACATAAAGTAAATTCCTATTTTCTAGGAGGGTCCTGAACAGAAAGTAAATTCCCATTTTCTAAAAGACTCTTGAACAGAAAGTAATGTCCCTTTTTTCTGGAGGGTCGTGAACATAAAGTAAATTCCCACTTTCCAAGAGGGTCCTAAACATAAATTAAATTTTAATTTTTCCAAAGGGTCCTAAACAGAAAGTAATGTCCCATTTTTTCAGAGTGTCCTAAACAAAAAGTAATGTCCTATTATTCAAGAGGTTCCTGAACATAAAGTAAATTCTCATTTTCCAGGAGGATCCTGAACATCATGTAAATTTTTATTTTTTAGGAGGGTCCTGAACAGAAAGTAATATCCCATTTTCCAGAAGGGTCCTGAACATACAATAAATTTTCATTTTCTAGGAGGGTCCTGAACAAAAAGTAAATTCTCATTTTCTAGGAGGGTCCTGAAGTGAAGTTTCTAATAACAGGAATTGATATTTTTTTTGCCCAATTTATCAACAAAAGCTTTTATGGGTATCAAGCTAAATCACAACTACTTTCAACAATCCATAATGCAAAAATAAATCAAGATTCTGATCAACAAATGCACCTTTTGAGGGTAAAGTTGAATGACTAGGACCAAACAGTCTGTATCTTAAGAGTGAAAGTGAAAAGTACTTGCTAAAAGTGCATCTTTTAGGATTAACAGCTTAGTATATAAAGTGCACCTCCTATCTATGAGACATGAAAGACCTAAATTAGATAGCGTGTCTCTTAGAGGTATTAGATGATGAGTTTTACCATAATTGTGATTACCAAACCTGTACAGCAACACTTCTCTTGCATTTGTAGAAATGAGGAATTGCACATCTGGATATTTGCACTTTGAAGCCTTTGATTAGAAGGTAGCAATTGTTCCTATCCATACAAAGAGAACTTATGAGTATAGAATAGGGTGGTTGGCTTGCAGCTTTGCCTTTTGTGGCAATTTCTTCTGCACTTGTCTTGTTGCATCATTGACCCAAACTTAGATCATTAAAAGTGACTAAGAACAAGCACAGTATCTCCATTTTTCTATGTCTTTCTGATAAATCCTTTGACCTTTGGTATTTTCTCAATTTCCCAAACTTGTTTTCTGATAAAACTTTCTGCTTGTCTTGTTTTGACTTACAATCATATTTTTTTTCTATGCTGGCCTTTCATCTTACTTTGTGTAATTGAAGAAGTTGATAGCAAGTCTTAAAATTCTTTCTCACTTATTTTGATATGAACTTGACTCAAAGACATGACAAAAATAATTTTTGTTCAAATGACAGACTCAAAAAAAACAAAAATAAAAATATAAAGAAGAAAGAATAGACAATGAATGTCTCCATGAAATAGAGAAAAGAATAATTTATCTGAAAGTGATAGTGAATTCTAATGATTATGATATGCATTTTGGTTTAACCTACTTGATCTTTCCATCCAAACTTTCGTCAATTGTTGCTGAGTTAATGTCCCTGAAACTGAGTTACTTCCTTGGGCTAATTGCTTTCAGAGAACTCATTTAGCTAGTGACGCCTTGAAAGTTTTTTTCCAACAAGCCTCTCTTATTTTCTTTTTCTCAACTCACCATCACCTTACGATGTTCGTTAGTGTTTTCACCAATGAGATTCTCTTATATTCATTTATCTCAACTCAGAATTATCTTACGATGCCCGTGAGGATTTTCACTAATAAAACTCTCTTATTTTTATCTCTCTCAACTTACTGCTGCCTTACGATGTCCGTGAGGGTTTTCACTAATATGACTTTCTTATTTTTATTTCTCTCTTGATTTCTTATGTTAAGGAAGACAAGTAGTTCCCAAAATATACCATCATATTCATTGCATGCTTAGCCTTAACAATCTCAAAGATTGATCTGAAGGTATTTCTTTGGTTGTAACTTGGCTTTTGGATAAAGTTAGAAAGAAAGAATGACATGAGGCCCAAACGATACTTGAAGTGGGGTGGGACTTACAACTTTTAGAATCGACTCAAATAATGAAAATTAACTCATGTCCCAGTTTCTTTTGATTGGGCAATTCTAAATTGTTTATTTGGTTGGACCGAACCCAGAGAAAGACTGCCTATGTATCTCACCCTCAAAAAAGGAGAATCAGGTCAAACGTAGTTCAGGCAACTTGTTCTTTTGCTTAACTCTGATTTCTTTTCTTCTTTTTCTCTTTTATTAATTTTTTTCTCTTTAAAACTTTTTTTGACTCTATTTTTCTTAGCACTCATTACTTTTCTTTCTTTTTTGACACATTTTTATTCTCCTTTTTTTGAAACTTTTCTGACTCTATTCTTTTATTCGCCACTTTTCTTGAACCTTGTTGAATCTATCTTGATTCTAAAAGAGGGGTACAAAAAAAATAGAACTAGATCTCAAATGGGGTAAACAAATGATGACATAATATTTGGATAGCAGAATAAAATTTCTTCATCATATCAAACCTTGAAAATGCAAGTACATATATGCAATATGAAGTAAAAGATGAAGATCATTTGTGATACTTGAACAACACTAACTTTAACTAAGCATGTGTGCCACTTCTTCTTCTACACTTGTCAAACATACAACTCTACCTTTGTTGTACATCCCTCACATCGAATGACCCATGCTTTCGTGGAGCTGATTATCTTCCTGTTTCTCTTGATATAGGGATCATGCGTCCACTATTTGACCTAATTGAGATATGTTTTTCAATTGATGACCAAATTATTATTATGATTGTCAAAATAATTATCTTAATTTTGAAAGGAGTCTTCAACGTGGCACCAAATGTCTCAACACTCTACTAATTTCTTAGATGCCCTTTTTTTACAAAAATTTAGCCCTCTGATTCAATGTTCATGATTAAACTGGATTTTAAAATCTGGCTGAAATTCCATAGACATGTCATAACACTAAAATCAACATAAAATGTATTGTGTAAAGATGACAAACAAACAACGTAAAATAAGACAAAAAATAAGGACACCACATTTTATTAAAAGAAAAAATAGAAGGGTTTAAACAAAAATGACAAAGAAACAAAACAAGATAGATTCCAAACTACAACCCTGAAATAATTCAAAAAAAAGGAAAGAAAATAAAATAAACTACCAATAATTCTTTCAAGTAAGGAAAGGAGTGACTTCCCATTTACTGAGCTTGACATCTTGGCCACTGATTTGCACATTATCATGACTAGAGCTTTTATCACTATCAACGTTCTGCACCATAAGTAATTTATCTTGATTCATCTTTTCTATTTCTCTTTTTGAAGAACGACAATCTTCAATACTATGACCCTAAACATCCGAATGACATGCACATCATACATTAGGATCAAAATTTCTTAAATACGGATCAGGAGTATACCCAAGGAGAGAACTGACCATGCCCCATTGTACTAATCTATGGAACAGACTGGCAGATGATTCTCCAATTAGCATGAAACCATCCCTAGTCTTTTGTCTTTTTTTATTATTTGACTTGGATTGAACATCAGGCCTAGAAGGGCTTTGATATATTTATGGAGTTAGAGGATAACTTTGAGGAGTTGGTACGCGCCATTGTGAGTAAGAAAAGAGTTGAACATATGGATGTGCATTATATACTAGATATGGAGGTGGGGAAATGGAGTATACTGGATTTTAGGAGTGATTATAGAGAGCTTAGGTATGAACTTAGGATTGAGACTGAGGGTAATGACGATGGGGTGTTCTTGGATGTACCCATTGTCTAACTACAATAGCAGTTGTATCTTCCTCATTCTTATTCCCTCCAGTTTCCCTTAACTGATTGCAATATTGTCTCAAATGTTTCACGAATTCTTCATGTCCATCATGCTCCTCAAATTTTAATATCTCAAGGTTTGGAAGAAGGTTAACACTTGAAGACATGCCCCAGTTTTTATATGAAACATCTTCTTTACCCGCAAGTCCTAGGGAACTTTTTATAGCATTTTTTGCACTCTTTATTTTTCTGACCATTTTCTGTAGCTCTTCTGACACGCTAGGCTTGTTGTTAAGAAATTTTGGTGGCCTAGTTAACTTAAAAGTAGGATCAGGAGTATAGCAATAATTACCAAGAGTATTGAACATGGATCCACTAGAAGCATGGGAAAGCATAACTGTTGGGTGGATAGCCAATGTAGAAGCCTCAATAAAGGATTGAGTAAAAAAATCACAGACAACATGTGGTGTTGTGAATGTGCAGGCTTATACTGAGGATCTAGAGAAAGAGTGGTGGAAGTATTGGGATGCAATTGATGGGGAATAAATTTTGAGACATGTTGTGGTGCATCAACAATAGTATGAGACTTACTTAGCAATTGTGATGGAAAACTCAAGGTATTTGAAAGGTCAATAGTGGGGAATGGAGGAGGAGGCAATCCACTGGCCCAAGCTTGGTGCATTTCTGTCATTTGTTGTCTTAGTATCCTAATATCTTACTTTAAACTCTCATTTTTCTGACTGTCACTCTCTATGTCCTTGTTGGACACAACTAACCCTTTCTTGGATTTGGTGTGATGTGGAGGACCAGCCAGAATGCCACAAACTAACCACCTTAAACTAACTAAACAAGAGATAACAAATGTGTTACAGTTCAACACTTACTCTAGTTATTTTTCTCTTTTTTTCTTTTGAAAATATCACTGAACCCACGAAGGGCGCCTACATATCTCACCCTCGAGAGAGGAGAACCAGGTGTGCGTAGTTCATAAAGTTTAGCCAAAAAATGTCCAATCAGACTCTCTTTCTTTTTCTTTTTCTTTTCCTTGAAACTTTAAGAAGAAAATAAAATAACAAATTGTCAAAAGAATAGACGAAAATCTTTTTGAAATTTTTTCCAATTTTACAATTCCTATACAAAATGAAACCTATGATTATCAAAGGGAAATCTTTTTGAATTTTTGATTTACATTTCATATGAAAATGAAATTTGAAACTATCAAAGGAAAATCTTTTTTGTAGTTTTGTTTTAAAGATGTATATGAAACACCTACTCTAAATTAAAAGTGAAGAAAATCTTTTTAGTTTTTTTAAATAAGATCACCGAACCCTAAAAGTTCTGCCTACGTATCTCACTCCCGAAAGTGGAGAATCAAGTGTACGTAGTTTGTCCAGATTGGATAATTAAAGATTAAACAATCGACTAAACCCTGACTTGAGAGACACGACCACAAACATACGATAAAAACGTCAATAAAATCTTTTTTGAGTTTTCAATTTGACACTTCATACAAATAACACCAACAACTATGAAAGAAAAATCTTTTGGGTATTTTCATTATACGAAATGTACAAAACCTATACCATTTTTTAAAATTTTTATTTTATAAAAAGCTCCTAGTAATAAAAATCTTTTTAAATTTTTTGAATTATGAATGCTTACTAAAGAAACAAAAGGAACTTTTTTTGATGTTTTTTGTTTTTGACAAATGAATTCAAATGGTAAAAATCTTTTTGAATTATGAAAACAAAAGCCATAAAGAACTCTAAAAACTCTGTTTTGACTCACTTTTCTTTTTCCTCTTTTTTTCCAACATTTCCTTGCCTACACAGTTTTCTTTAATTCTAGCACATGCTTTTCCCTAAAATTGTCCGTCAAATGATCTTGTTATCCTCAAAGATGCAACAATTAGCACGTAGGGATGCTTTAGGTGTGAGTCTCCTACAAAGGACCAAGTGAATTCCATTAGGTCTCAATATGATGCAGATAAGCATGACCTAAAGGCTGACCTAGGCTTGGGTCCACTAACATGGCTATTCGGGGGAACATATGATCGATAGTGGTTACGATTGATATCCATCTACTCCATACATCTGACGGCTCCCCTCCTAAAATAAGGGTGACTCAACTAGAGTTCATGTACATGACATGTACTCTTGGACGTGTACATAAGAGAAAATCGTAAACACGTAGCACATAAGTGCATAACAATGATAAAACAATAACACATACTACAATATACACAAAATATTTATACACCTATAGTGTCAAACTAAGCCGATACAACTCAAAGTAAAGATCGAATTTTGAAAACTCCCCAGCAGAGTCGCCAGAGCTATCACACCCTTTTTTTAACTAAAAAGATTCATATATTTTTATGTTTGAAAAGGGTTTTTATTATTAAGTGACAAAAGAAAATAATTTGTTCCGAAAAGGACCTTTAACAATTAAAATTCAGAGTCGCCACTTGGCATAATCTGGTGTGCCAAGTCACCTTTGGAAATCCTTTTTCAAAATAATTTATAACTCTTTCAAAACTAGTCCACAAACAGAGATTTTGGTTAAGGAATTCTATTAATCGAAGGGAAGGTGTTAGGCATCCCTCGGTATCGTGGTTCGATCATGGTCGCTTCGTGGAGTATATCGGCTAATCTGACGCTATGAAGTGAATAAACCACGTAAAACACACAAAAAACAAACAAACAAACAAACAAACCAAACAAAACAAGTCCGAAAAAATAGTGTTCAGTCTAATTATTACAGTCCGAAATAAATATACTGAAATAAACATACGCTAACCTACACTAGTCCTAAACTATGCTCTACCTGATGCCTCAGTCCTTGATCACGAATATTCTTTGCGTGCAAGAGACTTCGAGGCATACCTCGGTGAATAAGTACAAATGGCCTCGGGGCATTCCCCAGCTAAATGAATACATTTTCCAATTTCAAGAGACAACATAAAACAATCTCAAGCACAAAAATTCATCATCCCACAATCCCTATGTTTTGCCTACCCAACCTACCGTTTGCCTACTCATTTTGATTTATCAAGATTCAATCAGATTCAACATCATCAAGGGATCAAAATTAATCCAAATACACGTTATCAAGAGTAACACCTCCCTGAATTTCCTTCTCAATCATTGATTAAACAAGTCTCAATTATTAATTCAAAGCTTTCCCTTTTTTGTTTAAAAATCTAAATCAAACATCAACGACATACATACCACATGGAATCAAAACATGCTAAGCGCACAAGTCATTCACTCCCACAAAAAATTAAAATTCAAGATAAAAGCAAAGACTAAGAGTAAGAAAAATAGATGATCTTTCAATATACCAAATATAGAACCACATCCAGAAAATCCAATTTAAACCTCAATAACGAACTTCATACAGACCTTGATATACTCCCTTTATTCTGTTTTTCGCCAATTCGAACCAGAATCGCAAAGTAATAGACGAACAAAACAATTGAAACCAAAACAAAAAGTTTTTTGGTGGGATTTAACTAAAAATAGAAAGAGAATAGCTTTTTGGCGTGGTTTTGGCCCAAAATGAAATTGGTGATACTATTTTTTGGTGGATTTCGCTGGAACCATAGCCAAACAATGAACTTCTAAATTCCTGGTGGTTGTTCTATCAGATTTCCGTCAAGAATATCTCCCTTTCCTTAATTTTAGCTCCCATTCTCTTGATTCCCTCTCTACCATCTCTAATTTCCAATTCGAACCCAAGTTTTTACTCCCAATTTCCTTATGTTCCCTATATCTGTGTGTGCATTTCGTGTGGTGTGTGAGTTACCTTTTTTTTATCTCTGTGTGTGTGATGGTGTGTGTAAAGTTCAGTGATTGTGTGTGTATGGAATCTATGAGGAAATAGTGTCAAGTTCCCCTCCCCATTTTTCTTATGTGTGTCATGATATTCTGAGGGGAGTGTGTGTTTGTTCATTGTTGTTGGTTGTGATAATTTGGAGTTAAAGAGTATATTAATAGTGAAAGGATGGTTGGTCCGTGTATTATGAGGTATCAGTCTGTGTATATGGAGAAGTATATGTGTATTTATCTATGAGAGTGATACTGTGTATGTGAGTATGTATTTTAAAATAAGAAAAAAAATGTGACAAAGGGATGGGGCTCAAGGGTACATAGGATGGGTAGGGGTATGTGGAATAGGGGGTGGATGGTTAGGATGAAGTGAAATTTGTTAGGGTGAGGTGTTAAAAATAGTTATGAATTTGTTGTTTTCTTGTCTTGTGTGGAACTTATCACGTGATTGAGGGTGCGTGGTAAGACGGGGTAAATGATAAAATTTGGCTTTCGGGAGGCTACAATATGTACCTTGGTGCTTATTAACAAAACACATTAATAACTTAAGTATAATGTTGAGATAAGTAAAGATGGACACTAACTTGAGAATGCCATGATAAGAATAGCAATAACTAAACTAAACCTAAGCGATGCCATGCTGGAAATAGTATTTCACACCAACTTAAATTAAGGGTGACAAAAAAGTTTTAAAACTAAAAAAGAGTGACACAAGTCTTAAATATGAGTAGAGGTGACAATTTTAAGATTAGTATTAATGACACTAATTTTAAAACCCTCAAATTTTATTATTTACACAAAGATCCGTACATCATATTTACACAAAGATCCCTACATCATCACCATCATTCTTCCTCCATACCCTTTTTGATGCCGATGTCGTTGCCACCTCCTCTTCCTCCACTATGACTATCACTACCATTGTCACCTCTTCCAGATTCACCATTATTTCCTCCCTCTACATAACTGTCGCCTATTTTTCTTCTTTCTTTTCCACCACTTTTGTTATCAATACCGCAACAAATATCATCTTCTCATTCCGCGTCACCGCCAGCACCACCACCTTTCTTTTTACCATAAATATCACTTTTTCGTGGGCTCTTCCTCCAACCACATCTTTTTCAGAAATTAAGTAAGTATCAAAGTTGCTATAGAAACTAAAGAAGTTGTTGCAGTAACTTCGATAATTGTTGTAACACAACAACAAGTAGTAATTGTTGCAACAATTACCGTAACTGTTGTAGCAACTGTGGTAGTTGCTGAAGCAACTCTCGTAGTTGCTGAATTTGCTGAATTGTTTCTTCATTTTTAAAAGAAATCAAAAATTTTCTTTTCAAACTTCTCAATTTTTTTAAACAAAAATAGTTCATGAAGATTAAAAAAGGAAGAAAAATGAAATGAAAAGAGAAAGAAAAAGAAAAAAAAAAGAAGAGAAGATGGAAGAAGAGGAAAATCTAGCGAGAGAGAAAAAAATAATAATAAGAAGAAGAAGATGGGAAGAACGAAATTTGGAGAGAGAAAGAAAAAAAAAAAAGATTGAAAGATAAGAAAAGGGAGAAAATTCTAAAATTTGAAATTTGGAGTTGGGGGACTTTTGAAAAGTTTAAAGAGTTTAAAAAATTACATTTTACACCCCAATTTACTTTAATCACTAATTAAAAAGAATTTGACTTGAGTTAGTTAAAGTTCTCACCAATTTTAATTTTAAACTTATTTTTCACCCAAACTTAATTTACTCATCTTACTCCATCTGTGGAGAAAGGAAAATGCATTAGTTATTTAGAATCAAAAATTAGTTTTGGCCAGGTAGTACTCTATACATACTCTATAGTGAAATGTGCTTCCTAGCTACTTCATTTGTCTCAAATTACTATATGTCTCACACTCTTAACGTGCCTCTTCAGAAATTTTTACTATTTTATCCCTATTTATGTTTTAACATATTTAATCTATCTACATTTAATGTATACTCTATTTAATTGTGTGTCATCCTCCATTTAATTGAGGTGTTTATAGTTTTAAATAACAAATACTACTAATGATAAAATAGAAAATTATAATTCATTTATCTTGAATAAACTGACAAATAATTTGAGAAAAGTATTGTTAAAATTGATAACAAAAATTTGACATGAAAGGAGTAATAGTTTCTTGTATGAAATATAATGAGTTGACTTGATTTTAGATCCGTTGTCTTTGCAAAAAACGCATGTGAGATATTAAGATCCCAATAGAGAGAATTTAAGATATGCATGTGGCTACTAAAAGTTTCTATTTGTTATACGTTATAGTGCACTTTTTCGTCTATAGTTTTACATATTTATAGGAAAAATAGAATTAGTCCATTCTTTGTGCTTTGCAGTTAGTTTTTGGATGAGAATTTTCTGTTTCCTCAGTAAGGCATAGATCTAACTTAGTTTTACATATTTCTTGTTCTTTTATTTTTTTTACTAATTCGCTTAGTAAATATATTAATTCTGTCTTAACTAGAAAGGTGTGGCTAATAGAGGAAAATAAATGTGAAGATATCCCTGCCCAATTCTGATAGAGCAAAACTTTCCATTTATAATGAAAGCCGTTATAGCGAAAGATATTATATAAAGGATGAAGACGATAAATATTGGTGGAAGAGGTACTCATTAGGAGGAGATGGCGGTCATATTTTCATAAACTCTTAAGCAAATACGGGAATGAGAGCATTGTGCTAGGGAATTTTGAGCACTCAGCAAGGCATCGCGATTACGGTTATAGTTGTTGGGTTCTAAGCGAATGTGAATGGAAAATGAAGGAAAGAAAATAGATGGAAAACTGAAGTGTGTATTCGTTTTATAAAGGAAATGTTCTCCCACAAAAAGAAAAATACTTGTGCTTAAGTATAGAAGCACTCCTTCATATGGATATTAAGGTAAGAACAAGACAAGCCTTGTGCCATTCATTGCTTGCTCATCTTCGGTCTTTGGATTTGGATTGACAGATTATCTTTTTGAAAAAAAAAATCATTTGAAATTTGATAATTAGTGATGTTTTAATCCAAAAATTTGATAGAAAATTTTTCTCCATTTGCGGACCCACCCAAACATGTGTGGATGCATGTCACAACGCATCTCAAAGGGACGCGACCCTTTGAGGCACTGTTTAAAGATGAAAATGTGACCTGCGGATGCAGATGGAGTTCGCAGAAGAGATGGACATTTCTGTTTTTGTACAATAAGCGACCTACGGCTGCAGGCAGGGTCCTCAGGTCAGGAATAATTCAAAACAGTGCATTTTTTCAAGAACCATCACTTCTTTTCTAAAGCACCACCTTTTGGCTAGAAATACCTGAATTTTTACTTAGGTAATGACAAAAAAATTTTAAAGTAAAAAAATGTCTTATTCTTGAAAAATTCAAATGTGATCTGCAATCGTTGATTGAGTTTGTAGTTCAGTGAATTTGAGGTACCACTATTTGCTGAAGTGAATCATTTTATTCTAGGAGAATATATTCTATAACCTCGGGTACTTGAGGGGAATAAGTTTCATAAGGACACACCATGAATTTGGTGAACTTGATTTTCTCTGTCTTTATCTCTTCCTAAACATTGGTTTTACTATTTTTTAGAAAATAATTTATACTTCATTTTGATAGGTCATAAATTGTTTGAACTTGTATTTGAAGTTCTTGAAACTTTATTTTGATACTTCATAAGTTGTTTGAACTTGTGTTTGAAGTTCGTGTTGATTAAGACAGATTTTATACCCAAAAAACAACAGTTAGAGTATAAAGGTTGATACAAGCCGAATTGTAACGATCAACTTTTTGATGAAATATGTGAATTGTGTGTTTCTGTGTGATTTTACTATTTTACCCCTCTCCATAGTTGCATTATGGTATTTTTGGAGTGTGGGGGTGATTGGCATGGTTCTCGATGCATCCAGTACAATTTATGCGATATTGTGGTTTTTGAGGACTTTGAGAGCCTTATTTTAAACTTATGTGGATATCTTTCAATCCATACGATGGATGGCTGAATAAACTATATCATTAGCTCCAAAATATCAATTTTAGGCTAGGTAGACCTTTGGTTCGGGGCCTGATACACCTGAGCTCATTTCGATCGATTGGTCAGAAAGTTGGAAAAATTAAAACTATGAGTGTGGGACCCACATTTTGCTGAAATGATCCCGAATGAAAAATTCGACTTCACCAGAAGATCTAGAATGTCGATTTTAAGGTGATAACATATTTGATATGATTTTACGGCTTTTAAATCTCATTTTGACCCTGAATTTGGAAAATAATAATTTCGGATATCGAGGGTCAACTTTGTGAAAATAATTTTTTTTCAAAAATATGATATCTCTATTGCATTCGAAACACCAAATTTAGTGTAGTTGCATAGTTCGTTTGCATGTATCAGACTCCAAACGAATTTCAAATACCCGGTCGGAGTCTGTTTGGACTTTAAAAAAATCAGCTATTTATAGCAGATTTTTTAACCCCTTTTTGACCCATTTTTTCACCTTGCCCTTGATAGTTAAACCCTAAAATAGTGTGAAATCTTACAAGTGAAGCTTGTGGGAGCCTGGAAAGCTAGATTAACATCTATTTCTTGATTCTCTTATGGATTTGAGGTAAGAATTCACCCTTTTCTTAGTAATTTCTTGATTAATTTCTCAAAACCCAAAAAATCTTAGGGCTTGATTTTAAACCTCAATTTCATTCCATTTCACTTGAATAATATTTTAATCTTATTATTACTACTTTTTTATCAACTTAACCTCTAAAACAACTCTGATTCTTAATTTTAACCCGAATTTTAAAAATTTTACACGGTAAAGATCAAAAATAATTTTTATTTCATTTGAACCTTATTTTTTTACTCGATTTGACTTGAATTTTCATCTCTCGATTCCTAAGAATATGGGAAACACATTTTTGAAGTAAAGTAACGATTTTGCCCTTCTTTTTTGAAAACCCATTTCGGGGGTCCATGTTGATCCCGAGCCAAAAATAGTTAATATGAATATCATTGGTTTGTTTTGATGCGTAGATTCCATATTTGAAGTTTTTAGTTCAGTTTGAGATCATTCGTGAAAACTAAGGTAGTGGGTTCAAGGTGTAGTAGACCGGTCTCGACTTTTGAGGTAGGTTATGGCTTAACTCTTCAGACTGGGTTGGGTAGTAAATGATAATAGAAAATGCATGTTAATGGTTGGAACTAATCATGAAAAATGTATATCTATGTGGTGTGCCCTTGTGGAGGACTATACGTAATGTAATTATTGAAATTGAGATATTATATGATACGTGTGATCGTGTGGGGTCCTATGTGATGTTGATAGCCTTGAATATATGTGAATAATTATATTGTGTTGTTGAAATAACTAATCTGATACCATTGGTGTATTGTGATATATTCATACTTATTGTTATATGAGACATGTGTAAATTCATGGATGAAACGGAAATAATAAGTGAATATTGGCTCACGTGGTTGCAGAAATGTAAAATTATGGTTGGTTGTGGAAATATATCATTGTGATTGGTTGTGGAAATGCTCATTGTGATTGGTTTTGAGAATTACATCTTCATATAATACTCATTCATGAAACATTGGTACTACCATAGCAATATCTGGGAAGCACTAGCAACACGGTTTATAAAATCCTCTATAAGGAAAGTGTTGGGGAGGAGATATTGTAACACCTTATAAAACCCTCCCATAGGGATATGTTGGGGAGAAGATATGAGATATGTAGATTGTATACAATTTGACGAACCCCCCATGGGCCCTGCGTTGAGAGTCTTACCTCCGTAGGTATATATGGGGATTGTACGATGATACCGGAGGTTGTGTGACGACCTAATGCATCATCATCATCATTATTATATACATTGAACTTGCTTTATTGTGTTATGTTGTGCTTGTATTTCCATATTGACTTGTCATCTATCAATTTGTTCTATATCTTGACTTGTTAATGTATAATTGTTCTATCTTCCTTTATTTATACTTGATGATTCCGAGTATACATGTTCCTCTTTGTTCTACTTGTATATGACATTGTATGTATTTGTATTCGTATCTGGTGTATTATTGTATTATGTGTGGATACTATAGAATTATTAGTGCAAATGGTATGGGCTACCGTTGTGAGATATTTTCTAATTGTTGGCCACGTGCCCTTAGTGTATATTTTGTATGCCTTATTTACTACTTTGCATGCTCGGCCTATGATACCTACTAAGTAAAAGTGGATTGTACTCACGCCTACTGCGCCCTTTTATTGTAGGTCCTAGCTCAAGTGTGCCTCAGATTGGTTGATTTTGAGAGCCTTCAGATTACTCAAGGTAGTGGTTGGACATTCCTATGTTCGGAGTTCACATCTATCTTTCTATATTATTTATATCTTTATTAGTGTTCAAGAGAGATAGCTTCCTTTGTGGTTATTTTATTGATGTATTTAACTCCGGGATTGTATTAGTGGTTTTTATACTATTGACATAGGGTTTTAGGAGTTATGACTACATGTGTAGATTTTATTTTTTCTGTTTTTATTATATCTATGTGGTTCGTCTTCGTTCTAGAAACCTTACCTTGGGGGTCATTTTTGTCTTTTCCCATGTGTATCAGTTTGGGTGGAAGGTTTACTTATTAAGGTTCGCCGCAACAAGTGCAATCATGATCTATCAATTTTTAGATCATGAAAAATTGGTATCAGAGAAGCCAGGTTTATTAGTCTCAATGGTGTAAGAATGGAATGCCTAATATAGTCTCGCGGATCGATAAGTAGACGTCCATATCTATCTTCGAGAGGATATAGGACGTCTTTAGGAAACTTTCCTTATTTTATTCTTTATCGTGCGAAGTTCTTTCATACCTTGTGTTCTGAGTTGTGTTTCACTCTTTTTGTATGGATGGTATGGCTTACACTATATCTTATTAATTGAGAGATGTGGTGAGAGATTGGTAGAGGTTACTATTCAGTTATAGACCCCGTGATTCTCTCGAGATGACTTAGGATCAGTTTGTTGAGGCTTTCCTAGAGAGATTTGTGCCTTTCAGTTTCATAGACCATATGTGGGACGAGTTTGATCATTTGGAATAGGGCTCCATGACAGTTGTTGAGTATGAGGCATGATTCCATACCCTATCCAGATATTTCTATGATAGACTTTCTACCAAGTCTTAGAAGATTCAAAAGATTGTGAAGGGATTGGATGTCTTCTTTCAATTGGCTACATCTCATATGGTTGTGTTTAGGGCTTTTTTTCAGAGTATTGTGGATCATGCTAAGATGATAAAGGGTATTCTTCTAGTATCTCGGGGTGGCGCCAAGAAAGTGTATTATTTTGGTAAATTCGGGAGTCATACCTCTCGAGACAGAGATTTTAGAGGTCCTCGTGGATACCATAGTAGGCCAGTGTAGGTGGCTTTACAAATTTCAGGTGGTGGATTTTCTAGTTCATTAGTTCAAGGTGTTTGTTTGGACCCATTTGTACCTTCTTCTATTAAGACTGGTGGTAGAGGTTGTTATATGTATGATGAGATTAGCCATATGGGTAGGGACTATCCCCATTGGGTGATTTGAGCTACTTTTACTTCAGTTGTTAGAGGTAGGGGAGTTACTAGAGATGCGAGGGACAGAGACAGTGGATCTCGTGGGGGTGGTCGTGGGGCCATCCAGGCAATTGGTGGTCTTGGGTCTATCAACCAATTGGTGGTCGTGGTCAGTGTTATACTATACCTGTCGGGATATAGGCAGAGACATCTGATGTTGTAATCACAGATATCGTCCCCATTTGTTTCAGACTTGTATCTGTGTTATTTGATCTCAGATCAACTTTCTCCTATATATCTACATATTTTGCTTTGAGTTTTGATTCGGTCAGTGATCCTCTTTCCATGCCTATTCGTGTGTTTACCTTAGTAAGTGAACTTTTAGTGGTGGATCGGGTGTACCGATATTGTGTTGTGACCATTGTTGGGCATGAGACTTTGGTGGACTTACTTGTGCGTCTTCATGTTGTGTCAATGTCCATTATTTTAGATCGAGGTCCTAAGTTCACATCTCACTTTTGAAAGACTTTTCAGGATATGTTGGGTACTTGAGCGGATCTCAGTACACGTTTCACCCCCGGACTGATGGCTAGTCAGAGCGAACTATCTAGGTTTTGGAGGATATGCTATGCGCATACGTGATGGATTTTGGTGGCCAGTGGGAGCAACAATTGGATTTAACAGAGTTTGCATATAATAATAGCTACCATTCCAATATTGATATGGCTCCTTTTGAGGCATTGTATGGTAGGCGTTGTCACTACCCAGTGGATTGGGTTGATGTTTCAGAGGTGAGATCTCGAGGTACGGAATTGGTTTGTGAGACTTTCGATAGAGTTTGGGTCATTCAAAATAGATTTAGATCGGCTCAGAGTAGGCAGAAGTGCTCTACTAATCGTAGACTTCATGCCTTGAGATTTGGTGTTGGTGATCGTGTCTTCCTTTGAGTTTTACCCATGAAGGGTGTGATGAGATTTCGAAAGAGAGGCAAGCTTATCCCTAGGTATATCGGTCAATTTGAGATTCTTCGAACTGTTGGTGATATGGCTTATGAGTTGGCTTTGTCCCCTGATCTATTAGTAGTTCATCCAGTTTATTATGTTTCTATGCTTGGCCGTTACATTGCGGATGAGTCTCATGTTATTCGTTGGGAGCCAGTTTAGTTAGATGACCAGTTGTCTTTTGTCGAAGAGCTAGTCTCCATATTGGTTAGGGATGTTAGGCGGTTGCGCTCTAGAGTTATCCCTGTGGCTAAGATTTAGTGGCGACATCGACCTGTAGATGAGGCTACTTGGGAGGTTGAGCCTGATATGCATAGTCCCTATCCCCAACTCTTCATCGATTTAGATATTTCTTTGTCTTAGTTCTAGGACGAACTAGATTTTTAATAGTGGATGATTTAACGATCAACTTTTTGATAAAATATGTGAATTATATGTTTCTGTGTGATTTGACTATTTTACCCCTCCCCATATTTGCATTATGGTATTTCTGGAGTGTGTGGGTGATTGGCATGATTTTTGATGGATTTTGGTATCATTTATGCGATATTTTGATTTTTCATGACTTCAACAGTCTTATTTTGGACTTATGTAGATATCTTTTTATCCGTGCGAGGGATGGCTTAATGGACTGCACCAGCAACTCCAAAATATCAATTTTAGGCTAGGTAGACCTTTGGTTTGGGGCCGGGTGCACCCGAGCTCATTTCGACCTATTGGTCGGAAAGTTGGAAAAATTGGAAATATGAGTGTGGGACTCACATTTGGTCAAAACAACCTCGGATGGAAAATCCAAATTTATCGGTAGATCCGAAATATCAATTTTATGGTGGTAACATATTTGATGTGATTTTACGACTTCTAAATCTCATTTCGACCCTCGATTTGGAAAATTGTGATTTCGGATTTCGGGGATCAACTTTGTGAAAAAAATATTTTTTCGAAAACCTGATTTCTTCATTGAGTTTAAAACGCCAAATTTTGTATGGTTGCATAGTATTTTTTTGCATATATCGGACTACGAACGAATCCCAGGCACCCATCAAAGTCCATTTGGACATAGAAAAATCTGCTATAGTGCAGATTTTTCTGCAATAAATAACAGTTTTTTTACCCCTTTTTGGTCCATTTATTCATTCTTTCACCTTGCCTCTTGAGAGTTAAACCCTAAAATAGTGTGAGGGCTTAAAAAAAGTAAAGCTTGTGGGAGATTTAAAAGCTAGATTAACATCTATTTCTTGATTCTCTTTCGAATTTAAGGTAAGAATTCTCCCTTTTCTTAGTAATTTCTTGATTAATTTCTCAAAACCCAAAAAATCATTATAATTAATTTTAAACCAAATTTCACTCCATTTCACTTGAATAATATCTTAATCTTATAATTATTAGTTTTTCATCAATTTAAAACAACTTTGATTCTTGATTTTAACCTCCTGGATTTCAAAGATTTTACCCGGTAATGCTCAAAAATGATTTTTCTTCGATTTGAACCTCATTTTTTACTCGATTTGACTTGTGTTTCAACTGTAGGTTTCTAAAAATATGGAAAACATATTTTTGAAGTAAAGTTATGATTTTGCCCTTCTTTTTTGAAAATCCATTTCGGAGGTTCGTTTTGATCCTGAATTAAAAATAGTAATTACGGGTGTCGTTGATTTTGTTTTGATGCGTAGATTCCATATTTGATGTTTTTAGTGGAGTTCGAGATTATTCATAAAAAGTGAGTTCATGGGTTCAAAGTGTAGAAGACCGATTTCGACTTTTGAGGTACGTTATGACTTAACTCTTTTAGACTGGGATGGGTAGTAAATGATGTTACAAAATGCATGTTAAGGATGGGAACTAATCATGAAAAATATATATCTATGTGTTGTGCCCGTGTGGATGACTATAGGTAATGTAATTATTAAAATTGAGATATTATGTGATACGTGTAACCGTGTGGGGTCCCATGTGATGTTGATAGTCTTGAATATATGTGAATAATTATATTGTTTTGTTGAAATGCCTAATGTGGTACCATTGGTGTATTGTGATATATTCATACTTTTTGTTATATAAGACGTGGAAATTCATGGATGAAACGAAAATAATGAGTGAATATTGGCTCACGTGATTGTGAAAATGTATAATTATGGTTGGTTGTGGAAATATATCATTGTGATTGGTTGTGAAAATACTCAGTGTGATTAGTTGTGATCATTACATCCTCATATCACATTCATTCATAAAACATTGGTACCACAATGGCAACATCTGAGAAACACTGACAATACCCTTTATAAAACCCTCCTCAAAAAAAGTGTCAAGAGGAGATATTATAACACCTTATTAAACCCTCTCCGAGGGATGTATCTTGGAGGAGATATGAGATATGTGGATTATGTACGGGTTGACGTAACCCCTATGGATCCTGTGTTGGGAGGCTTACCTCTGTAGCTGTATATAAGGATTGGGCGACGATTCCAAAGGTTGTGAAATGACCTCATGCATCATCATCATCATCATCATCATCATCATCATCATCATCATCATAATCATCATCAAAATCATCATCATATATACTGCACTTGTTTTATTGTGTTATGTTGTGCTTATACTGTCATATTGACTTGTCATCTATCTATTTGTTCTATATCTTGATTTGTTAATATCTAATTATTCTATCTTCCTTTATTTGTACCTGATGATTTTAAGTATACATGTTCTTGTTTGTTCTACTTGTATGTGATATTATGTGTATTTGTATCCGTATCTGGTGTGTTGTTGTATTATGTGTGGATACTGTAGAACTGTTAGTGCAAATATTATGGGCTACTATTATGGGATGTTTTCTGATTGCAGGTGATGTGTCCTTAGTGTATATTTTGTATGTCTTATTTACTACTTTTCTTGCTCAGCCTATGATAACTACTTCGGGATTATATCAGTAGTTTTTATACTGTTGACACCAATCTTTAGGAGTTATGACTGCATGTATTGGTTTTATTTTTCTGCTTTTATTATATCTATGTGGTTCGGCTTCGTTCTAGAAGCCTTACCTTTGGGGCATTTCTGTTTTTTTCCATGTGTATCAGTTTGGGTGGTAGGCTTACTTGTCAATGTTCGTGAAGATAAGTTTCATCATGACCTATCGATTTTTGTATTGTGACACGAATTCGTTTCAATCTTTCATGATCTATGCCTCATGGACAACAACTATGGATCCAAGATGTGATCACCTTAGGAAAGCAAATACGTATTTATATGATAGCTTGGCGCATGAGAGGCGTTATATCTGATGATATAATCCAAGGGCCCATTGAGCAATATCGTGTTTGAGTGATAGCTTGGAGCATAGGAGCTAAAAGTGCCAAATAGGTCATTTTTTCATATTGTGTCACTTTTGGGCTCATTTTGTAATAAATAATCCATGACTATAAATAGTTAGGATTTCCTTTTCTTTTCTTCCTTAGTTGATGAATGATAATGAGAGATACACTTGCGAATGTTTTTTATCTTGTTGGAAGCTAATTGACTTGTTAAAAATGTGAGTTGAATGTGGATTTAATTCACTCAGGGTCTTCGTAAAAGAATTAGCATTTATAGTGTTAGGTTCTTAAGAGGTGTGAAGGAAAATTAAATAGGTGTTTATCCAAAAAGACATCAAGAGAATAAATTCAATTTGTTGCATGAGAAATCAGCTACGATGGGTGCAAATATTGTTACAGATAATGATGCACATAATAAGATGTTGAGGAAGTCTTCTGGACAAGAGAAAGAGCAGAACAAGAAAAGGTTCAAAGATAAGTGCTACAATTGTAATGAGGTTGGTCACAAAGCTCTAAATTATCAAGTTCTAAAGAAGAACAAGAAATAAAATCAGATAAACATGGTAGAAGCAACTAAAAAAATTAAAAACTTGTGTGTTATGATTATTGAATGCAATCTAATTGAAAATTCAAACAAATGATGGTTTGATTCAGGAGACACTCGACATGTTTGTGTGGACAAAGAATTTTTCGCGACTTATGATATCACTGCCCCCAAAGAAGTATTCTATGTGGGAAATATTACAACAATTAAGATTTAAGAAACTGGAATATATTCCTACAAATAACTTCCGACAAGTTGTTGACTCTCAATGATGGTCTTCATGTTTCTACTATTTGGAAGAACTTAGTGTCTACAACACTTTTCATTAAAAATGAGATTATGTGTATGTTTATTTTAGAGAAAGTTGTAAGAAGAAAGAATAAAATCAACGGAGGAAAGGGCTATCTTATTGAGGGCATTTTCAAACTTAATATAATAGTTGTTGTAATGAAGAAAGACAAGGCTTCTTCTTATTTAATTGATTCAAATGAATCATGGCATGAACGTTTAGGATATGTTAATTATAAAACCTTGCAAAATTTTATTTGTTTTGAAGTATTACCTAGCTTTGAGTGCAATAAATCAAAATGTCAAGCATGTGCTGAATTTAAGTACGCTAAGCATCCGTATAAGTCTGTTGAAAGAAATTCAATCTCTTAGACTTTATTCACGCATACTTTTGTGATTGAAGTCATTAACATCTTATAGTGGGAAAAAATATTTCATAACTTTATTGACAATTTCATAGATACTATTATGCTTATTTACTGAATAGTAAGGATGATGCAATAGAAACATTTAGGCAATATAAAATTGAAGTTGAGAATCAATTGGATAAAAAAATTAAAATAATTCAAAGTGATGGGGGTGGAAAGTATGAATCTCCTTTTGTAGAGATATATTTGAATAATAAAATTGTCCATCAAACTATTGCTCTGTATTCACCCTAATCAAATGAGATTGAGAAAGAAAAAAAAAACATTGGAGGAAATGATGAATGTCTTACTTATAAGTTCAGGTTTACTGCAAAACTTGTGGGGGGAAGCCGGTATTACAACTAATTAAATATTTAATAAAGTTTCCCATAAGAAGACACAATCTATTTTATATTAGAAATGGAAAAGAAGAAAACCCAACTTAAAATATTTCAATGTGTGGGGGTGTCTAGAGAAATTCCAAGTTTCTATATCTAAAAGGGTGAAAATAAGACCAAATATCGTGGACTGTGTTTTCATAAAATATGCTACAACAGTAAACCATGTCACTTTTTGGGTCATAAATCCGAACATCTGAATATCCATAATAATACAGTAACTGAATCAGATAATGTTGAGTTCTTTGAACATATTTATCCGTATAAGACTAGACATGAGCTGTCTAGTGAAGAATTTAAACGGCCTAGGGATGAACCAAAAAAGAATGTACTTAATAAAGAGAATCCAAGGCATAGTAAACAACAAGGGACACCAACTTTCTTTGAATTAGATTTGTTATATTTCTTCTTAAAAATGAGCCTCAAATATTTAAAGAAGCAATGTCGTTTGTGGACCTATCATTTTGGAAAGAGGCAGGAAATAGTGAGATTGATTAAGTATTGAGCAACTATACTTGAGAGTTGGTTGATTTTCCTTCAGAAAATAAACCTTTAGGTTCTAAATGGATCTTTAAAAGAAAAATAAAAGTTGATGGTACTACTGACAAATACAGGCAATACTTATTGTGAAAGACTTTTAAGACAAAAAGGACTTAATTATTTCAACATATACTCGTCATTAACAAGATGATCTTGAAATTTATCAAATGGATATGTAAACAGCTTTCTTAAAAGGAGAATCGGAAGAAGAATTTTACATTGAGCAATCTGAGGGTTTTGTGGTTCCTGATAAGGAAAGAAAAGTGTGAAAACCTATTAAGTCACTATATGAACTAAATCAAGAATTGAAATAGTGTCATGCAAAATTTGGCCAAACTATGTTGACAAAAGGATTTAAGATATATGAGTTTGATAAATGTGTTTACATTATAGACACTCCAAATCACAAAGTCATTATTTTTTTGTATGTGGATGACATATTGATCATCAGTAAAGACATTTCTACATAAATGTTATGAAATGGATGATAAAGAGCAAGTTTGATATGAAAGACCTTTCAGTTGTTGATGTGATATTAGGGATAAGAATTTATAGAACTCTATATGAGTTGGCATTATCACAGTCTCATTACATTGAAAAGGTACTTGAAAAGTTTAGGTATTTGGATTTTAATATTGGTAAGACACCATTGGATGTGAGATTTGCACTTTAAAAGAATGAAGGTGAAAGTGACTCACAACTAGAGTATACAAGATGTTAGAAAGTTTGATCTATGTCATGAATTGTACCGGACCAGACATAACATATTCTATTAGTAAATTAAGTTGGTACACAGTAATTACGATCAAACTTATTGGATGACAATGAAACGAGTTTGGTACCTAAAATATACTCAAGATTATGATTTACATTATAGCAAGTATCCTACAGTAATTGAAGGATATAGTGATGTAAATAGGATCACTAGATCAAATAAAATAAAAGCTAAAAATGGATATGCATTTACTCTAGCAGAGGAGCAGTCACTTAGAAATCATCCAAATAGATAAGTATTATCCGCTCTACAATAGAATCTGAATTTATCATATTTACTAAAGCCAGTGACAAAGTTAAATGGCTCCATAATTTCTTAAAGGATATTCCTTATTGGCCCAATCCTTTGACACTAATATGTATACTGAAGAATTAACTGATCTCAATAAGAATAACCATGAACAACTAAGAAAGTAAACAATAAAGTAAGAAAGAAGAGAAGAGAAAACAGAGATGATCATAGAGAATTAGCCAAAAAATATAATTCTTTGTATTCAAGTCTTATTCAATAGTACATGATACATATGTATATATAGGAAGTTATTTAAGTGAGCTAAGACTACTAGTAGGTTAGTTGGTTTGTTAGATATGAGCTAGAAGTTAGTTATAACTGAATTCACTGTGTCGTTGCAGTAGTAATTTGATATAGTTTGATCAACCTTAACTACTTGCTTCAACACTCTCCATCAAACTTAGCACAAAAGAGATTTATGAAGCCAAGTTTGGACATCAGATATTCATGTTGGACTTTAGTTAAGCCTTTGCTAAAAATATCTACAGGTTGATCCTGAGTAGATAGATATTCAGTTTTGATCAGTCTCTGTTGAATCTTCTCCCTTACAGAGTGACAATCTATTTCTATATGTTTGGTTCTACCATGGTAAACTGGGTTTGCAGCCATCTGTAATGTTGTTTTATTGTCACTAAAGATGGTAACTAGTAGTTGTAGTGATACTTGTAGATCCTTGATTAAACCATTTAACTAGGTAAGCTCTACAATTATTGAGGCAAGACTTATGTATTCTGATTCAGCTAAACTTCTTGAGAGAATTGATTGCTTCTTTGACTTCCAGTAAACTAATGAATCACCTAGTTTAATGGTGAAACTAGTAATAGATCTTCTAGAAAAGGCACAAGCTGCCCAGTCTACATTAAAGTGAGACTTAAGAACATCCTTTCTTGCACTAGACATCAAAAGTCCTTATCCTAGCTTTCCTTTTGTACATCTAAAAACTCTGAGCGCTGCATTCATGTGAGATTATTTTGGATTCTGCATAAATTGAATCACAGCCTAAATACTATAAGTTATGTCTAGTCTTATTACTGTAAGATATAGTATCTTCCCTATTATTCTTTGATACATTCCCTGGTCAACTAGTTTTTCATCATTAGGCCTTGTTGATCCTAGAACATGTTGATCATAGTCATTGGGTGTTAATTTTTTTGTAGTGTCACATGGTGTGGGAGAAAGTTTAGCAGCACTAAGACCAGTTTCTGAAACCAACTTAAGGGAATACTTCTTTTGGTGCATCATAATTCCTTGTTTAGACCTTGCAAACTCAATACCTAGGAAATATTTCAATTTTCCTAAGTCTTTCATCTTGAAGGATTTGTAAAGAGATTCCTTTTTCTCAATTACCTAACGTATCTTTTCCCCAGTTACTAGTATATAATCAACATATACTAGTACAACAATTATTCCATCATTGGTTTTATTGATGTATAAGGAATGATCATATTAGCTTTGCCTGAATTAGCCGTTGATCAATGCTTGAGACAACTTTGTATTCCACTGTCTTAGTGCTTCTTTCAATCCATACAAGGATTTAGTAAGTCTGCATACTTTTATATTCTCCTTCTGACTTCTAAATCCTTGTGGGAGCTCCATGTAGAACGCATCCTCTAAATCTTCTTATAGTAAAGCATTGAACATATCCATTTGATGAATATGCCAGTGTCTAGCAGCTATTATTTCCAAAACTGTTCTCAATATGACCATTTTCACCACTAGACTAAAGGTTTCTTGGTAGTCTATGCCTTCTTTATGACTAAAACCTTTTGCAACCAGCCTTGCCTTAAATTATTCTACTTCTTCTAAGGCTTTATAATTGATCTTGTAGATCCATTTGCACCCTATAGGTTACTTTCCTATTGCAAGATCAACTAATTTCTAGGTATTATTGTTTTGAAATGAAACTACTTCAGTTTGCATAGCATTTACCCATTTTGGATCCTTTACCGCTTCTACATATGAGGTAGGCTCTACAAGGTTAGAAAAATTAGATTGGTAGCATTGATACTTAGTAGATATATTATCATAAGAAACATAATTAGATAGAGGGTATAAAACATTGTCACTGATAATCAATGACACAAAATCTTTCATCCATGTAGGTGGATTTGAACCCCTAGTGGATTTTCTTTGGTCTTGTTGAGCAACTACTTGTAATCGAGTTCTGATCCTTGTTGTGACAGGCTGTTCTACAGCCTGCTATCCGGTAATAGATCTTGTTATTCTTCTTTTTAGAACAGGTTGTACATAGTGGTCCTATGTAGTGAGTTGACTTTGTGCAGTACTTGGTTGATCTGCAGTGAAGTTACTTATGGCTTGCTATTGAAGATCAACATTAGGTTGAGGTCTAGTCACAATAGTAGTATTAGGTAATTCAACTTTTGGATCATATGGATAAAACACATATTGTGGAGATTGAATGAAAATGTGTCCTCTCTAAACACCACATCCCTAATTACAAAGAAAATTTTGTTGGTGAGATCATAGAGAATGTAACCTTTCTTTGTTTTTGAATATCCCATGTGAACTTCTTTCCTAGATATAGGAATTAGCTTATTTGACTCATTCACAGACTTAGCATAACACAGACATCCTAATACCTTTAAATGATCTAAGGAAGGTTTTCTATTATACATCCTTTCATAAGGTGTCATATATCCTAACATAGCAGATGGAAGCCTATTAATTAAGTATGTTGCTGGTTGTACACAATATCCCCAAAATTTTAAAGGTATATTAGCTTGAAACATTAGAGCTCTGGTCACTTCCAACTAATACTTGAGCTTTCTTTCAGCCACACCATTATTTTTGGATGTATAAGAGCAGAAGCTTTGATGTTTTATCCCTAAGTTTGCAAACAAATTAGTACATGAGTTGTTAACAAACTCTGTTCCATTATCTGTCCTGATGAATTTTACACATGCATCAAACTGAGTAAAATAAGATAACAAATGCTTAAGAATAACTACAAGATCATATTTAAGTTTAATCAAGAATATCCATGCCATTCTAGTAAATTCATCAACTACAGTCAGGAATAATTTATGTCCATCACAAGTAGGAACTTTGTATGGTCCCCAAAGTCCATATGAAGAAGATCAAATGGTTTAAGGCTAGTGGTAATACTAACAGGAAAAGCTATTCTGACTTGCTTAGCTAGAAGACAAAAAGTACATTTATTGATAAAACCATCCAGAGAACCACTTTTATTAGAAAACATTTTACATAGTATTCTATATGGAATATGTCCAAGCCTCTTATGCCATAGTTGAAGATTTGTTTTATCAATTATCTCAACATTGAGTACGCAATCAGCTACTTTTCTATGTCGTGGTAGCTTTTGTCTTAGTAGAAAGTACTATCCATTCTTTTCTCTATCAATCTCTTTCACCTTCCCACTCCAAAGATCCTAAAACACATAGAAGTTAAGGAAGAAAGTTTCAAAATAATTAAGTTGTTTAGTATCCTATGAGACTGATAACAAGTTATATATGAATTGAGGTAAATGGAACATATTTTATATAGTGCTATTATCGGAAATACTACTAGAGCCAGTGTAACAAGTGAATATCATCATTAGGTAATGTTACTTTTTGTGGATACACTGACTCAAATACTGAACCTTTATTTAGAAGTTCAATGCCTGTTGTCATGTGATTTGTAGCACATGTATCAATAATCCACTCATGTGGTTTATCGTTGATCAACAGGGCTCTACCAATACCTATCATGTTTACTGTAGTAGTAGGGGGCATAGATGTTGAAACTTGGTTTTATTATTCCAACATTTTGCAAATTTGATCATACTATCCAGGTGTAAACCTTGGTGTAATTATCCCATTATTTGATAAATTTTGTGAAGTTTGATAATCACCATATGATTGAGTCTGTTAAGGTTGCATCTGTCAGTCTTCAACCACAATACTATGAGCACTAGAAGCAATCTTTCTCTGCTTAACTTTGTTATCAAACCCATTTCTGAAGTCATTATTGATTCTTTGATCTCTATATTTAGTATGACCTGGTAGACATCCAACTAACTTGTAGCAATCTGACTTATAGTAACCTTTCATGTTGCAATAATCACAGACAATATTTGGGTTATAGTTTGAAACATAGTTCCTTTTTCCCTTCTGATAACCACCTTGATATCTAGTTTTAGAATACATTGCAACAACATCAATTGTAGTAGGCACAACACCAAGAAGATATGTTCCCTATACTAACTGAGCTACATACTTTTGATTCTCATAACTTATGATCATGGAGTAGGCCATGTTAGCAGTAGGTAGTGGTGTCATCAACAAGATTTGACTTTTTTCTTGTAAGTATGAATCATTCAAGCCCATTAGAAACTGATATGGCTTTTTCCTTTAAAGATAATCTAAGAAACCTCCTATTTTTTCACAGTTACAAGCAGGTGATGGGACTAGAGACTCAAAATCATCCCATAAGTCTTTTAACTTAGTGAAATAGACAGAATAGATTGAACACCATGGGACACAGTTGTAATTTCTTAATGTAAATTATAAGTTCTTGATCCGTCTATTTTATAAAATATTTCTTTAAGATCTATCCATGCATCACAAGCCTTCGTGGCATGTAGTACCCCTCCAACAAGGTTACTAGACATTGAATTCATCAACCATGACAATACTATTGCATTTTCTCTTGGTTAGCTAAATTAGTAGAGAAGATTATTTTCTTCCGAGAACCATCAACCATTCCAAACTTATTTCGACCTAATAATGCAATCCTAACTATTTTACTCCATACAACATAATTTTCACTTCCTTATAACTGAAATAAAACAAGTGAAGTACCTAAGATATTTGCAGTTGAGAGGTATAGAGGATTATTGATATCCAGAGTAGTAACTGTTAACTGAAATATAGTACTGGAGTTTGCGTTATTCACTGGATGTACAATTAAAGTACCAATTCCATCATCCCTGATCGCTATTGTAATTTATTACAGATGATTTGGAGAAAAACTATCAGATTTTGTAGTTCTTGAGTTCAAGAATAAATGCAGTTTTCAACTGAGAACTAGGATCGAGTCTCATGTACTGATTCAATTTAGTATATTCTTTGATACCATGAAGACTTAAGTGATCTCAATAAGAATCACCATGAACAACTAAGTAAGAAAGCACGAAAGTAAGAAAAAGAAGAAGAAAAGAGAAGAGAGAACAGAGATAATCATAGATGATTAGCCAAAAATTGTAATTCTTTATATTCAAGTCTTATTTAGTATTACATGATACATATGTATATATAGAAAGTTAGTTAAGTGAGCTAATACAACTAGTAGGTTAGTTGGTCAGTTAAAGGTGAGCTAAAATATAATACCCCGAGTTTTCATATCATAAACCTCTCATCTTTTACTTATGAAATCAGATCCAGCCTAAAGAAATTGTTAACCCTAAGTTGACTCTCTAGTTTCGATCTCATCCATATAATTATTTTCATGAAATCTCATACACTCACAGATCAGTTCAATAGACCACTACGTTGGGATTCAATCATACAATTTATTTCAGTTGTGCATGATAGCTTATAGACTTAGATTCCTTGGTGATTTCAGCCTAATTAACCACATTCGAGGACGAATGTTCCCAAGAGGGAGATATTGTAATACCCCAAACTTTTTTAGCTTAAATTCATTCCTAGAATATTAAAAGATAGATTCCAAAATGAATAATAGTTATTTCATGTGGAATTTTAAAGATTTCAACCTTTCATTGTGTGAGAAATTGGATAATCTTTCTATCGATACCAAATTTGCCTAAATCCAACTCTCAGTGAAGAAGTTATGGCATTTTTAAGTTGATAGTCTATCACCTAGACTCTCAGCATGTCTCGGAGCTAAGAAAATTGGCAGTTGTCAAATTCCAGTGAGACTCCGTAATTCCACCGCATTGCAGAGGAGTCCTATTTCATATTGGTCAATTTCCAACAAGCCTACGTGATAGTTGTGCATTGCGCCAATGGCCAAAATGGCAAAACTATAGGGCACCACGATAGTTTCACGTCGCGGAGAAAGCCCGATTCCCACTTGTCCTTTTTCAGTGAGCCACTGCGATTGTGGCGCATCATGGTGGCCAACCAAATCGGGACTTTTGGTCATTTTTTCAGTTCCATTTAGGAGTTCAAAAAGGGTGTTTTGGTCAATTCTCAGGCCCCCAAATCCGTCCAAACACACGATTTACCACTATTACAAGCCTTCTATGCTTATATTCATCAAAATTTCTCTCAATCAAAACCCTAAGCTTCATCATTCAACTTTAAGAATCCCCAAGATTCCACCATTCTTTTTCCAAATCAGTTCAAGATTCAAAGTTCCCAATTCAAGAACACCAAGAATTATCATTCAAGAGCACAAATAGGATCTCGAAAGCAAGCTTGTTCATCTAGTTAATCATCCAAGGTATGTGGGGTTTGAACAAGGATAAAAAAAAATTTAATTACAAATTTACTGTAATTTATGAGATTTTTCATGAAAGTAAAGTTAGGGTTTATGCCCATTATCATTATTTGCAAGATTATGAGATTTTCCATGATTTAGAAGTTGAATTACATGACTATATTCATATTTTTATGCATTATACATAAATTTCCAGATTTTATGATGAATTATGAGTGTTTAAAATTATCAAGCATGAATTTTAAGATGTTTTAACATGAGCTTGATGCATGGGTCGTTAAGCCCCAATTTAAGATTGTTATTTCGAGATTATTTGTGCCATGAGCACCCTCAGATAAGATTATTCACAGATTTTGACAAACATTTGAACTTTTGGTCCTAAGCTAAGATAAGAATCCAGTTTGTTCAGATAACTTAAGGTTTAAAGAAAGAAAAGCATAATTAGTTTTCTTGTAAACCCATGTGCTAGTTTTGAAGTGAATTTCTTAAGATTTTGAGCATAAGAATGGAAGTAGTATTTAGCACCGAGTTGGTTATGATTTCAAGGTTTCATACCCCATAACTACGTGCCAACGTAAGATTCAGATTTATTCCCACTTCTACGTGGATGACTCAGATTGTGATCACTTTAGATAGAAGTTCTATTCCGATGGAAAGGGTAGAATAGTCCTACCTAACGAGGGCCAGATGTAGAACTCCACGGATGCTCACATGGTGTATGTTAGTTAGAAGAACCTCTCAAAAGATGTCCCCTACTGTTAAAACAATCTATTGGCTTAAAGCCTTAATATAAAAGCATATGTTTTGAAAGCTATGGTTTTAAGATTCTTAAAGTCTTGAGATGAATTATTTCTTTTTTTAGATTAATTTTAAAAGAGTTTCCTTTCAGACTACAGATCTTAGAACAAAGAGAGTAACAGAAAAGTTTTTAGAAAACTAAGTGTAAAGGCTCACAAGTTTTACTCAGATTATGCTTTAAGGAAAGATAGTAACTTCAGATTTCAGCTTTTAGAATTCAGATTTTTAGAGTGAGTCCTTTCTACACTTAGACAATATGACTTAAAGAGAGAATACAAGCTCTGCCTTTAGAACTAAATGTTATGGCTCACAGGATTTATAAAGTATTTTTTCTTCCTATTGTTGTATATTTCAGTATTTTAGATATTCCAGCTTATGTGAGTCATTTACATTTAGCATGCATCGTTTTACAAATTATGATGATTTATTATGTTTTACTTATGCATTCACCCCTATATACTCAGTACATCCTCAAAGTACTAATCCACATATATGTTTATGTGCTACATTATCTTATAATATAGGAACGAGTTGTAGCACGCATGCCATATTCAGACAGCTTACAGATTCCAGCCAACAGATGATGAGTCCTTCTACTTTGGGGACTTTAGTTAGATGTTATTTATGTGTTTTACTTCCTTACTCTCATGTATTGATTAGTGATAGTTAGGGTCGCATCCTAGATATATATAGTCAATATAATAGAGGCTTCACAAATGTCAGTTAGAGTCAGTTATGTAATTTAGTCCCTCTTTTCAGATTTTATCAGAATGTACAAGTGTACCAATATTGTATTTTCTCAGATTCCATCATGGTTATGTTTTCATAAATAAACGTTGTCATTTTATACATGTTTATTCTGTTGCTTATCAGTATGCCAGCTCATGGGTTAGCTTGGGATCATTTGTGGTCCTAAGCACTGTATGATGTCTCGGGACCTATTTTCGAGGCGTTATATAGAAGTTAGTTATAACTGACTTCACTGTGTCATTACGGTAGTAATTTGATATGTTTTGAATACCCTTAACTAACTATTTCAACATATACACTCTGATAGCCAATTTGTAATAGGTAGGGAATGGAGTATGATGTATAACGGTAAATTTCGTGATATAAAACAGAGGCATAATATCGTTAGAGAAATGCTCTTTAGTGAAATTATCACAACTAACTATTGAGGTCAAAGGATAAAATCAGAACCACTTATAAAGGTTTAACTAGAGAGGGAATTGAGAGATAGTTGGTGGAAATGGGTTTACGATATAAGGTAAGTCATCACGATGGTAACTCTACCTAGTATACTAAAGATCCCAAGAGCTAAGTTGAAGAAGATCAAACAAAGTTATGAGTGACGGTTCAACATTATCAATTAACTTAATCTATTGTGATGAAGACAATGTTCAGAAAATAAGGATAAGGCTTATGGTTTGAAGCTTTATATTGATTTTTATGTTTTGGCAGGTATGACCAAATAGTTTGATATATAGTATTAAATATTTAGAAATCACCTATGTGAGGGTGAAGTAGAAGTTGCTTCAAGAAGAATGATAGTTAAGGTTGATTTTCTAAGATCTCATGAAACCAGGAAGTGTTTATGGCTGAAATAGATAAAACGTAAGAATCATAGATGATTAAAGTCTAGTTGTGTGACTTGTATTGTCTAGATATACAACAAAGTTTGATGGTTCAAAGATCACATCCATCGATTACCCGAGTGCATCCGACATAAGTGCAACACAAAAAGTTTAAAGGAAAATCTACTTATCCAGATGTAATTAGTCTTTGCTTGTACATCAGAAACCAGTAATATTTTTTATCTAATAGTCATTCCTTATTCATGCAGAGAATTGTTAGTTTTTTAAGCGGTGTGAATGAAAAATAAATTTGTGATTTTTCAAAAAGACATCAAGAGAAAGGATGCAATTTGAATAGACCCCTTCTTACTTTGGATAGTTATGACCTTTCTAATGGATTGTGAACTTTCCAAAGAGTTGCACCTTTTTCAGAGAGGTGCACCTTTCTGAACAATTGCTTCTTTTCTGAAGTGCACCACCTTTTGTCTACAAATATTTGATTTCTCCTCAAATATGAATATGATTTTTTTGAAAAAAATACTCTTCTTCTTAAAAAAACTCAAATGTGATTTGCTACCTTGAGTGTGTTCATAGTTTGGTAAAATTTGAGGTACCACTGTTCTGTTGAAGAAATTCATTTTATCATGAGAGGATATATTCCATAACCTCGGGTACTTGAGAAGAAGAATTTTCTTAAGGACAGACCATAAATTCGGTGAACTTGAATCTTCTAATCTTCATCTTTTTCTAAATGTTTTATTTTGTTATTTTTCATAAAACAGTTTGAACTTCTTTATTGTTTTTGAAGTTGTTCTTGAACTTGTTGTTGAAGTTCATGTTGTAAATATAAATTATATTTAAGTAAAGACAACATGTAAGGTTTATCGTTGGGGTTTTGGGGTTTAATATACCTATTAGTTTCATTGATTTTCCTATCTTTGTGTCATTCTATCCTTAATTTCTTGTCTTGTTATATTAGCTTGTTCTTGTGATTTTTTGTACGTATTTCTCTTCTCATATTTTTTCATGTTATCATTTGGTATCAGAGCCAGGTTAGGATCATTCCCACGATTCTAGTCTTGGATTGTTGTATTTTAAACAAAAATATTTTTGAAAAATATCAAATTTTGAATTTTTGATTGTTGAGTTTTCTTAAGTTTCTAATACTAGAATTGTTTTATCTAGCATTATTTGAGTCTAAATCTGAAATTTGAACTTAATCAGAGTGATTTGAGGATTCTACCTTTGTTGAGTTTTGAGTTTTGGGGAAAGTGAAGTGAGTTTCCAGATCTGGGAATTCTAGCTTGGATTTGAAGCTTAAAAGTTATTGGAAAGTATTCCTCATACCAAAAGGAACCCTGATCTTGAATTTGAAGTGATACCAAATTAAAATGGGAGAGTTTGAATTTTGTCGATTCAACATCTTCATGGTGTTGTTCAAATTTTTAAGTGGATTTAAATTTTGAGAGCAACTACTTAGAAATTTGGACCTAAAAGCATTTGAATCTTTTTCGGGAGGTCAAAAGAAGCTTTTGATTAAAAGTTTATTGAATTTGAAGCTCATTTGATCGAGGGTCAATTTTTAAATATTCATGTGTTCTTCATGATCTTCTTATCTTGTTGAAGAAGAACTTTCAAAAAGGTTAGGTTTGATCTAAAAAGGGGTAAAAAAAAATGTATTTGTATGTTAAAGAAATATTTCAAAAGAAAGAAGTACAAAAAGGGTCCATGGAAGCTTAAAATTCGGAGGCTACAACAAGTTGTCTAGGGCATATGCACTACCATTTACATGGGCAGATGGCCATTTGCATAGGCAGATGACTTTGCAGGTGACTTTTCAGCATTTTGTTTTGACCTACGAACCCTATGTGCGAGGGCAGGTCATGACATGCGTCCTTATCTCATCAGAATTCATCTCAACCACCCATAGTCTGATTTTCTCAGGTTCTAACATCTTAGTTTCATTTCTTTGATTCCTAATCACTTTTTTTATTCCTAAACAAATTTTCAATCAGTAATTAACCTTCTTAGTTGTTGATTAGTTCTTGATTTCATTTCTTTCTTTGTCCCATTTCTTTGTGTACTTTTCTAGATTTATTTCATAGTTATTTCTTAAGTCAAGTTCATACTTGCTTCAATTCGTTTCTCAAGTGTACCTGGCTTTGGGAGATAAAATCGGAACTACCATGGGTAGGGCAAACTTTGATATCTTAGTGGACATAATCATGGTGTTGCGGCAAGATGTGAATGGTTTGATTGGGGATTGGTCACATATGAAACGAAGGATTACAAATTTAAGATGTCTTACTCCCAAGACACTTCAACTGGACAAAATGCTTCTATTATAACTACACCGAGGATCATCCACCAAAATTGTGCTCGAAGATCTCAAGAACATATTCTCTCAATCCAAACCAATATAAATCAAGCTCCATAAAATGTTGTTCGAACCCCCCCCCCCCCCCAAATCTAATTAAGCGAAGACTTTTTCCACCTTAGGTCTACTAATCGTGATACTTGCATTTTACCTAGTACCATACTTTCTGTTGTGCAGGGTCATGAGCAAATACTTTCAAAGGAGGATTCAAGGAGAGTGTCTTATGAAAATATACTTGAAGGTCTAATAGAGTTCTTAACAAAGGATTCCAAACTTGGAACGTGTGATGACAAGTCTATAAAATATTTGGATTCGATGTCGAATCCTTTTCTAGAATGGGAGGATGATACAAGTCGAATTAGTTCCAGTCTTTTAATAACTGTGCCTCATGGACAACACCTAAGGATCCAAAACTTGATCACGATAGGAAAGCAAATACATGTTTGGAGGATAGCTTGGCACACATGAGGAGCTATATCCGATGATACAATCTAAGGGCCCATTGAGCAACATCGTGTTTGGATGATAGCTTGGAGCAATAGAGGTGCATAGCTAAAAGTGCAAAATGGGCTGTTTTTTCATATTAGGTCACTTTTGGACTCATTTTGTAATAAATAGTCTATGATAATCCAAGTAATATTAGGCTATTTTATAGAGCCACTAGGTCAGATGAGATTCAAGTGGATTTTTGAAAGAGTCGGGTGGGAAAATATATATGGAGTGACTAATCAAGTTATTTAATGTTATTTTTAGGATGACAAAGATTCATGAAGCTTGAAAATGAAGTACGATGATTCTGTTGTACAAGAATAAGAGTGAGATTCACCATTGTAGCAACTATAGGGGTATCAAGTTGTTAAGGCAAAGGTTTGGAAGAGGTGGTGGAGCGTTGAGGTTGAGGAAGATTGTAAATACTTTTGAGAATCAATTCATATTCATGCCAAGAATCTCGACTACAGAATTCATTCATACCGTAAGGACCCTGGTAGGGCAATATAGGAGGAAGAAGAAGAAGGATTTACACATGATGTTCATGACCTATAAAAAACTTACGACAAAGTCCCCAAGGAGGTTCTTTAGAGATGCTTAGAGCTACAAGTGTACTTGTAGCGTACACTAGGTCGATTAAGGACATGTGCTATTGAACCAAGACTCAAGTAAGAATAATAGGAGAAACATCGAATCATTTTTCTGTATTGATTGGGTTGCACTAAGGATCGACCCTTAGTCAACTTTTTATTTGCCTTGGAGATGGATGTATTGATGCAAAAAATTCAAGGTAAGGTGATATAGGTATATATATTTATTTGTAGATGGTGTTATTTTGATTAATGAGACTCACGAATAAGTTAATGCTAAGTTAGAGATGTGGAAATAGACCCTGGAGTCTAAAAGATTCAGATTGAGCAGGATCAAGATGACATATTTAAAGTACAAATTTAAAAAAGGTTACGCATAAGTAGTGTAGTAGTGAGGCTTGATACTCGGGTCAGGTTATTCAAAAGAAAGATAATTTTAAGTATCTTAGGTCTATTATCTAGGAAAATAGGGAGATTAACGAGGATGTCACTCACTGAATTGGTACAGGGTGGATGAAATAGAGGATCGCAGTAGGAGTTTTGTATGATAAGAAGGTGCCAGCTAAACTTAAAAGCAAGTTCTAAAAAGTGGTGGCTAGACCAACTATATTGTACAAGGTAGAGTGATGGCCAGTCAAAAACTATCATATCTAAAAGATGAAGATGTTGTGATGGATGCATGGATTTATTAGGAGAGATAGGATGAAAATGAGGTTATACAATATAGGTAAGAGGGATTTCGATGGAAGATGATATATGGGAAGTGAGGTTGAGATGATTTCGACATATGATGAGGAGATGCACAGATACCCTAGTGCAAAGATGTGAGAGGTTGACTATGGATAGATTTAAGAGAAGTAGAGGTAGATCAAAAAAATCTTGGAAGGAGGTGACTAGACAGGACCAATATTTTAAAAGGCGTTGTGACGCGAGACATTCTATTTAGCACAGGGTGAGGCGCAAGCCTGGCGACGGAGCAATTACATACTTGCCAAGTTACATTACTCTAGATAGAAAGGTATGGTGGAAACGAATTAGGATAGAAAGTTTGTAGGAAGGTGTGTTTTGTTTTGTTGCCCGTACTAATGGTCGTGATGTTGTGCTTGTCGTTTCTTGTTCTTGGACCTTTGATGATGTTGTAGTATCGGGTAGATCGAGGATAATATTATTTTGTAGTAGTCTTGTTTTGGTTACTATTTGTTGTTGTGATACTACTTATTGCTTTTTATTCTTATAATATTATATAATTTTTAGACTGATATTCCCTTGAATCGGAGATCTATCGAAACAACCTTTCTACTTTACCTCTAAGATAGAAGTATGAATTATGTATACTTATTCTCCTCAGATCTCACTTTGTAGAAATAAAGTGAACGTGTTGTTGCTTTTATTACATTAGGAAGAAAAAAAAAATCTTTTGTTTTCACTTTTTTTATTTAAGAAAGGAACTTTGGAAAATGTTTTTTTAAAAAAAAATAAAATTGAACACTAGTTATTCTCTCTCTGGTAAAGTACCAAGTTCATCTTAGTTTAATGGAAGGAGCTAGATTCCTTCAAGAAAACCTAATTTAGTTACGATTTCTTTGAAAATTTTCTCAACTCCTTCAGGGGTAGTAAACAGTTTGTTTTATGCATTGATAATTTTGAGGGCTCAAAAATTTTATATGAATTTTATGATTTTAAATTCACTTAAAATAATATTAAAGATTGTAAAATATAAAAGATATAAAATTAAATCAATAAATAAAGAAAGAAAGAAAGAAGAACTACCTACTTTTTATTAAAATATTTTAGAATTTTTTATCAAATCTTCAGATTAATAAATAAAGGTTTCACAATAACATTCAGTGTAATGCACTGCAAATCAATAACTAACATAGTAATTAAAATTAGTCCTTACTTTTATAAATAACTAGTTTAGGTGTACGTGTCTCACGCCTGTACCTCACTTTATTGAGTTCAAATGTTACACTAAATAGGATATTTGTTTAAATAATAAAGATGAATACAATAATTAAATTTAACGTCTTTTGGAGAATTTATTTAATTAAACCTAACCTTTACCAAAAAAATTGTCAAAGTCAATCGACATTCATCTACCACCTGTAAACTGCAACAAAACAATACGATGATAGAAACATCAAAACAATATAATTAAATCTAACTTTTACACAAAAAATTTCTCAAAGTCGTCTGACACTCATCTACCACCTGTAAACTATGAAAAAATAATACGATAATAGAAATATCAAAATAATACAACTAAACTTTACTTTTAAACAAAAAAATTTCTCAAAACAGAGATATAAAAACAATACAACCTAACCTTTACCTAAAAAAAATTTTTAAAGCCGACCGACATTCATCTACGACCTGTAAATTCATCTATGATCTGTAAACTACAACAAAATAATACAATTGTGATCACAAAACTTTAACTTTGATGAAAATAATTCTTGTCTTAGCGAAAATTTTTACCGTAAAGAATGACTTGAATAAAAACAAAGAAGATATATATATATACAGACACATTGATTTCTATTATGTTGATAAAAATAGTAAAGAAGTTGAGGGTTAGAAAATTAAGCATCCATCAATCTAGACATGTGACCGAATCAAGTTAGATAAGCATCAATCATATTTTCCCAATAAGTAAACCGATTTCTTCGGTATTTTAACGTGTATCTCAATATTTATAGAAATATTTTCTTAATAGAGTCCTATTTTAGGAGTATTTTTCTATCCTATTTTTGAAGTATTTTTCTTCAAATCACCTTTATATGAATCTTCACACTTTTAATTATAGATAAATTAGCCTTTGTGGTCTTTTTTTTTGTATGTTTTGTTTTGTTTTTCTTTTTACTTTCTTCCTTTTTTCCTCCACACGTTTTCTTTCTTCCTTTTCAATTCAATTTAGTTTTCTTTCCATTTATGTATTTTCCTTTTTTTTTTGGTTCTCTTTTTTGCTTTGGACGTTTTTTTTCCTCTTCTTTTCAATTCAAATCAGTATTATTTTTTATTTATTTAATTTATTAATAAATTACATATAAGGTAAGATTTGAATTGATTTAGAACTTTCTTTCCTAACTCAAATAAGGATTTTAATATTAATAATAACTAAATAATAATTTGACGAAATAGTGAAAAGACGATTTTGTGTAAAGAGGGGACTTTTAATGAAGGGCAAAAAGTTCAAATCACTTTTATAAGGGTTTTCACACTTTTAATATAGAGAGAGATTATAGATTATAGATATAGATTATGGATTATAGATAATATTACTATGTTAAGTTAAATTCTTAATGTCCTCTAAGAATACTATACTAAAAAAAAATAGTATGTAAGAATAAAAAAATAACTCTAAATTATTGATAATATTTTTATTATGAGTATATATTTAACGCCTCATATTAAAATTTGACTTTAAACCACTAATTTTATTGTGACGAATTTAAACTCCTTCCACTTACTCTTTTTATTTTATAATTTGAACTTAATTTAATTTCTTCCAAAGAAGGTAGTGATATTATTTATCTAATTTTCTTCTTAGAACATGTATGGTTTTTTTTTCCCTCTTTTTCCGCCGGTCATAACCCAAAACGAGAAAGCAAACATGTTAGTGGTTGGAGAAAAGACCTATAAACTTGGTGTAAAGTAGCCATTATATTAGGAAAATGATTTTATTGGTTGAATTAGCTAGTCGTCCTCCTAAAATTCTAGTTATAAATACACCATAAAATGTGTAAGTAAAAAATTGTTTTTGAAAGTTTATTGTGACGGTTGGGCAGCAGATAATTTCTTTCTTCGTCTAAAAGTTATACAGTACAATTGGGTAAATTTTTTATTTACTTTTAAAATTATACTTGAAAATACATATGTGATAATTGATATTTTTATTTAATAATCGTATGCTCAGATCAGTTTGCGTGCATCTATATTAAATTTTTTTTATATAATTCTTGACTCTACCATTGATTGTGGAACTGCTGGGTTTAACAATGATGAAATATTTGAATCATTCTAAAAGGTTTTAAAGTCGAGTTAGTTCCTAACAATAGATAATTTAGTCGTGGTCCAAATTTTATGGAACTTAAGTAATTTTTGTTCCTCTTTTCAACATTTTGGTTATGGAAAATTAGCTTTCTTAATTCAAGATTAATCTTTATGTTTTTCAGATTATTCAAGAATGGTTTGGTGCAATAATTATTGGTGCAGTTATTGTGCAAGATACATCCAACCCAACTATTATGGTGACAAAATGTAAGTTTTATTTTCTTAAGATTTTGTTTTTCCTTATGAATTCAACTCATTGTAATTCATGATTAATTCTAATTACTTTTTTTTCTCTAACCATTGTAGATGTTGTAGTTTATGTGGGAAAGTCCTTGATGAAGTCCTTGTGGCTCAACAGGTTTGCCTTTGACACAAATTATTGGTTTTGGTTGATTTTATGTTCTTTGTGTTTTCAAATTTGTAGTAATTGCAATTGTTCTTGTTGGAAATATTTATTGGGATGGCGTCACTCATAATGAGGAGCTAATTATCCCATTAGCCTATTAATTAGTTCTCCTTCTAGACCCTAGCCACACCATTATGACGGGTGTTTGAAGAAAGATGATATTCTACATTAATTGACGGCCACACAAGTTTTTATTTTATTGGATACGGTGGATGAGGTGCAAAAGGACAGATGGCATTACCAAGAACCAGATATGGTGTCCCTGGACCTCGGCGCGGTGGAGATTTTTCTATTTAGTTGCGGTTAACAGAATAGCCATTATCTCTCAATATATATTAGTTTGAACGGGTAGAAGCAAACAAAAAACTCACCAGCAACATTTCTAATGATCACAGTAGCAACACTTTTACCTTGATTACCTCTTGAATTTAAATTTGTCAACGAGGTCGGGATGGGTCAACTCAAAACCGGCCCATGCTTTTAACCGATTCGTGGGCCGATTCAGTTCTGGATCTGTTTTAACGGACCGATCCTATATTGTATTTTTTTTAAGAAATAACTCGGGACTGGCCCATTACACAGACCGATCCAACCCGGGTCAAACTGGTCAAAACCTAGAAAAAAAAAAAATCTTCAATATACACTATATATACCCACCTATATATATTTTAAATACGTTAAACAATATACACACAATATATATACACTATATATATAGTATATACTACAATAGAATTTAAAAAACATAGACACATTTACACAATTACACATGTAATCATGTATACGACTATACGTTATATATACAACTTTAGACTTTAGAATCTATAGAAAATATATGCACATATATACGTACCATTCAATATATGTACTACTTTAAATAAAATATCTACTACAATATATTTACTACAATATATGCACACACACACTATATATAGAGTTATACTAGATTAGTGTCGTGTTTTGCACGTGTGTCTAACGTCAATCAATAAAATATACATAAGAATTAAGAACAATATAATTAGAAAGTAGCAATATATTAACGTTAAAAATGAGATATCTATTTAAATTATATAAATAAATATTTTATCTCAAATATATTATTATGTGATGTATCTCGCTTCAATGTTTATTATAAACAAAAAGAACAAAGTTAATTTGAATTTCATGCTACTAAAACTATTCCCAAACCTCATTACTCCTTTCATAGGAGACACCTTCAAGAACGCCAAATCACTTACTTCAAACTCCAAATCTCTTTGCCTCAATCAAAATAAAATAATTCAATTCAATTTTTACACACAAAATTTTTTTCAAAGTCGTCCGACACTCGTCTACCACGTGTAAACAATAACAAAATAATACTATAATAGAGATATCAAAATAATACAACTAAACATAACTTTTACATAAAAAATTCCTCAAATACGACCAACATATATCTAGCACATGTAAAGTGCAACAAAATAATACGTTAAAAATGATATCAAAATAATATAATTAAACTTAAATTTTACACACAAAAATTTTTTAAAGCCGATCGAGATTCATCTACAAACTATAAACTACCACAAAATAACAAACTAATAGAGGTATTACGATAATACAATTAAACCTAACATTTACCTAAAAAAAAATTTCAAAGCTGACCCACATTCATCTAGCCTCTGTAAATTAAAATAAAACAATAAGATAATAAAGACATCAAAACAATACAATTAAACCTAATATTTACACAAGAAATTTTTTAAAGTCAATCGACATTCATCTACGACTAGTAAACTATAAAAAAAAATATAATAGTGATCAAAAAGCTTTGATTTTGATCTAACTAATTCTTGTCTGAGAGAAAATTTTGATCCTAAAAAATGATTTTGAATGAAAACAAAGAAGATATATATATATATATATATATACGCATGTTGAATTCTATTATGTTAATAAAAACAGTGAAGAAGTTGAGGGTTAGAAATCAAGTATCCATCAATCTAGACATGCAATCGAATCAAGTTAGATGAGCATCAATCATATTCTCCCAATAGGAAAATCGATTTGTTTTTTAGTTTAACGTACATCTTAATATTTATAAAAGTATTTTCTTAACAGAGTCTTATTTTAGAAGTATTTTTCTAATTGAATAGTAGAAAAAAATATTAATTAATTATCCTACCATATATTTTAGGAGTTTCATATATTTTTGGAAGTCTAGTAGAAATAAAAATATTAATTAATTCTCCTACCATATATTTTAGGAGTCCCATATATTTTAGAAGTCTAGTTAATATAATAAAAAAATAATTAAATAATAAATTAAAAATAGTGAAAAGACAGTTTTGTCTAAAGAAGAGTCTTTTAACGAAGGGTAAAAATTCAAATCACGTTTCTATAGATAGATTATAGATTATAGATATTTATAAAACCTAAAAGAATTTGATTTAGAACTTCTATAAGATTTGTATTACACATATATTTTTTTTTTGTATTAAATTAGGATAACACTGAGTTTTCTCAAAAAGAAGGCAATTTGTAAGTGCAAAATAAACGGTTTTTAAAGTTTCTTATTTTCCAAAAATAATGCAAGTTTTCATTAATTACTTCTTTATTTTTCAAAAATAACAATCCTCAAAAATAAGTGCATTTTGTTCGGACAAACCACACGGTTTTAAAAGTTTTTTCTATTTTCCAAAAATAAGTCAAATTTGTATTAATTACTTGTTAGATTTGAAAAATAATACGATCATCTGTTTTTCCAAAAAAATAAAAAAAATACTCCTAATATTAATTTCTAATTGAGGTTTTTTCTAATTTATATTAGTTGTTTTCTATCCTAATTTAGTTTTTCCTTTTCTAATTTAGCAACACGAAAACATTAACAAGTCTCTTTCCTATATATTTTATAAGTCTAGTTAATATCATAAATATAATAATATAATAATTCTAGAAAATAAGCGAAAAGACGATTTTGTCTATTGCGGAGATTTTTAATGAAGGGCAAAAAGTTCAAATCACTTTTCTAAGAGTCTTCACACTTTTAATATAGTTTAGATTAGATTAGATTTAGATTATAGATACTACTTTATAAAACATATACACAGGTATACGTTAAATATATACTACTTTAGTGTCTATAGAAGATATATATTCATATATACGTACCATGCAATATATGTAATACTTTAAATAAAACATATACTACAATATATACACACACTATATATATAGTTATATACTACTTTATAAAATATATACACATGTATACGTTAAATATATACTACTTTAGAATCTATAAAAAAATATATACACATATATACGTACCATACAATATATGTACTACTTTAAATAATATACATACAACATATAAACACTATATATATACTACTTTATAAAATATATACACATGTATACCTTAAATATATACTACTTTATAGTCTATAGAAAATGTATACACATATATACGTACCATACAATATATGTACTACTTTAAATAATATACATACAACATATAAACACTATATATATACTACTTTATAAAACATATACACATGTATATCTTAAATATACACTACTCTAGAGTCTATAGAAAATATATACACATATATACGTACCATACAATATATGTACTACTTTAAAAAATATGCTACTTAATATAATAAATTAATAATACTTGAGGTTTTGAACTTAAAAGAAATTTATTTTTTCATTATATGTATATATGATTATATGTTGGTTATGTTTAATTGTCTATTACTTAGTGTAAAGCTTGATAGTAAATTAGCAATACATTAAAACTAAGTATTTAATTTAAACTAGAAATTCAATTTAAATGAAAAAAAATTACAAAGTAAGGAGTGAATGAATGTTATATTTTATTGATTGTAAAATGATCCAAAATTTATAATGTACATGAATGAAAAATCTACAAATTTTGCATAATTTTTTCCAACTCATCCATTTAATATTAACAGAAACTGACATAGGATAGTCAAAATCACTAGGGGCAAAATCATGCATTGGACTTGATTGTGTTGAGTTCTCCCTTGAAGTTGTAATTTCTTCAAGATTTTGTTCGTCTTTTGGCTCCACCTCCATTTCTTGATTTTTTTGGTCCCGCTCTAATCCAATCTCTAAGGCAAACTAGAACATTCATAACATTGTTTCCCAATGAGTGTCGGTTGTCTCCAAGCTGTTGTCGTCCCTGACTAAAAGCGTTCTTCGATACAACGATTGACATTGAAACATTCAATATATCTCTAGCTAATCTTGAAAGAATAGGATATTGTCTTTCGTTATTCTTCGACCAATCCAACACGTTGATTCGTCGTCTACAATCCTCTATCGGCATTTGAAGATAATACTTAAGCTCTTCCCGAGAAGTCGTTGTGTAAGTTTCCGCCTCAATACTATTTCAAACATTTAAATCATAAAAGTGATCAGGAAAATCACTATGTGCCAGCCTTTTAGAAGATGATGGCTCCTCGGGAGGATGAGGAGCGACAGTTGAAGTAATATTTATCGGTACAGCTAAAGCAAGTAAATCAGCATAATGGTTATATAATTTTTCTATGTAAATGTTCGCATCACTCATAGTTGTATACAAATCTGGTTGTTTTTGTTCTTTATCTTTAGATTCAGGTTCAGTACTTATCTCTAAGTTAGAATAAATAAGAGAACTAAAGTGGCACATAGTATTATATTTCATGCATGGATTTAGTATAGCACCAACCAAGTAAATAGGGGGAATAGAAAAAAATATTTTTTAAATTTAACAAACATAGCACCATTAACTTCTTTATTCTTATATTCTTTGAGCAGAGCAGAAATATCGGCTATATATGCTAAAATATTACAAACAGTAGAATGATAAGCACCTAAAAATTCAACCGTAGCTATATAAAATTTTCTCAAAAACTTAACAAGATCATTAATTACAGCCCAATCAGAATCATGTAGCATACATTCAGCCGAATCAGCAAATGAACCACAATATTGGTTAAAAGTTAGTGTAATAGAAACTCTATAAGCATGACAAGATTTTAAATAATCATACGTAGCATTACATCTAGTGTCACATTCTTCAGGTATCAATATCGGTCTAAGTTCATTTTGTTTACATTTAACTTTAAATTCTCTAATTCTTTTTTTTTCCGATTATTTTCTTGAATAAAGTCAACAACAAGCTGAATTTTTTTAATATAAAGCTCAAAAAATTCAAGACCATCTCTTACAATTAAATTATATATATGACAAGCACACTTAACATGAAATATTTCAGGTAAAGGCGGAGAGAGATTAACTTTTAACTTTTTAATTGCAGTCTTGTTGTTAGAAGCATTATCAAAAGCAATACATAAGACTTTCCTTTCAATACCATAAAATTCTGCAACTTTACTAATTGAATCAGCCATAAATTCTCTAGTATATCTACGATCTTCATCATACAAAAAAGCTAGAATACGTTTTTGGATAACAAAACTATTATCTATACAGTGACAAGTAATAGTTAAATAATTATTTTTATTAACAGCACGACCAAGATCAGAAGTTAGAGTCATTCTACATTGAATATTTTTGAACAATGTAGATAAATAATAAACATATTGTGAATGAAGTCTAAAAATATCGATCCGACAAGTACTTCTAGGAATACCATTAAACATAAAATTATAAATTACTTGAATGTAATGAATAAAAGCATCCGAAGAAGGAAAAGTGAAAGACTAACAACTAGCATTTTTGCTATTTCTTTCCGGTCCCTTAATTTATTATAATTCTTAATTAACTGATCGGTTGTTGGGTCCATTCTAGTTTGTGTTGGCCGAACAACAGCCTCACCACCTTTTGCAATAAATAACTCTCTTCGGTGATTCTCTCTTATATGTCTCATTAACGTACCTATACCACCTTAATTGTCTCATCTTTTATGCTCATATACTTGTTGACAAATATTGCATTGCACCTTAGTTTTTCCTTCTATATGTGTAAAATATTTTCATACAATGCTAGTTTTTCTATGAATTTTAGGGACAAAGGGAGGACGGGGAGGAAGATTAACCAATTCGGATCTAACATTAGCATTTTCTTCTGCGGGTGTCTCACCAATATTTTCATCATCTTCATCTAAATTAACTGCATCTACTTCATTTTCTACTTCTATACCATAATTTTCCTGAGCTTCTAAATAATCCACATCGTGAGCACCTACATCTACTTCTTCCTCAAAAGGTTGACTAAGCGGTACCTGAAGCACACGGGTATATCTACTACTTGAACTACCTCTACCGCCACTAATTCGCTTTTTAATACCACTTCTGAAACAAAAAATTTTGACGCTTTTACCGAGGTTTCTTAATTTATCCATAATATAAGTCAGACTAAAAGAATTCAAAATAAACAAAAATAATAAAATAAATATTCAACAATTAATATACTAATTAAAAATTAAAAGTAAGTGATTAAACGATAATACCAAATTTTGGAAGTATCCAAAAGTTGCGACTTTAGAAAACTTCCACTCGTATTTGTAATCGCAAAATTAAAAAATAAAATTGAGCACTTTAAGAGATATATAGAATATTTGAGAGAGAATAAGATTTGAAAGAATGAAAATTGTGTGGAAAATAATTTGAAAGTGTAGGGTATTTATAGGAAATTTTTTGGATTTAAAAAAATATTTCAGATTATTTTTTTTTAAAACAAAATAGGCCAAATAGCCGTTTGAGGCTCCAAATGGCTATATAGCCATTGGGCCCAATGGTATTTTGGCCCAAACGGCTATCCAACAATTCAAATATATATATATATATATATATATATATATATATATATATAATTGGGTCGGGTAGGGGCAGGCAACCGATGGGCCTGGTTCGAGCCGGATCAACTGAGCCCAAAATAAAAAATGGCCCAGCCCGAGACCGTTACCCCGTTTGTCTGTGGGCTCACCGGGCTGGGTCAACCCGACCCATTTGACAGGCTTACTCTTGATGCACCGTCTGTGTTTTATAAAATCCATTTTCCTCTAAGAAATTCCCAACATACTCTTCTAAAATATTGTCTGGGGATGTAGCTCTCCAACTCAGTAACTATTCATGCAAATCAGACGACAATCTTTCATCTTAGAAAATCTGTACACCAATAAATTGTGTGGAGTTTTTGAAACCTGACAAGGAGATATTGTTAGAGTTGTGACCCGAATTTTATTGATCCGGCCCAGAAAGTTTCACAGTGCGACCCATGTTGATGATTTTCAATGGGTTCTGTGGTGGTAACATAAGGATCGGGCCGATAGGCCCAATATGAACCTTTATGTTTTGGGGCCTAGGACTTATTTGTATGCACATATTTTATAAGTGCATTTAGTGGATTGTTTTGGGTATTCAGAAAATTCAGCCTTCTCCACATTGTACTCTTTCTCCATTATAATGAAACCTTCTTTGCGTCTGTCCGTGGTTTTTTTTTTTGCAAGGGTTTTCACGTAAATTTATGTGTTATTTTTATTTTATTTTACTTGTGGTTTGCTTACTCTATCCAACTCATAACAAACTGGTATCAGAGCCTGTTTGATTATTTTCTCGAGGAAGACAACCATGAAGTATAATATTCCATTATTGGATCGCAACACTAGATTTTTGTTACGGCAGGTTTAGATGCGGGCTGTGCTCATGCAAATGGATTTGGATGATGCTCTATTAGGGTTTTGTAAGATGCCCTCATCGTGGATGGATGAGGACAAATGATGTAAGGATCAGAAGGCTCTATCTCAGATCCATCTTCATCTATCTAATCAGATTCTACAGAATATTTTGAAGGAGACCACTACCGCTGCGTTTTGGTTAAAATTGGAATGACTGTGTATGACAAAGTTCCTAACAAGTAAGTTGCATCTCAAACAACGACTTTATTCCCATCGCATGTCTAAGGATGCGTCCTTGGAGGATCACTTATCTGTATTTAAGAAAATCATCTCTGATTTAGTGACTCTGGAGGTTAAGTATGATGAGGAAAATCTAGGGTTGACTTTGTTGTGTTCACTGCCTGCATCATACATGACCTTTAGAGATACGATTTGATATAGTCGTGATACCCTGACCATAAATAAAGTCTATGATGCGTTATTCTCTAAGAAAAAGATGAATCATCTTGTGAATAGGTCAGAGACTCAAGAAAATAGTCTCATTGTTTGAGAAAAGAATCGTGAGAGAAACTTTGGGGTGATGATAGAAATAGATCGAAATCTAGAAATAGAAATAAAGCCTGTAATTACTGCAAGATAGAGAACTCTTGGTTGTTTCTGATGGTAACTCCAAACCTTGTGAGGATTGGATTCTTGATTCAGTTTGCATATTTTATATGTGTCGCAATCAGGATTGGTTTACAACATATAAAGCAGTCTCTAAAGGTGTTGTGTTGATAGAAAATAACACACCTTGGAAGATAGCTGGTATTGGAACAATCAGAATTAAGATGTTTTATGAGGTTTTGAGGACACTTAGTGATGTGCTATATATCCCAGACCTGAAGAGAAATCTTATTTCTTTAAATATTCTTGATTCGAATGGATATAGGTACACTAGTGAAGGTGGAGTCCTGAAGGTTACTAAAGGCACTCTTTTTGTGATGAAGGGACAGAGAAAGTCTGCAAATTTATATGTCTTGCAAGGCTCTACTATTACAGGTGATGCAACTATTTCTACCTACTCTCTATCAAAAAGTGACGTTGCTAAACTTTGGCATATACACCTGGGGCATATGAGTGAAAATGGAATGACTGAACTAAGCAGGAGAGGACTTCTTGATAGGAAGAGTATTACCAAACTAGAGTTCCGTAAGCATCGCATTTTTGGGAAGCAGAAGAGTCAGATTCACTAAAGACATCCACTCAACTAAAGGCACACTTGATTACATTCATTCTAATCTCTGGGGTCCTTCTAGAGTACCTTCTAGAGGAGCTGTGAATTATTTGTTGATTATTATTGATTACTATTCCAAAAAAGTTTGGGTGTTCTTCCTGAAGTAAAAGAATAATGTTGCTTACTTTCAAGGAGTGAAAGATTATGATTGAAAAGCAAACAGGGAAACAGGTAAAACGCCTTCGAACTGATAATGGTTTAGAGTTCGGTTCTAATAAATTTAATGCTCTATGCAAGTCAGAAGGAATTGTGAGGCACTTAACAGTTCGTCATACTCCGTAGCAGAATGGTGTGGCTGAACGAATAAATAGGACTATAATAGAGAAGGTGCGTTGTATGCTCTCTAATGTTGGTTTACCCAAGTCTTTTTGGGTTGAAGCTACTTTCACAACTTGTCTTCTTATTAACCGTTCTCCCTCAGTCGTGATTGATAAAAAGACTCCATAAGAGGTATAGTCTGATACTCCTGCTAGTTATTCGGATTTGAGGATATTTGGATGTTCTGCGTATGCTCATGTTGATAATGGAAAGTTGGAACCTAGATCTGTCAAGTGTTTATTTATGGGTTATAAGCCTAGTATTAAAGGTTATAAGTTTTAGTATCCATAAAGCAGAAAGGTTATAATTAGCAGGGATGTTGAGTTTGATGAAACTACCATTCTTCGGACTCTCTCCAAATCTAGTGTTTTACCTCCAGATGAGCTTAGTGGCATGAATTAGCAAAAGTCATTCACCCACATTGAATTGCAAATTGGATCAGAGTCTACACCAGTGCCCACTTCTTAGTCTAGCCTGGAGATACGGAGTGGTACTATTTCTTTTTCACCACCAGTTATGCCATAATATTCTATTGCTAAAGACAGGCCTAGAACAGATATTAGACCTCCTCAGAAGTATGCTGAAGCTGATTTGGTTTCTTATGCATTGAACATAGAAGAAGGTATTAATTCCAGTGAAGAATCTTTTTCTTACTTAGAGGTAGTTAGTTGTGATGATTTCGGCCGATGGATGATTGCTATGCAGGAGGCGATGGAATCACTTCATAAGAATGGCACATGGGATTTGGTGAGATTGCCTAAATATAAGAAAGTTGTCCATTGCAAGTGGGTATTCAAAAAGAAAGAAGGAATATCGGGATTTGAAGATGCTAGGTACAAAGCAAGACTAGTTGCTAAAGGTTACAGTCAGGTTCCAGTGTTGACTTCACAGATGTGTTTTCTCCAATTGTAAAGCATAGTTCGATTCGAGCCTTGCTTGGTATTGTGGCCATGCATTATCTTGCGCTTGAGCAGTTGGATGTCAAAACTACATTCTTAAATGGAGAACTTGAGAAGGATGTCTATATGTAGTAACCAGAGGGTTTTGTAGTCTCAGGAAAGGAGGACTATGTATACTTGCTGAAAAAGTTTCTTTATGGCTTAAAATTGTCTCCCAGGCAGTGGTATAAGATTTTTGACTCATTTATGATCTCTCATATATTTTAGAGTAGTAGTTATGATAGTTGTGTCTACTTCAAGGAGGTAAGTGATGGTTCGTTTGTGTATCTTCTCTTATATATTGATGATATATTATTGCAGCAAAGGATATGAGAGGGATAATAAAAGTCAAAGCCCAGCTCAGCAAGAAATTTGAGATGAAGGATCTAGGAGCAGCAAAGAAGATTCTTGGCATAGAAATTATGAGTGATAGAGAGAAGTATAAGTTATACTTGAGTTAGAAAAGGTATATTGAGAAAGTGTTTCACAGGTTCAATATGCAAAGTGCCAAACCTGTAAGTACTCCATTAGCAGCTCACTTCAAACTCTCGGTCACTTTATCTCTAAAGACAGATGATGAGCGTGACTATATGTCTTGAGTTCCATAATCTAGTGCCGTCGAGTTTCTTATGTATGCGATGGTGTGTTCCCGATTAGATTTATCTTATGTCATAAGTGTAGTTAGTAGATACATGACAAATCCTGGCAAAGAACATTGGAAAGCAGTTCAGTAGATTTTTAGATACTTGCATAGATCTGCTGATGTTTGTTTGCAGTTTGGGCGAAATAGAGATGGAGTAATCAGGTATGTTAATTCTGATTTTATAGGAGATCATGATAAAAGGAGGTCTCTTACAGGCTATGTTTTCACCATTGGTAGTTGTGCAATTAGTTGAAAAGCTACCTTACAGACTACGGTTGCTTTGTCAACTACTGAGGCAGAGTATATGGCTATTACAGAGGCTTTCAAGAAAACTATTTGGTTGAACGTTCTGTTCGATAAATTTAGAAAAGACTTACAGATTACTATGTTTTTTTGCAACAGTCAGATTGTTATCTTCCTTACGAAAGATCAGATATTTCACGAGAGAACAAAGCACATCGATGTTCGGTATTATTTTGTCCGTGAAATTATTGATCGTGGTGATATTGTGGTGATCAAGATTAGTATTCATGATAATCTTGCTGATATGATGACCAAGACACCATTAAGTGCAAAGTTTGAGCATTGCTTGGACTTGGTTAGTGTTAGCTATTAAGATATGCCCTTAGGGGCTTTTGTGGAAGAGAGAGAGTGTTTGTCTTGAAATGGATTTGAGTTCTGAATTAGAATTCGTGTCAAGGTGGATATTGTTAGAGTTGTGACCCAAATTTTGTTGATCCATCCTAGAAATTTTCGCGGTGCAACCCATGTTGATACTTTTTAATGGGGTTTGTGGTGGTAGCATAGGGATCAGGCTGATAGGCCCAATATGGACCTTTATGTTTTTGGTCCTAGGACTTATTTGTATACACATATTATATGAGTGAATTTAGTAGGTTTTTTTGGATATTCAGAAAATTCAGCCTTCTCCACATTGTACTCTCTCTCCATTATAGTGAAACCTACTTTGCCTCTGCCCATGGTTTTTCCCGTAAGGATTTCCACATTAATCTGTGTGTTATTCTTATTTTCTTTTACTTGTGGCTTTCTTACTCTGTCTGGATCATAACAGATATTACCATCATACCTTCTTTTGTTTCTTTACAATAGAAAAAAACACTCTATATTAACTAAAAGATATCTAGGATGTGGACAGAGCGTTTATTCATTTTATGATTATTACCAACAAACATTGACACCAGTTGTGATTGTTATAGATCTGCTTTCGTTGTGAGAAACCCATAAATCTCTACCTAGTTTTTACATGATTAAATACTACAGTTTGATTATATAAATTCACAAAAGTTTAGGATTAAGAAAACCTCTGACGATATTGTCCATTAGAGTCATCATTCGAAACAGAGAGATCATAAGAATTTGGTCTAAGTAAATAATTATTCTCCACATATTTGTGTTGAAGATATAATTATGTAAATAAAGTGTGATCACGCAATTTAGCATAATATAAGATCATATAAAAGTTCTTAATTCGATTTTCACTTCCAGCTATTATCAAAAAGGATTTTACATAATGCTAAAGTTTGGTAGCGTAATCAATTACTCATTTGAGGCCTAGGGATCAATGATCCTCTAGTATGTTGTGGAACAAAGTGAGTAACTGAAATTCTAGAATTAAATTTTGTCTGTCCATTGATTTGGAAAGAAGAAACTCTCCGTTTATTGGGCTAAATGCTTTTTACTTGCTAAATATTACGACCTAAATGTTAAACTATTGGCTCTACTTGTTCGGATGGCACATTTTAGTGTGTGTGTGTGCGCGCACACACACATACACATATATATAGCTTTAGGTCTATAAATAAGTAAGAACTACACGCTTGGTTATATGATTAAGCTTTTCTTATTATATAGGTATAGTTTTTAGTTGCTATAATCCACTCCATTTGTTAAATCTGTTTCCTTCTTGATTTTAACCCTTTTACGCTTCCTCCTTTGCATGCCATTTCTCACTTTTTTCTCTTGAATTAACGACATACAAATTCTGCAGCTAAATGGTATAAAATTCATTAGTGATTAGTTATAAGAAAATCTTGTTAGCTACGAGCTATTTGTTATTTTTAAATATTTTTGGGTACACAGAATCTGTAATTTGGCAGAATAACTTCAGCACTAGTTCAAGTTTAAAACAAGAAAACTATGAAGTACACAATACCCTCAACACAAGACCTAAGTAATCTTTCAAAGAAGTGTGTTTTATTTTTCAGAAATTAAGATGAAACAAAAATGGCCAAGTCGTCTGAATTCACGGAGTTTTCTTAAGGAAATAATTCCTCTCAAGTACCCGAGGTTGCGAAATTTTCCTCCCAGGATAAAGTTTCTAAACCAACCAACTGTAGTGGTACCTCAAACAATTGCAATCTCTTTGAACTCACTCAATGATTTGATTGATCACACGAAATGTTTTGAAGAAAAGAAGAGTTTGTATATTCAAAAAAAATTTCGTACCTAAACCTGTGGATAAATGCAGGTTTATATAGCCATCAAGTGTCCCTTTCAAAAGGTGGAAATGGTTCATCCAAAAAGTTGTATCCTTTGGAAGAGTCATGTCTATTCATTCGAAACATTGTGTCTTTTTCTGAACAGACACAACTATCTGAACAGTCAGTCCTTTTCCAAAATAATATATCTTTGCCTCAAAGGTTATATCCCTCCATTTTTCATTCACACCAATTGAACACAACAATCCCTCACATGAATGGGGAATGACTATTCTTTGTAAAACTTTACGGATAAATATGTGATCATCAAGCAATGACTGATTGCATCTGGATAAGTGTGTTTCCCTTTGAACTTTCCGTAGTGAACATGCATCGAATGCACTCGGTCAATCGGTAGATTTGATATATTTGAACCATCGAGCTTTAATGTACACCTAGACAACACATGTCACACAACCAACATTTTACCGTTTATGGTTCTCACAGTTTTGTTCGTTTCAGCCGTGAACACGTTTCGGTCTCAGGAGAGCTTAAAGAATAGGTCTTTACTAACATTCTCCTTGAAATGGCTTTGACTTTGCCCTCACATAGGTGATTTATAAACATTCAATCCTATAGATTAAACTATTTGGTCAAATCTTCCAATTTTAGATAATCATTAAAAGACTTTTCACCTTAAGTCTTATCCTTGTTTACTAAACATTATCTGCATCATGAGAATGGGTTGGTATATTGACAATGTTAAACCTGTCAGACACAACTTTGTTTGATCATTTTTAACCTAGCTCTTGGGATCTCCAGTCTGCTAGGTAGAGTTACCGCCATGCTGACTTATCCTAGGCCTTAAACGCATTCCTTTGGATGTCCTCTCAACTCCTTCTCTAGACAGGCCTTTTATAAGTGGATCCGACACATTATCCTTTGACTTTACATAGTCAATAGTGATAATTTCACTAGAGAGAAGTTCTTTAATGGTATTATATCTGTCTTATGTGATGAGATTTACCGTTGTACATCATGCTCTCTGCCCTACTATTGCCGCTTGGCTATCGCAATGTGTACAACTGGTGCCATTGGTTTGAGCCAATAAGGAATATCTTCCAAGAAATTTTGGAGGCATTCTGCTTCTTCACCGACTTTATCTAATATGATAAATTATGATTTCATTGTAGAGCGAGAAATACATATTTGTTTGGATGATTTCCATGAGACCTCTCCTCCACCGACTGTAAATACATATCCACTCGTGGATTTTACTTCATTCGATTCGGTGATTCAATTTGTATCACTATATCCTTCAAGTACCGCGGGATATTTATTATAATACAAAGCATAGTCTTGAGTGTATTTAAGATACCCCAGAACTATTTTCATTGCCATCCAATGAGTCTTGTTGGGATTACTCGTGTACCAACTCAACTTTCTAATAGCGCATGCAATGTATGATCGTGTACAATTTATTATATACATTAAACATCCCAATACTCTTGCGTACTCTAACTGTGAGTCACTTACACCCTCATTCTTTTGAAGTGCGAAGCTCATGTCCAATAGAGTCTTGGCAATACCAAATTCCAAATACTTGAATTTGTCAAGTACCTTTTCTACATAATGAGACTGTGACAATGTCAACCCTTGTAGAGTTCTATGGATTCTTATTCCCATGATCACATCCACAACTCCAAGGTATTTCATATTAAACATGCTCTCAAGCATTCGTTTCGTAGCACTTATGTCCGAAATGTCTCTACTGATTATCAACATATCATCCACATACAAAAAACAATGACTTGGTGATTTCGAGTGTCTTTAATGTAAACACATTTATCATATTTATTAATCTTAAACCTGTTTGTCAACCTGGTTTGGTCAAACTTCGCATGCCATTGTTTATGTGCTTATTTTAGTCCATAAAGTGACTTACCAAGTTTACACAGCTAATTTTCTTTTTTTGAAACCACCAAACCCTCAGGATGTTCCATGTAAATTTCTTCCTCCAATTCTCCATTTAGGAATGTTGTTTTCATATTCATTTGATGGATTTCAAGACCATATACTGCCGCTAAGACAATTAACATCCGAATTAATGTTATCCTCGTTACTGGTGAGTATGTATCAAAATAATCAAGGCCTTCCTTTTGTTTAAAGCCTTTTACAACAAGTTTTGTCTTGTATTTGTCAATAGTATAATCAACTTTCATTTTTCTTTTGAAGATCCATTTAGAACCTAACGGTTTATTTCCCATAGGAAAATCAACCAACTCTCATGCATGGTTGCTTAAGATTGAATCAATCTCAATATTGACTGCCTCTTTCCAAAAAGATGAGTCCGAAGACGCCATCCCTTCCTTAAATATTTGAGGCTCATTTTCTAAGAGAAATGTTACAAAATATGATCCAAACGAAGTTGACGTTCTTTGACGTATCCTATGTCTTGGATTCACATCATTATGTACATCCTCTCTTGGTTCATCTCGGGGTCGTTTAGACTCCCCACTAGACTATTCATGTCTAATTTTATATGGATAAATGTATTCAAATAATTCAGCATTATCTGATTCAATTATCGTATTTTCATTAATATTTGGATGTTTGGATTTATGAACCAAAAAACGATATACTTTACTACTTTTATCATATCCTATGAACACACAATCCACCATATTAGGTCCTATCCTTACTCTTTTAGGCATAGGAACTTGAATCTTCGCTAGACACACCCACACTTTGAAATATTTCAAGTTGGGTTTTCTTTCTTTATATTTTTCATATGGAATTGATTATGTCTTACTATGGGGCACACTATTGAGTATTCGGTTATCCATAAGGATAGCTTCCCCTCACAAGTTTTGCGGTAAACTTGAACTAATTAATAAGGCATTGATCATTTTCTTCAAAGTTCAATTTTTCCTTTCCGCAATTTTATTAGATTGAGATAAATACGAGGCTGTAGTTTGATGGATAATTCCATTCTCTACACATATTTGTGCAAGTGATTCATATTCTCCGCCCTTATCACTTCTTATCATTTTGATCTTTTTCTTTAACTGATTTTCGACTTCAGTTTTTTATTGCCTAAACGCATCTATTGCTTCATCCTTACTATTTAACAAATAGACATAACAGTATATAGTGCAATGATCAATAAAAGTTATAACATACTTTTTTTCTCCACGAGACGGTGTTGACTTTATATCACAAATGTCAGTGTATATTAAGTCTAAGGGATTGAAATTTCTTTCAACGGACTTATATGGATGCTTAGCATACTTTGATTCCACACACGTTTGACACTTTGATTAATTGCATTCAAAGTTTGGCAAAACTTTTAAGTTAATCAGTTTTCGCAAAGTTTTATAATTGACATGTCCTAAACATTTATGCCACAATTCATTAGACTCAAATGAGTAAGAAAAAGCAAAACTTTTATTGATTTCAATAGCCATTACATTCATTTTATATAGGCCCTCAATGAGATAGCCTTTTCCTATGCACTTCTAATTTGCTAATTACAATTTTTTCAAAAAATAGTTACATATTTGAATCCATTTTGTCTAGAAGTGATACAGAAATTAAGTTCTTTCTTAACTCCGGTACATACAGGACATTTTTGAGTGTCAACAATTTGCTTGAAGTCATTTTCAAGCATACTTTTCCTGTTCCTTCTACTTTTACAGTAGCGCAGTTAGCCATGAAGATATTTTCTTCTCCTTGAGCTGGTGTGAACGTTGAAAACAACTCCTTGTTAGCACAAACATGGCGGGTGGCACCAGAATCCATCCAGCATTCATGAGTATTTCCCATCAAGTTGCATTCGGACAGTATATTACACAGATCGTCCATTTTTTTCTTGGACTCAACAACATTTGCTTGGTCTTTATTCTTTCCTTTCTTTAGGGCACGGCAATCTGTGGACTTGTGGCCAACCTTGCCACAGTTGAAGCATTTTCCCTTGAATTTCTTCTTAGGTTGATTGTTTTCATGTCCTGTTTTCTTGTACTTTTTGGAGTTGTGGTCGTCTTTTATAATATTTGCTCTATTCATTGTAGAATATCCTCTTGACCTTTTTTGTAGCCTTATTTCTTCTTCAATGCATAATTTGAAGATTAGATCTTCAACAGACATCTCCTTACATTTGTGTTTCAAATAGTTCTTGAAGTACTTCCACATAGGTGGTAGCTTCTCTATTATTGATGCTACTTGAAATGTTTCATTCACGATAAAACCTATAATTAAGTTTATGTGAATACTAAGAACATTTTTAAACTGTTCAACAAAGGTATTTTTCAAAAACATACCTTCCGCAAGGAGATCATGGATGATCACTTGCAGTTCTTGCACTTAGGAGACAACAAACTTGCTGTTTATCATTTTATATTTTAGGAATCTTGCAACAAAGAACTTTTTAGTTCCTGCATCCTCTGTCTTGTACTTTCGTTCCAGCGCTCCCCACAACTCTTTTGCTCTCTTTGTTACACTATACACATTGTAGAGATCATCTTGGAGACCACTCAAGATGTAGTTCCTGCAAAGGAAATCGGAGTGTTTTCAAGCCTCCACAATCACAAATCGCTCTTGCTTAGAGGTTCCCTTGGGCACCTCTAGAGGTTCCTCAAATGTGATCCTTTGAAGGCAAAGAGTTGTAAGGTAGAAAATATTTTCTGCTGCCACCTTTGGAAGTCAATACTCGCGAACTTTTCGGGTTTCTCCACTGGTGCCATTGCTGGCAGAGTAATCGTACGACTTATTGTGGCAATACTAGTTGTTTCCACCATCGTTGCACCTTCATGCACTTGACTATCCATAGTCATTTCCTGTCGCAACAAGACAGTAACTTTAGTATATCAAAATACTATTAATAAAGTTGTAGCAACTTTAAACACCTCTTATTTCTAGTTTAACAATGAAGTTTTTATGACTTTCAATCGCCAACCGAGTGATCTTTAACTTGTGATGAAGATTTTATGTCTTCAAATCACTAGTTAAGTTCAAACGGAGTAGAAAGCTTAAATCTTTAATCTCCAGAAACCAAGCTATAAAAATTACGAAAATAAAAAAAACTTTAGTGAAAAGAAAATTTCACCAAACAAGCAAAAAAATAAATAAATTCAAAGGAGTTATTTTCTTAAGATTGTTATTTTTTCAATATTTTCGGGTACACAGAATCTATAATTTGACAGAATAACTTCAACACTAGTTCAGGTTTAAAACAAGAACGCTATGAAGTACACCAACACCATCAACATAAGATCAAAGTAATCTTTCAAAGAAGTGTGTTTTATTTTTCAGAAATTAAGATGAAACAGAAATGGCCAAGTCCTCCGAATTCACGGAGTGTCCTTAAGAAAATAATTCCCCTCAAGTACCCGAGGCTGCGGAATTTGTCTAAAAGGATAAAATGTCAAACAAATCAACTGTAACGGTACCTCAAACAATTGGAATCTCTTCGAACTCACTCAACGATTTGATTGATCACACGGAATGTTTTGAAGACGAGAAGAGTTTGTATATTCAGAAAAATTTTCGTACCTAAACCTGTGGATAAATGCAGGTTTATATAGCCATCAAGTGCCCCTTCCAAAAGGTGACAATGGTTCATCCGCAAAGGTGTATCCTTTGAAAGAGTCATGTCTATTCATTCGAAACATTGTGTCTTTTTTTATCAAACACAACTATCCGAACAGTCACTTCTTTTCCAAAATAATATGTCTTTGTGGTGTCTCTTCATTTTCCATTCACACCAATTGAACCCAACACTATTTAGCAAAGAAAATATGTGATTGATATAGATGATAACATCCTTGTACAGAGTAAGGAAACCTACCAAGAAACAGTTGAGAAAGACGTGGAGAATGGTGAGGATATAAAACAAGAATGTGAGTACCATCCACTTTTATCATCAGCATAGTTATTGAATTAGAATTGTGATGAATCCAGAATGCAACTATATATTTTTCAACTTCAAGAGAAAAAATTGTTCTTTTGATACAATTGGATAATTGTGGAGCTTTAATAATGAAAATGGCTTCTCTCGTGGAACATAACTTTCTTGACATCCCGTTGATGGGTTGAGTCCGACAAGGGGTGTCAAAGGGATGGGTTATGCTGAATCATAACGAATTAAAATATGCTGAGTTAGTAAGTAATTCGCCTCTTAGATACCCCTACTCAAACTCGAATTTTTGGCCTATCAAAAAATCTATTTTCCACGAGAGAACCATGAAAATTGGATAATGAAAAGTTATTTTCAAGAAAGTTGTTTTGGTACAATTGGATAATTGTGGAACTTAATGAATGAAGACGACTTCTTTAGGGAAAAATCATTTTCTTGACATCCTGCTGACGGACCCAATAGAATTATTTTTTCTTTATTATCTTTTTGAAATATATTTTGACAAGTTTTCTAATGAGTCAATTTAGCTACGTATCAGCTCAACTGTTGCTGAAATGAGTTGCGTAACACGAGCTGAACTAATATGACCCAGCCAAACTAAAATGGATTAGAGAAGTCATATTTTCATGGACTAATTTTGTCACCTTAGATCCGATTATCGAATTCAAGAATCTTAATGGTATGTTCGCTTTGAATTTGATTCAGGTAATTCAAGAACAGTTTGGTGCAATAATTGTGTGAAATCAATCAATCAATTACAATACTTTGATAACAAAATGTGAGCTTTAATTAATCTCATGCAACATTGGTTTTTCTTCTGCATTTATGATTCACTCTAATGTAACTGGGAGGTCACACGTTCAAGCCGTGGAAATAACCTCTTGTAGGAATGTAAAGTAAGGCTGCGTACAATAAACCCTTGTGGTTCCGCTCTTCACCAAATCTTGTGCATAGTAAAAGTTTTAGTGTATTGGGCTGCCCATTTATGATTCACTCTAAATGATTCTGTTTTCCTTCACATTCTAGATGTTGTTCCAACTAGGGCTGTTAAGTGGGCTGGGCTGGGTCAAAATATAATCGGCCCATCGAGTTTATTCGGTTTATGGGCCAGTCCGGATTCAGGCCTGGTTAAACGGGTCGGTTCAATTTCGGACCCAACAGTAATTTTTTAAAAAACAACCCTAAACCGGCCCACTTAACCTAATCCGTTCCAACCCACCTAAACCCAATCAAAACCAATCCAAAATCCAGTCAAAATCGGTCAAAACTAAAAAAAAGTTAAAAGTTTTTCTCCAATATACACTATATATATCCACTTATATACATTTTAAATACGTTAAACAATATATATACACTATATATATAGTATATAGTACATTAGAATTTAAAAACATATACACATATACACAATTACACATGTAATCGCGTATACGATGATACGTTAGTTATATATATACTACTCTAAATAAAACATATGTTACAAGATATACACTACAATATAATGATATATATACTAATTTATAAAATATATACACATATATACGTTTAATATATACTACTTTATAGTCTGTAGAAGATATATACACATATATACGTACCATTCAATATATATGTACTACTTTAAATAAAACATATACTACAATATATATACTACAATATACACACACACTAAAAATATAGTTTATATACTAATTTATAAAATATATACACGTGTATACGCTAAATATATACTACTTTAGAGTCTATAGAAGATATATACATATATATACGTACCATTCAATATATATGTACTACTTTAAATAAAATATGCTACAATATATATGCTACAATATAATGATATATATACGAATTTATAAAATATATACACATGTATACGTTAAATATACACTACTTTAGAGTCTATAGAAAATATATACACATATATACATATCACTCAATATATATGTACTACTTTAAATAAAATATACTACAATATATATACTACAATATATACACACACTATATATATAGTTATATACTAATTTATAAAACATATACACATGTATACGTTAAATATATACTACTGTAGAGTCTATATTCTATATATACACATATATACGTACATTTCAGTATATGTACTACTTTAAAAAAATATGCTCCAAGATATATTACTACAATATAATGATATATGTACTAATTTATAAAACATATACACATGTATACGTTAAATATACATTACTTTAGAGTCTATAGAAGATATATATACACAATATATACGTACTACTTTTATTAAAATATACTACAATATGTACACACACACTATATATATAGTTATACACTAATTTATAAAATATATACACATGTATACGTTAAATATATACAACTTTAAGTCTATAGAAAGTATATACACATATATAAGTACCATTCAATATATATGTACTACTTTAAATAAAATATACTACAATATAATGATATATATATATATATATTGATTTATAAAACATATACACATGTATACGTTAAATATACACTAATTTAGAGTCTATATTCTATATATACCCATATATACACACCATTCAATATATATACTACTCTAGATAAAACATATACTAGAAGATATACACTACAATATAATGATATGTAAATGTATAAAACATATACATGTGTATACGTTAAATATATACTACTTTACTATAGCATCTGTAGAAGATATATACACATATATATGTACCATTCAATATATATGTACTACTTTAAATAAAACATATACTACGATATATATACTACAATATATATACACACTATATATATGCAGTTATATATTAATTTAAAAAATATATACACATGTGTACGTTAAATATACACTCTTTTGGAGTCTATATTCTATATATACACATATATATGTACCATTCAACATATGTACTACTTTAAAAAATATGCTACAAGATATATACTACAATATAATGATATATATACTAATTTAGAAAACATATGCATATGTATACATTAAATATATACAACTTTAAGTCTATAGAAAATATATACACATATATATGTACCATTCAATATATGTACTACTTTAAAAAATATGCTACTTAATATAATAAATTAATAATATTTTATCATAAATTAGTAATATATTAAAACTAATTATTTAATTTAAACTAGAAATTCAATTTAAATCATTAAATGAAAAAAATTACAAAGTAAAAACTAAGGAGTGAATGAATAATTGAACGTTGAATATCATTGATTGCAAAATGATCCAAAATTTATAATTTACATGAGTGAAAAATCTATAAATTTTGCATCATTTTTTCCAACTCATTCATGTTAATATTAACGGGAACTTGCATAGGATAGTCAAAGTCAATGGGGGCAAAACCATGCATTGGACTTGATTCTGCTGAGTTCTTCCGTGAAGTCAAAATTTCTTCAAGTCTCTAGTCGTCGTCAGGCTCCACCTCCATTCCTTGATTTCTTTGTTCCACTCTAATCCAATATCTAAGGCAAACTAGAACATTCATTGCATTGCTTCCTAATGAGTGTCGGTTGTCTCCAAGCTGCTGTCGTCCCTGACTAAAAGCATTCTCTGATGCAACGGTTGACATTGGAACATTCAATATATCTCTACTTAATCTTGAAAGCACAGGATATTGTGTTTCATTATTCCTCCACCAATCCAACCCGTTGATCCGTCGTCTGTGATCCTTTATCGGTGTTCGAAGATAATACTTAAGCTTTTCCCAATAAGTTGTCGTGTAAGCTCCCACCTCAACACTGTTTCAACAATTTAAATCAAAAAAGTAATCTGAAAAACCACTATGTCCCGGCCTTTTAGAAGATGATGGTTCATCGGTAGGATGAGGAGCGACAGTTGGAGTGATATTTGTTGGTACAGCTAAATCAAGTAAATCAGCATAATGGTTATATAATTTATCTATGTAAGCGTTCGCATCAGCTATAGCCGTCCACAAATCAGGTTGTTCTTGTTCTTTATCATCAGAATCATTGTTAGTATTTATCTCTAAGTTAATAAGAGTACTAAAGTGACACATAGTTGTATATTTCATACACGGATTTAGCATGACACCAACCAAGTAAATAGGGGGAATCAAAAAGAAATATTTTTTAAATTTAGCAAAAATAACACCAACAGCTTCTTTGTAACCTTCTTTATTTTTATATTCTTTGAGCAAACCAGAAATATCAGCTATATATGTCAAAATACTACAAACAGTAGGATAGTAAGCACCGAAAAATTCAACCGTAGCTATATAAATTTTTTTCAAAAACTTAACAAGATCATCAATTACAACCAAATCAGAATCATGTAGCATACAATCAGTCGAATCAGCAAATAAACCACAATGTTGGTTAAAAGTTAGTGCAATAGGAACTCTATATTTATGACAAGTTTTTAAAAAATCATACGTAGCATTTCATCTAGTATCACATTCCTCAGGCATCAATATCGGTGCAAGTCCATTTTGTTCACATTTAAGTTTAAATTCTCTTATTCTTTTTCTTCGATTATTTTCTTGAATAAAACCAACAACAAGACGGATTTTTTCAATGTAAAGCTAAAAAAACTCAAGACCATCTCTTACAATTAAATTATATAGATGACAAGCACACTTAACATGAAATATTTCAGGTAACGACGGAGATAGCTTAGATTTTAATTTTGTAATAGTAGTCTTGTTATTAGAAGCATTATCAAAAGCAATACATAAAATTTTATTTTCAATACCATAAAATTGTGCAACTTTAGCAATCGAATAAACAATAAAATCTCCAGTATGTTTACGATCTTCATCATACAAAAAAGCTAGAATACGTTTTTACATAGTAAAATTACTATCTATCTAGTGACAAGTAATGGTTAAATAGTTATTTTTATTAACAACACGATCAAGACCAGAAGTTAGAGACATTCAACATTGAATATTTTTTAACAATGTTGATAAATAAAAATAATATTGTGAATGAATTCTAAAATTATTGACCCGACAAGTACTTCTAGGAATATCATTAAACATAAGATTATAAATTGCTTGAATATAATGAATAAAAGCATCAAAAGAAGGAAAACTAAAAGACAAATAACCCATAACTACCATTTTTGTTATTTCTTCCCGGTCCCTCAATTTATTATACTTCTTCATTACCTGATCGGTTACTGGGTCCATTCTAGTTTGTGTTGGCCCACCAACATCCGCATCACCTTTTGCAATATTTATCTCTCTTGTGTGATTATCACTTATATGTCTTATTAATGTACCCGTACCCCCTTGTTTGCCTCCTTTTTTATGCTTATATATTTTTTGACAAATATTGCATTGCATCTCAGTATCTGATATACGTGTAAAAAATTGTCATGCAATACTAGTTGTTTTACGAGCTCCTGGGGCAGGGGGAGGACGGGGAGGGCGATTAATCAATTAAGACCTAACGTTAGCATTTTCTACTGCGGGTGTCTCACCAATATTTTCATCATCTTCATCTAAATCAACCGCATCTACTTCATTTTCTTCTTCTATAGTGTAATTTTTCTGAGTTTCTACATAATCCATATCGTGAGCACCTACACTTATTTCTTCCTCAAAAGGTTAATTAAGCGGTACTGGAGGCGGGGGCACACAGGTACATCTACTACTTGAAGTACCTCGACCGCTAGTAATTTGCTTTTTACTACCGGTTTCGGGTTAAATTGTTTTTACACTTTTAATGGCGAGGTTTCTTAATTTATCCATAATATAAATTAAACTAAAAACATTCAAAATACATAAATATAATAAAATTAAATATTCAACAATTAATACACTAATTAAAAATTAAAAGTAAGAGATGAAACGATAATACCAAATTTTAGAAGTATCCGAAGGTTGGGACTTTAGAAACTTTCACTCGTACTTTGTAATCGCAAAATTAAAAAATTAAAGTGAGCACTTTAGGAAATATATAGAATATTTGAGAATTGAGAGAGAATGAGATTTGAGAGAATGAAAAATTGTGTGGAAAATGATTTGAAAGTGTAGAGTATTTATAGGAATTTTTTTGGGTTTAAAAAAATATTTTAAATAAATTTTTTTTTCTTTTAATTAAAGTGACCATATAACCGTTTTTGGGCTCCCAATGGTCATATAATCGTTGGGCCCCAACGGCTATAATAGCCCAACGGACCATTTTTGTAAAATCTGATTTAAAAAAAAAAGTTATTCGAGTTGATTAATCTGCGGGCCTGGACCGATTTTAATTCTGGCCGAATTAACCAAGCCCAAAAAAATTAACCCAACTCAAAACTCAGTATCCTAAAACCCGTGAAATGATCGGGCCGAATTTGTTTAGTGGACCGGATCAATCCAACCCGTTTGACAGGTTTAGTACTAACTGTGGGAAAGTCCCGTCAAGATAAATGTCAGGTTATCATACGTCAGGTTTGTATTTATGCAATTCTGAATTTATTCAAATCATACACCTTCCTATGTTTCAATTGAAATTTTTTTTATTCTGTTTCAAAAAGAATAATATTTTTTCATATTTAGCAAAATTTTAACTTCAAACTACTCTTTTTTACACTTAATGAAACGATTAGAAACAGAGGAAATAACAATTTGATCTATCCACATTATTCCCCCATATTCAACTTAGACTAATTAAAAACGTAAAGTTAGAAGCAACTAGATATGGTTAGGGAAGCATAGCCTAAATTTGCAGCAGCAAAATAAACTTTACACAAAAAACGTAAATAATGGTTGGAAATTTTAAAAATGGCCAATGCTTTTGTTCTTTTAAAAAAATAGATAGATGTAGATTTAAATACTCACACTATTAGCATCAGTTGAAATGCAGGTTTTCAGCAAGTTTTAGCTTTTCTTGTTGTTTATAGACTAGTATTTTTCTATGTCACTTATGAAAGTGTTAACAATTGAATTTGTTAAAATTGCAGGTGATATCCTTGTGCAGAGCATGAAAGCTGATCCTGAAACACAGGCAATCTATGAAGTAGCAGTTGAAAATACAGCGCGGATGCATATCTCAAGTTGATGATTATAGTGACTATTGAAATAAAATATGTTAATTTGTGATCAATTGAGATTGCAACAAAGTTTTCAATTGAGAAAAGTGTTACTGGGATCATTTAGTTGTTATTATATACTAGTAGACCTTATGATTTATTTATTTTTGGGGGGGAGGGGGCGGGGGGTATTATTTTTGATATCTCCATTGGTGAAATGTTCTAATTAAGTTTGTTTTTTTGAGAGATTTGTTTGATACAGAGACAATTTTATGATTTTTAGAGGATGGGTGCACTATTAAAATATATATATATATATATGTTAAGTGAAAATTGATCTTTGTTCCTCTTGGTAAATAACTTAGATTTTAACCAAGTGCACCGTCATGTCCTTTGGTAGCATGAGCCTCAACGGGTAATATTAAATCAATTCTAAGAAATATATACATAAAATATCTAGTTTAACGGAAAAAGTACGAATTCCGTGCTCCAAAATTTGTACTTAAAATCGCCCCTGGTTTGATATCAATATTTCCTACAAACATTTGTCGTGGTGTTACCAAATAGACACTAACTACATAAATCAATAAATTGTTGGGAAAAATGTGCGAAAAATATTTGTACATAGGCGAAATTTGCAGTTACACATCCTGAACTTTGCAATGGTCCTATGACCCTCTAAACTATTTTTGATATATATTTGCTTCTTATCAAACATTTTTTTTCTTACGCGCTCAATTTGCGTGAAATAAACGCAGTGGTCCAAGTGCTAAATATATTTCAGTTAAATAGGGTAAAAAATAGTCTAAGGAGGTCATAGGACCCCCGCAAATTTCAGGATACATAACCACAAATTTAATCAAAGTATAAATATTCGCACCTTTTTCCCTAAATTGTTTCTTGTTGAATGGAAATGACTATTTACTTTGCAATTTGTGTTGCAAAATATATTTTCTTGTTATACTTGTGATGTATTCGCAGAGATGAAACAAAAATACGAACTGACCAATAAACAAAAATATTTAGAGTGAAAGAAGAATCAAACCCTCGACCTCTCGCAGTAAAACCGCAAATATTTTCACTACATTAACTCACCTTTTGGGAAACATGCTACCAGCCAATGCATCAATCTCGCTATTTCTTTCTTTGTTAATATCTTCGAAATTTTTGTGTATTATCGAATAATAAATTTAACAGACAAGGTTAACTTAATAATTTTAAATTTTAGTTCTTGTACACGAATATCCTTCTAATTTATTTAAAGAGATTTTTCAAGAGTTCTTGTCATTGATAGTTGTTAAGGAAACACTACCTTAGAGAAAATTGAAAGGTAAAACAATATTTCTTTTTTTTTAAAAAAAACAAGAAGGAAGCTTAATGTAGGTTACATATGCCAATAAATATATTGATAAACTACCACCAAAGGATGTGATGCAGTGGATGGAGCTGCTCCTCTCTTAACCAGAGGTTTCGAGTTCGAGTTTTGGTATGAAAAAATCCTTGGTAAGGCGCGGTACCCCCTAAATGGGGCCCTACCCGGTACGAATCCAAATTAGTTGGACTCCAATACGATGTATCTAACACCAGATGAGAAATCCAAAAAAAAAATATATTGATAAACTCAGTAGATGTGTGATAAATGATACAATGCAATAAAGTACGTCCAACTCAATTATTATTTCTGAAATAAAAATCCATTGACGTGACTCTTTTTATTATTAAAATTTGCATAAGGTACAAAGGATGAAATTAAAAAAAGACAAAGGACATACTGGAATTGAAACACCAAATTATTTGATTCCAAAATAATAGAGTAGTGTCTATTGTACCCTCTTCAAATTCTACTAGTTCACCCATCATTACTATGACATACTAATGCATGCATAATAGGAATTTGTTTTGCTATCACTTAACATATATATTTAAGTCATCAAACACATGTATGTGTGTCACGATCCAAAAATCGATAGGTCGTGATGGCACTTGTTGCGGCTGATAAGGGAAACACTATGAAAATCGAAAACTAACCTAAAGAAGAGGAGATGAAGTAGAGAAGACACACAAACAAGAAACACAAATGGATTCACAATACTAAAACAAGATAGATTGAACAAAAAGAAAAAGGATAGTAGTGAGACATAAACCTTTATCAATGATAGAAACTAAGGTGTATATTAAACACCAAGACCTACTATAACCAATAAAAGTAACACCACACTCTTAGGTTGACACAAAAGGGATTCAACTCCTTAAGCACCAACCTTTCCAAGCCAAAATGTCAACAGAGTGATTCTACACTCAAACTTGACCCTAGTTTCGGATTCCACTCTTAAGAAGGAGGAATATAAACTACAATATGAGTTCTCTTAATAATTCATCAAAAACTCATGAAAAATAAGCCTAAAGAGTCTATTTATAGCTTATTACATACAAGACCAAAATACCCTTAATGAAAAGGGGCTCCAGTGGAGTGTAAAGAAAAGACACAAAAAGACAATTACACCCTTAATTAGAGGGGCGGTCATGGAGTGCTTCAAGAGCTCTTCTTTACACTTCCACTTATGCAATCCCTTGTGTCATTTTGGCCTTCACAATTATTCTTCATCACTTAAAACTCGCGGGCATCTCATCAAGGCAAGCTTCCAAGCAATCTTCCACCCACGGCATGGCTCTATGGAGTGCCCAAAATGGTCTCCTCATGCATGCTCTCTTCCCCTCAATGTGTCCATAACCAGATTCTTTGCATGTTGGCTTCGAATGATGTTTTCAAAAGCTAGGATAGCCATTTAGCTCGTATCATCCTCTCCTTCTTAAAAAGGATTCAACCTCGAATCTACACCTTGCAAGTTCAAAGAAAGGACAAACAAGCACAAAATCCTCATGGCATGAGGGTTAGGGTTAGTATAACAAACAACATCATTGTGAAAAGGTGGTACACACTTGAAATATAACCACACATCCTTTTTTTTAGTTATGAAAAACTTAGTAAGAATGTCACAAAGGTAGTTGTTGTGAACATCTCTAAGAGATAATGAAACTACAAAGGACATAATGGCATAAAAAATCTCCAAAGGTAAGAATACCTTCCTCTTGGGAGCCATTAGACACAATTATTTCATCATCTCTTTGGTAGACCACACCAAGGGTGGTTTCCCAATTGTTTCTAAAGTCCACAAAATATGTATAGCATTATTATTTAAAAAAGTGGACCAACCAACAAACTCCCTACCTTTATATAGAACAAATTCAAGACTAACATAGATGTCATCATAGGCAAAGAGGTAGTAGAGAAAGGAATCACTTGTAGAGGCATCATCAAAGGTGCTATTGCCTATGTGAATGCCAATTGGCTTAAAGGACTTAGCACATAATGCATACAAGGATGGGATCAAAACATTTAAGCATATGCAAATTCTTTCTTTCAAATAGATGATCAACTTGGCATCCACAAGTTGGGATTTATTCAATTTAAGCCTAAGTATGTCAAATGTAGATGCAAGTACATAAACAATACCCCAAAAAAGCAATGACACAATTGCCCTAAGGTCCTCGATCATGAAACCACCTTTGAGAACAACTCAAGTTAACATAAGGATGAAACAATTCATACCCATATTTATCACACAAAGGTGGGGTGCCATACAATGGATCATAATTAAAATCACTTTCACAAGAATAATCACTAATCGGATTTCTTAAACACTTAAGAAAATCAAAGTCATCATAACCCAATTGATCATTCTTTTTCAAAAGTAGGAGATCACCATCAAGAATAGGATGGTTAACATAATCTTTACTCAACCCTATATTCTTAATGGATTTCAAGAAATAGGGGAACAAGTGAATCTTAAGTATACCACCTTTCTGTTGAAACACATCATCTTGCACTTCACTAGGTGTCATGCAAGGATTAATCTCACTATTTTTACACAAGACATCTTGCTTTAAGAGAAATTCACTATTCAAAGGTAATGAGTTTAAGCATACAAGTTCACTCTCACAAAGGAATATGTATTGCTTCACAACATTTTCATCCACATGATATCTTTGAGCAAAACTATCATTAAGGCCTTCATCACACAATATGCCCAAAGAGCTATCTCCATTCTCATAATCAAATCTATCAACATTATCACTAACTTTAGATTTACCAAACACACCACACACATGCTCAAGTAGTGGACTACATTCATGAGTAAGTTGATCGTCATTCACATCCTCACTAGTTGTTGGCAACTCATATACCAACGTAGACTCACCTTGATTTTCACAAGGGTCAACTAGTGTGTGAATAATCTTGTCACTTGATAATGGAACCTTATTCAAGTTATAAGTGCTAGCACTAGATGGACACAAATCATTCTTATGAAAAGACTCAATTTTGTTATCTAAAGGATCAACTAGTACTTGCGCACTTACAACAAGAGTTTGGTCCTCATGTAACCTAACAACACTAAGAGTATCAAAAAAGGAAGATTCATGCACTCCTTCTCTAGGAAAACCCAAAACTATACTACTAGCCACATCACCACAATTTAATCTTAAAGGAGTATAGAGAGTAACACTGTTACCTAGATTTTCTTCATGGCAGCCCAGGTGTTCCTTTGAAAATGAGTGATTGGAGTTCTTTTGACCTTCTTTGTGATCCAACCTTCCACTCATAGTAGATGTAATCCCTTTGAGCGACTTCACCCTCTTTCTAGTCTACCAAAGTTCATTTTTGTTCTTTTTATTTCACGGTTAAAGGTCTCAAGTCGAGCCAAGATAGCATTAGTGGCATTGTTGTCCAAGGCTTGGGGAGTTGAACCTTTAGGTTCCATAGCTATAGTACCTAAAAAAAGCAAAGAATAAACCTACAAAATGAACAAACAAGTTAGTTCAAATAATCTCACCACACTCACTGTCGATTTTTACCTCACACTTGGTTTCACAAGTGTTGAAAATCGGCTTGTACTTTGTGAGTGATTAAAGGATGAGTCTACTTTTGTCCGAAATAGATTTTTGTTTGAGGTGACTCAAAGAAAAATTGCTTTCGGACTTGAACCAACAAGATACTATGAGTTGCAAAATGAGAAAAGCACAAAAAGAACATTAATACGAAATAAAAGACACTAAAACTAATTCATAATCTAGTAGGTAGTTACTAGTTTGCTAATTAGTGATAGAATCAACACAAAAGAAACTAGAAACAACAATTAGAAACTAGGAAATCTAAATTAGAGCTCAATTCGGTTATTCACCTATTTGATAAAGTGTCACTATGTGATTGGTTGTTGATTTTGCAAAATTTTCCAAACTTCAAACTTGTGTTTCGGCCAATTATCCACTTATGAGAGTGTATTGAACGAAATTGGGGGGAAATGGAGGGTTTGGAGCCCCTTTTCAAGTTCAAATGGACTTGAAATCAATTGGTCCCCCCACTTGTACTTTCAATTGTACTTTGATATTCCCTTTGTTCCCTCTTCTTTTGAAAGACATAGAATATGCTAGAGAATATTCTTTGTACAAACAAATTGTACACTCTCTTTCTTTCTTTTTGTGGATCTAACACCCTCTTTGAATATTCTTCTCCAACAAGATATGAAGATGATGAAGAACAATATGAATATTCAAGAGTTAACCAAAGTTTGACCATAAGGCAAATGAACCCCAACTTCAAATTTTCTTTTAGATCTAGGTTCCCTTTGCCAAGCCAAGCACAACCAACAACAAATTAGCAACAACACCCCACAAACAAGATAGTCAACATGATATCCCACCTCAAAAAACTTCAAACATACCTCAACAATGGTGGAATGACTCAAAATCAACCAAATCTTGCTCAAAATTTAGATCTAGACCCCTTTAGTAGTAGTCAGCAAGGATCTAGCACTAGAAACTATCAAAGCAAACTAAAACATAGTAGATCTAGGTTGTAAGTTTAGGATCTACTACTCAAACACAATACTCATCATTTTTTTTATGTATTTTTGGATTTCATAACTCTTTTTGTGAAGATTTTCTTAAGATCCAAGACTTAGAGCTGTGGGAACAACTCTAATACATGGCTCTAATACCAAATGATAAGGAAAACACTATGAAAACCGAAAACTAACCTAAAGAAGAGGAGATGAAGTAGAGAAGACACACAAACAAGCACCACACATGGATTCATAATAATAAAACAAGATAGATTGAACAAAAAGAAAAATGATAGTAGTGAGACATAAATATTTTCCAATGATAGAAACCAAGGTGTATACTAAACACCAAGACCTACTATAACCAATAAACGTAAAACCATACTCTTAGGTTGACACAAAAGGGATTCAACTCCTCAAGCACCAACCTTTACAAGCCAAAATGTCAACAAGAGTGATTCTACACTCAAACTTGACCCTAGTTTCAAATTCTACTCTTAAGGAGGAGGAATATAAACTACAATATGAGTTCTCCCAATAATTCATCAAAATCTCATGAAAAATAAGCCTAAAGAGTCTATTTATAGCTTATTACATACAAGACAAAAATACCCTTAATGAAAATGTGCTTCTATGGAGTGTAAAGAAAAGGCACAAAATGACCATTACACCCTTAATAAGAGGGGCGGTCATGGAGTGCTTCAAGAGCTCTTCTTCACACTTCCACTTATGTAATTCCTTGTGTCATTTTGTCCTTCACAATTATTCTTCATCACTTAGAAATCACGGGCATCTCATCAAGGCAAGCTTCCAAGCAATCTTCCACCCACGACATGGCACTTTGGAGTGGCCAAAATGGTCTCCCCATGCATGCTCTCTTCCCCTCAATGTGTCCATAACCGGATTCTTTGCGTGTTGGCCTCGAATGATGTATTCAAAATCTAGGATGGCCATTTGGCTCGTATCAGTGGAAAACCTTGATAAGTAAGCCTCTCACCCAAACTGATACACACGGTGAAAAAAGATAGAAATGTACCCAAGGTAAGGCTTCTAGAACAAATATGAATCATATAGATAGAATAAAAATGGAAAGAATAAAATCAACACATGTAACCATTACTCCCAAAACCTGGTGTCAACAGTATAAGAACTACCAATACAATCGTAAAGTCAAATACATCAAAAAATAACCACAAAGAAAAATATATGTCTTCGAACAGTAATAAAGCCATAACTAATACAGAAAGATAGAGGTGAAATTCGGATGTATGAATGTCCAACCGCTACCCTGAGAAAACTGAAGGTGCTCGAAATCAACCAATCTGAGATGCACTCAAGCTAGGACCTGCATCCAAAGGGCGCAATAAGAATGACTACGGTCTACTTGTACTTAGTAGGTATCATAGGCTGACCAAGCAAAGTAGTAAATAAAGTATACAAAATATACACTAAGGGCATATCGCCTGCAATCTAGAAATATCACCTGCAATACACTAAAGGCACATCACCTGCAACAGGGATACAAATATACACAATACCACATATAAGTAGGACAAAAGTAGGACATGTATAATCAAGATCATCGAGTATAGTTAAAGTAAAATAGAACTATTAGACGTTAACAAGTCAAGATATAGAACAAATAAGTAGATGAAAAGTCAATATGATAATTCAAACATAACATAAATGTAATAAAGCTTGTCCAATGTATATGATGATGATAGTGATGATGATGATGATGATGATGATGGTGTATGGGACTGGCACACAACTTTGAGTTTAACACACAGCCTCAAGTTTGGCATATAGCCTCAAGTTTGGCACACAGCCTTAAGTTTGGCACAAAGCCTCAAGATCAAATATCCATAACTCTTCTCCGACATGATCCTTTAGAAATGGTCTATAAATCCAATATCCGATACCAATATCCAGTATTTCAGTGTTTCTAGTATTTCCAAAGCACATACATAACAAAGACACTAATCAAGTACACATACATGACAACAAGTACATGTAAAGCAATAAAACAAACAAGTGAAATGATGCGTATGATGACATGAGAATGATGATGCAATGTTCACAACCATTCAAAATGAGTATTTCCACAACCAATCCATATGAGGTATTTCTACAACCAATCCATATGATGTATTTCCACAAGCAACCACATTGTTACAATTCCACAACCACGTGAGCCAAGATCCACTCATTACTTATGTTTTATCCATGAATTTCCACACGTCTCATACCAACAAGTATGAATATATCACAATACATAAATGGTACCAGTTTAGATATTTTAATAATATAATACAGTTATTCACATGTATTCAGGGCTATCAACATCATATAGGACTCCACATAGTCACACACATCACATAATATCTCAATTTTGACAATAACATCACATATGGGCCCCCACATGGGCACACCACATATGAAATAATTTTTTTATGATTAGTTCTCACTCTTAACATGCATTTTATACTATCATTTACTACCCAACTCAATCTGAAAAAGTTAAGTCATAACCTATCTCAAAGCCAAAACCGATTTGCTACACTTCGAACCCATGACCTTGCTTTCTATAAATGATCCCGAGCTCCTCTAAAAATATCAAATATGAATCTACGTGTCAAAACAAAACTAATGACACCCATATTGACTACTTTTGGTTCGGAAAAAATGGATCCCCAAAATGGATTTTCAAAAAAGAAGTGCAAAATTATAACTTTACTTTAAAAATGCATTTCCCATATTTTTAGGAATTCACGGCTGAAAATCCAAGTCAAATCAAGTCAAAAATGAGGTTCAAATTGAAGAAAAATATGTTTAAGCTTTACAGGGTAAAATCTTTGATATCCGGGTTAAAATCAAGAATTAGAGTTGTTTGAAGGTTAAATTGATGAAAAACTAGTAATTATAACATAAAAATATTATTCAAATGAAAAGGGGCGAAATTGGGGTTTAAAATCAAGTCATAAGATTTTTGGGGGTTTTGAGAAATTAATTAAGAAATTACTAAGAAAATGGTGAATTCTTACCTTAAATCCGTAATCAAAATCAATAAATGGATGTTAATCTGGCTCCCCAAGCTCCCACAAAATTTACTTTTAAGCTCCCACACTATTTAGGGTTTGACTCTAAATAGGCAAGATGAAAAATGAACAAAATTGCCAAAAAGAGGGGGAAAATCTGCAATTTACAGTAGAAAATCTGCTATAGCATCAGTTTTTTTTAAAGTCAATCCGGACTTCGATGGGGTGCTCAGGATTCGTTCGGAGTCCGATATATGCAAACAAACTATGCAACCATACTAAATTCGATGTTTCGGATGCGTTGGTGAATTTGTATTTTTAAAAAAATATTATTTCAAAAAGTTGATCCCCGAAATCGCAATTTTCCAAATAGATAATCAAAATGAGATTTAAAAGCCGTAAAATCACACCAAATATCTTACCATCCTAAAATCAATACATATTTCGGATTCGCTGGCAAAGTCGAATTTTCCATCCAAGGTCGTTTCGACCACATGTGGGTCTTAGATCCATATTTTTAATTTTTCAACTTTCCGACCAATAGGTCGAAATGAGCTCGAATGCACTGAGACCCAAACCAAAGATCTACCTAGCCTAAAATTAATATTTTGGAACTGTCGGCGCTCTCCGTTCATCCATCCGTTGCACAAATTAAAAGATATCCACATAAATCCAAAATAAGGCTCTCGAAGCCATAAAAAAATATAATATCGCATAAATGGTACCAAAATGTATTGAAAACCATGACAATCACCCCACACACCCTAGAAATACCATAATGCAACTACGGGGAGGGGTAAGACAGTCAAATCATGCAAAAAAAGATAATTCATATATTTCAATAAAAAGTTGGTCATTACATATCCACCACTAAAAACCTAGTTCATCCTCGAACTAAAGGCAAATGAAATTCCTAAATCAACAAAGAGCTGGGTATAAGAACTACGCATATCTGACTCAACCTCTCAAGTAGCCTCATCTACAGGCCGATGTCGCCACTGGACCATAACAACAGAGATCACTCTAAAGTGCAACAGCCTAACATCCCTAGCCAAAATAGAGACCAACTCCGCAACAAAGGATAACCGCTCATCTAATTAAACTGACTCCTAAAAAATAATATTAGACGCATAGGATGTAACGACGAAGCATGGAAATATGAAAAACTGGACGAACAACTAGGAGACCAGGGAGAAAAATCAACTCATAATCCACATCACCAACAGTTCGAATAATCTCAAATGGACCAATACCTGGGGCTAAGATTTCCCCTCTTCCCATACCTCATCACATCCTTCATGGGTGAAACTAGAAGAAAAACATGATCGCCAATGCCAAATCTTAAGGCACGAAGTCTACGATTAGCATAGCACTTCTGCCTACTTTGAGCTGCTTTAAGTCTATCCTGAATGACCCAGACTCTATCCAAAGACTCACGAAGAAAGTTCGTACCTCGAGGTTTCACCTCTGAAACATTAAATCAACCCAATGGAGAGCAACAACATCTATCATACAATGCCTCAAAAAGTTCCATATCAATACTGGAATAGTTGTTATTATATGCAAACTCTACTAAAGCCAAATATTGCTTCCACTGGCCACCAAAATCCATCACGCATGCACAGAGCATATCCTTCGAAACCTGAATAGTCCCCTCTGGCTGACTGTCAGTCTGGGGTGAAATATCGTGCTAAGATCAACCTGGGTACCCAACTCATCCTGAAAAGTCTTCCAAAAGTGAGATGTGAATACAGAACCTCGATCTGAAATAATGGACACCGGCACACCATACAGACGCACAATCTCACGAAGTAGATATGGGCCAATCTCTCAGCACTAAATGAGACCTGAATCAGAATAAAATAAGTTGACTTGGTCAATCGATCCACGATGACCCAAACACTATCAGAACCATGAGATGTACAAGGAAAACTAATCATAAATTCCATGGTGATCCATTTCCACTTTCACTAGGGAATTGGTAAACTCTGAAGCAACCCACCAGTCCTCATATGCTCGGCCTTCACCTACTGACAACATAGACAATCAGCCATAAATTCTGCCATATCTCGCCTTATACCACCCCACCAGTAATGTTGACTCAAATCATAATACATCCTAGTTAAACCTAGATGAATAGAATATTTGGAAAAATGGGCCTCCTCCAAGATCAACCAAATCTAAACACTCACTCTCGGTACACAAACTCAGCCCCCAATCCTTAAAACTCTATCTGAATCAAGTGAGGCTTCTTTGGCCTCTCCACTCAATGCCTTATCTCAAATCAACCTAAATCCAACATCATCAAACTGATGATCTCGAATCTGCTCTATCAAAGAAGATCTAACCTCCACAAATGCCAAAACACGCTCAGGTGTCGAAATATCAAGCCTAACCACCTGGTTAGATAAAGACTGAACCTCTAAGGTTAAAGGCCTCTCTTGGGTCAAAAGATATGCCAAGCTACCCATGTTATTCGACTTTCAGCTCAAGGCATCCGCAACTATATTAGCCTTGCCCAGTTGGTAGAGAATAGTCAAGTCATAATCCTTAAGCAACTCAAGCTAACGGCGCTGCCTCATATTAAGATCTCGCTAGGTGAAGAAGTACTGAAGGCTATGACAATCTGAGAAGATCTCAAAAAATACTCCATACAAGTAGTGCCTCCATAACTTCAAGGCAAATACCACTATGCACAACTCCATATCATGGGTAGGATAATTCTTCTCATGAGGCTTCAACTGATGAGACGTCTAATCAATCACCTTGCCCTCCTGCATCAACATCGCACCCAATCCAATACCTAAGGCATCACAAAACATGATAAATCCCTCACCCTTCTTGGACCAAGCCAATATAGAAGCTGAAGTCAAAAAATTCTTTAGCTTTTGGAATCTCACCTCACAAACATCGAACCACTAAAAAGAAATCCCCATCTGAGTCAACTTAGTCAAATGAGCTGCAATAAAAGAGAAACCTTTAACAAAACACCGATATTAACCTGCTAAGATAATAAAACTCCAAATATCGATGGGTGAAGTAGGTCTAGCCCAATCATAAACCACAACAATCTGGATGGATCAACCATAATACCTTCCTTAGTAACCATATAACCCAAGAAAGAAACAGACTCCAACCAAAACTCGTACTAGAGAACTTTGCATACAATTTCTCATCACTCAATCTCTAAAGCACGATCCGTAAATGCTCTTCATGATCAACCTCACTCTTTGAATGAACCAAGATATCATCTATAAATATAATAATAAAGAAGTTGAGATATGATCAGAATACCTAGTTTATCAACTCCATAAACACAACAAGGGCATTGGTCAACCCAAAGGACATGACCAAGAACTCATAATGACCATATCGAGTTCAAAAATCTATTTTTAGAAAACACAAAGCTCTAATCCTTAATTGGTGATAGCCTGACCTCAAATCAATCTTTAAAAATATCGCAACACTCTAAAGTTGATCAAACAAATCATCAATGCGAGAAAGAGGACACTTATTCTTAACCGTCACCTTATTTAACTACTGATAGTGAATACATATCCGTATAGACCCATCCTTATTCTTCACAAACAAGATAGGTGCACCCCACGGTGAAACACTAGATTAGATAAATCCTTTATCCAGTAACTCCTGCAACTGATCCTTCAGTTTTTTCAACTCTGTTGGACCCATCCTATAAGGAGGAATAGAAATGGGCTTGGCGCCCGACTCAATATCAATAGCAAATCAATATCTAGATTTGGAGGCATACCAGGCAAGTCCATAGGGACACATCCATAAACTCAAGAACAACACAAATAAAATCCAAGAAAAAAGGCAAAATAACACTGGTGTCACGAATATGAGCCAAGTAAAATAAACATCCCCTTTAAACCAATTTACAAGCCTGAACAAAAGATATAATACTCTTAGGACCCGAATGAAGTGCATCCTTCCAAGATATCCTTGGCACACCTGATGAAGCTAAAGTCACAGTCTTGGCAAAACAATCTAAGACAGCATAATAAAGAGCCAACCAATCTATGCCCAAAATTACATCAAAATCTACCATGTCTAACACAAAAAAGTCTACCAAAGTCTCACGCTTGACAAAAGTCACAACCCAAGATCGGTGCACCTGATCCACCACTAAAGAATTACCTACCAGTGTAAATACATGAATAAGCATGGCTAGAGGCTCACTAACAGAATCAAAACCCAAAAAAATACACAGACACATAGGAGAAAGTTGATCTGGGATTAAATAACATAGATGCAGGTTTAAAACAAATGGAGACAATACCTAGCCATATGGCTAATATCATCACATACATAGTAACCGCTGTGACCAGCCTCAACAGGAGAAGGTATAACTGGGACTGAACAACCACCCTGAACTGCTAAACTATAAGATCCACCACCCAAACTCTATAAATCCGCCAGCACTGGCTTACCATGGTATCCATGAGAACCTCTAAAATCTCTGCCTCGAGAGGTCTGACTCCTGAACTTACCAAAATATCACACCTTCTGGCGCCTCCGTGAGATGCACTAAGAATACCCTCTATCATTTTATCATGATCCAATATACTCTAGAAAGAAGCCCTAAACACAACCATCTAAGATGTATCCAACTGAGGAGAAACATCCAAAAGCTTTACAAACTTTTGAATATTTTCAAACTTGATGGAAATGCTATCATAGGAATATTTGGATAACACATAGAAGCATGAATCATACTCAACATCTGTCATGGGGCCTTGCTCCATATGATCAAGATTGTCATGAATCTGATCCCTCAAACTAAAAGGCATGAATCTCTCTAGAAAAGCGTCAACAAACTGATCCATGACAACTCAGAAGCATCAAAAGGCCTACAATTGACAAATGATCTCCACTAATCTCTCACAATATCTCTCAACTGATAAGCCATAAAGCAACAACATCCACGTAGAAACAGTGAAACACAACTCAAAACACAAGGTACTAAAGAACTTCGCACGATAAAAAATATGAGGAAAGTTTCTTAAAGACATCCTATCGCTTCTCAAAGATAGATACAGATGTATGTGTACTTGATCTTGGGCATATTTATATTCTTAAAGCACCAATATGCACCCAGATTTAGATTTAGTTCAAGAACTTTTGTATTAATTCTTAAGTATAATTCAACTTTTATTCTGTTTTGTGCCTAATGGATATGATTAGTACTTTTAGGATAAAAATCATAAAGATTGTGCACATTTGGATACAACGATGATATGGAAGGATTGAAGGAATGCAAGAAAGTCAAATAAATCTAAAAAACAGAAGATGAAAAGTAGGAATCCTCATTTGAAGACACTCCACATTGCGCTAACCAACAAAAAAGCAATGGTCAAATTCCAGTAAAGGTCCGCAAAACCACCGCATGCGGAGCAGTTCCACTTATCAGATTTTTGCGACCTGAAAGTTTAGCGTGTCACGGAGGATGAATATTTCACAATTGTCCCATTCTAGTGGCTCACGACAATAGTGGCACATCACGGTGAGGGTGCATTTTATAATTATCAAGGAATACTTGAGCTCCGCGATTGCCAATATTTTAATGGAAAATAGCAACTGAAGGCATGGCGCGACGCGCCATGTGAAAAAATTGGGAATATTTTAAGGTTTTTTTCCCAGCTATAAAATAAAAAATCCAATATAATTTTAGGGGACTTTAGCAAGCATAGCAGCGGAGGAAAGCATAAATCTCTCTCTTTTCGGGTTCTTAGACATTCTTTTAAATTTATTTACTTCAATACTTGTTTTGGGTATGATTTATTACTTATTTTGGATGATGAATTCAACATGAGTAGCTAAATACCCTATTTTTGGGGTTGAGGCTAAGAGCATGATTAATCTTTTATATTCTTATTCATAGTTTCTTTTTAGATTATCATCTGGGTTGTTCTTAATTTCTTGAGCTTACTATTTTAATGATTGGCCACCATTAGAATAAATTTATATTTCTATGTGCATCCGGGAGGAGAATCATAGGATAGAACAAAGAAATTAGGGAGCAACGTTCTTATTTTTTTATGAAATAAAGAATTTGAATTAGCATCTAGGATAGGGATATACCTAGAATCCTTGCTTGGTTCACTTGCAAGAAGACAACTTCATGAATCTAAAAGAATTATTGTATCTCTACGGGAGTTGTAGCTACAACATTCAATAGATAAAAGATTTGAGATCGGGAGACCAAGATCATTGCATAAACCTTGCAAATCATCAACCTGAAACCAATTAGACTGTGATAAGAATAGATAATTGTATGATTGTTTGAAATATCTCAAACCTGGAATAATCCTCATTATTGATTACAATCGTTCCTTGCTATTCTCTAGTTGTCACTAATTATTTCTTGTTTAGTAATTTACATTTTATTTATAAAATCAAAATCATCTTGATACCTTCAAGCACTTAATACCCAATTGTCTTAAACTAAAGATTGAATAAATTTCTAGTTTATTGATCCTCGTGGGAATGATATTTGACTGTCTTAGTCATTATACTACTTGCATGATCACGTACACTTGCGTGTACGTAGAGACGCAATAAGATTTTGGCGCCGTTTTTGGGGAGCAAATAGGATTAGTAAATTGCTTAATTTTTTGGTTTTTGATAGTAAGTTTAAGTGTTAACAACTTGATCTTAACGGCTGAATTTTTGCAGGTTTAGCTGAATATTGGACTGGCTAGGGATAAAGAATTAGTAGAGCCTTTTGGAAAACTAGAAGTAATTTTTCATCAGAGGCGAAGAGCTCAATACTACATTCAACAGGGACAGATGGCTGAAATACGAGATCCAATTATTGCTGATCCAAATATTTAAAATGTTCTAGCTCCTGTTATTCCAGCTATTCTTGTTCAACCAACCATAATACCTATTCGTGAGGTGGCAATCCCACTTACAAACCATATGACTAACAGCATTCAAAAGCCTGAACAAGGAGGTTTGTGGGAATTGAAAAAAATATGGTGCAATTATTGAAATTTATGGGGGAATTTCATGAACTTTCATACGAGGATCCGCAGCAGCACTTACAGACCTTCCTGGAAATAAAAGATATATATATTCCTAAAAATATGAATGTTGATTATGTCAGATTGACACTCTTCCCCTTTTCTCTAATAGGGGAAGCAAAGAGATGGCTACATGCTGAACCACATCACTCCATCACTTCATGGGAAGATTGTGATCAGAAGTTCCTCATTAGATTCTTTCCATCCCAGAAGACTGCACGATTGAGAAGTGAGATATTGAGTTTCAAATAGAAAGATGGAGAAAATCTTTATTAAGCTTGGGAGAGATTCAAGGGCATACTTGGAAATTATCCTCATCACCATCAATCGAATAATGTTTTGGTGCACATATTTATAGAAGGCCTTGAGTCTAATACAAAGATTCTCTTGGATTCAACAGTTTGGGGTTAAGCTTTGAAGAAAACATATGAAGAACTGTATACCTTGCTAAATTGAATCGTACAAGGGAATCCTGATTGGCATGCAGACTTAAGAAATGCTCCTAAGAAGGTTGCAGAGATTTTGGATGTTGATCAGTTCACTGCATTACAAGCACAGATAGCAGAAATGCAGAATAATATGACTACTCAGCTCAATAACTTAAAGTTGGGTGCAACATAACCAGCAGCCACAACAAATGCGGTTCAACAGGTATATTCGTGGTGTGAATTTTGTGGAAGTGGCGAGCATAAAGCAGATGCATGTTCTATTAACCAAGATTCAGTCAACTATGTGGGGAATGAAAATCATCAGGGTCAATAGAATTTTGGCAGTACGTATAATCCAAATTAGATAAACCATCCTAATTTCTCATGGGGTAGACATCAGGCACAGAATACAAATCAGTATAAGGGACCAGTGCAATCAAATCCACAACTGGTTCAAAATAATTAGGTGACTGCTCAGAATAGTAATGTGGAGGAATTGATTAAGCAGTTTATGGCTCAACAAGCACAGTTTGCGATAGACATAAAAGCTCAACAAGCACAGTTTGCAGCTGAGTTAAAGAGTCAATAATTGCTCATAAGAAATTTGGAGTTACAGTTGGGTAAAATTGTAGGATTGCAGAATACAAGGCCACAAGGAGCATTGCTTAGTGACACTGAGGCTAATACTAAATAGGTGAATGCAGTTATAACAAGGAGTGGGTTGCAAACTAAGAAGACGGTTCAGGAGCAGGATAATCCCGCAGTCACTGATGACAGTTTGCAAAAGAATACAGAAGTGGAAGTTAAGGAAAAAAAGTCAATTGAAGAGATTTGTATGGAGAAGAAGACTATCCCTTTACCCTTTCCTCAAAGGGAAAGGAAGCATCAAGAGGAAGCCAATTTTAAGAAGTTTCTAGATCTTCTGAAATAAGTTCAAGTAAACCTTCCTCTTGTTGACATTCTGCAGAGTGTGCCGATATATGCTAAATACTTGAAAGATATTGTTATAAATAAGAATCAGTTGACTGAATATGCTACAGTTGCACTTGCTCAAGAGTGCCCATCTAAAATTCAAAATAAACTGCCCATGAAATTGAAGGAACCGGGTAGTTTCACCTTGTAGATTACCATTGGTCAGACTATTTATGCATGTGGATTGTGTGACTTAGGTTCTAGTATAAATCTCATGCCCACGTCATGGTACCGAAAGATGGGTCTTGGGAGTCCTAAACCTACTACTATAGTGTTGTAGTTGGCAGATAGGTCACTTGCTAGACCGGATGGTATTATTGAAGATATGTTGGTGCAAGTGGGATCTATAATCTTTCCGGTGAATTTTGTGATTCTTGACTTTGAGGCTAATCCAGTTGTTCTATTTATTTTGGGACGACCCTTCTTATTAACAGAACAATCACTCATTAATGTAGAAGATGGAAAAATTACAATGCGAGCGCACGATAAAGTAGAGGTTTCTGATGTGCACAGAGCATTGAAACTGCCAACCATATATGAGGAGTTGTCTTTTATATTGGTTATTGATCTTGCTTCGGATTGGCAGTTGCTTTTGTATGATGATCCATTAGAGCGAACTTTGATGGGTTATAATCTGTATAGAGATGTGGAAGCATTGGAATTGGTCCAGGTTATGAATTTAGCCGTAATTAAGACAAACAAAGTGTTGATTGAGCCTTTGAATAGACGAGTAGGTCCACCATCCATGCCTTCAGTCGAAGAAGCTCCTAACTTGGATCTTAAGGTTCTTCCTACTCACCTATAATATGTTTTTATTGGTGATCAAGATACCTTGCCTGTTATTTTGTCTGCAGGATTATCAGATGTACAGGTAAAGGAAGCTATAGCATTTTTCAAGAGGAGAAGGAAGGTGATTGCCTGGCAGATGTCTAATATTTTAGGAATTAATCTAGCATTTTACATGTACAATATTTACATGGAAGAGGGGTACAGACCTAGAGTGTAGCAACAACAAAGATTGAATCCTGTGATGAAAGAGGTGTTTAGGAAAGAAATGATCAAGTGGTTAGATAGTGGTATTATTTACCCAATTTACTATAGCAAATGGGTGATTCCGATGCATTGTGTACCAAAGAAGGGAGAAATGACAGTAATAACCAATGATGATAATGAGTTAGTTCCCATACGTACAATGACCGGTTGGAGAATATGTAGATTATCGGATGTTGAATGAAGCAACTCGTAAAGATCACTATCCAATTTCCTTCATTGACCAAATGCTGGATAGATTGGCGGGGAAAGAATATTATTGTTTTCTGGATGGGTACTCTGGCTACAATCAGATAAGCATAGCACCGCAAGACCAAGAGAATACCATGTTCACTTGTCTATATGGTACATATATGTTCAAACGCAATGCACCTGCTATATTTTAGAGGTGTATGATGGCAATATTTTCAAACATGGTGGAAGAATTTATGGAGGTATTCATGGATGATTTCTCTGTGTATGGTAATTCATTTGAAAAGTGTTTGCAAAATCTCAACAAAGTTCTAGCTTGATGCGAAGAAACAAACTTGGTGTTGAATTGGGAAAAGTGTCATTTTATGGTTAAGGAAGGAATTGTCTTAGGCCATAAAGTGTCATGCAAAGGGCTGGAAGTGGACAAAGAAAAGGTTGAAGTGATTGAAAAGTTGCCTCATCCAGTCACAGTCAAAGGAGTACGGAGTTTTTAAGGACATGCTGGGTTCTATAGACGATTCATTCAAGATTTCTCAAAGATTGCAAGTCCCATGTGCAAATTGTAAGAGAAAGAAGCCAAGTTCTAGTTCGGGGTTGATTCCTATGAAGCTTTTGAAAATCTTAAGAAGAAGTTGATGGAAGCACCTATTTTGATTGCACCAGATTGGGAGTTACCTTTTGAGCTGATGTGTGATGCTAGTAACATTGCAGTGGGAGCAGTTTTAGGTCATCGAAAAGTGAAGGTATTTCGATCAATCTACTATGCTAGCAAGGTGTTGAATGATGCTCAAGTTAACTACATAGTTACAGAGAAAGAGATATTGGTCGTGGTATATGCATTCAACAAGTTTCAATCTTACTTAGTTGGTACCAAGGTCATTGTTCATACAGACCATGTTTCCGTTAAGTATCATGTGAACAAAAGGGATGTGAAGCCACGACTAGTTAGGTGGATTCTTCTACTTCAAGAATTTAATCTTGAGGTGCGAGATAGAAAGAGAGCTGAAAATCAAGTTGTTGATCACTTATCACGGATGGAAAATCGAGACCATATTGTGGATGACTTTTTGAGTATTAAGGAAGAGTTTACTGATGAGAAATTGTTGTCATTAGATGTAGTTGAGTTCCCATGGTATGCTGACATTGTGAACTTGATATCTTGTGAGGTGTATACTCCTGAGGCCACCACATAATAAACAAAGAAACTATTCCATGATTCTCGTGCTTAAATTTGGGATGAATCGTACCTTTTCAAGCAGGGTCCAGATGGAGTTACTCGTAGGTGTATCCCAGAGGCTAAATTTTCAAAGGTGCTACAAGGTTGCCACTCATCTCCATATGGTGGACATTATGGGGGTGACAGGACTGCGAGAAAAATATTGCAATCAGGTTTTTTTTGGCCTACTCTGTTTAGAGATGCAATGGCTTTTGTAAAGAATTGTGACCAATGTCAAAGGTTGGGTATTATATCTAGGCATCATGAGATGCCCCTTAATAATATTTTAGAAGTGGAAGTCTTTGATGTTTGGGGGATTGATTTCATGGGCCCATTCCTACCTTCAAAAGGTAATTAGTACATTCTTGTAGCGGTTGACTATGTCTCAAATGGGTGGAAGCTATGGCGAGTCTGACTAATGATGCAAGAGTGGTGCTGAAGTTTATGAAGAAGAACATATTTTCTAGATTTGGTATGCTAAGAGCAATAATTAGTGATAGAGGTACGCACTTTATCAACACCTGGTTTAAAAATCTTCTTGCTAAGTATGGTGTTAGGCACAAGGTTTCCACTGCATACCATTCTCAAACAAGTGGACAAGTAGAGGTATCAAATCAACAAATTATGCAAATACTTCAGAAGACCGTGAACGGGCAGAGAAAATATTGGGCGAAGAAGCTAGATGATGCAATTTGGCCATATCGAACAACGAACAAGATGCCCATTGGGACATCTCCATATCGCTTGGTGTATGGTAAGGCATGTCATCTTCCTGTAGAATTAGAACACCAAGCATATTGGGCGGTGAAGAAGCTGAACTTTGAGATGACTATCGCAGAGGAAAGAAGGTTATTGCAACTAAATGAGCTTGATGAGTTTAGACTCCACGCCTATGAAAAGGCCAAGATCTACAAGGAGAAGACCAAAATATGGCATGTCAAGCAAATTCAAGCTAGGGAATTTGAACTCGGATAACTTGTGTTGTTGTTTAATTCAAGACTTAAGTTATTTTCGGGTAAATTACGATCGAAATGGTCTGGACCTTTTGAGGTGGTACGTATGACTCCTCATGGAGCTGTGGAGTTATGGAATAAAGAGAAGACGGAGAAGTTCCTTGTGAATGGACAGCGTGTAAAGCATTATTGGGCAGATAATCCGAATAAGCACAAGGAATCTATCACTTTTGCTGATGAGTGATAATGAGCTGAGTCATGCTACGACGTAAAATAAGGCGCTACGTGGGAGGCAACCCACACATGTATCTTAATATTAAGGCACTGAGTGGGAGGCAACCCATTTTTACTTACAATATTTGTTGTTTTTGTTTGAGATTGTAGGGAATTGAAAAGTGAAAATTAGGAGATTACCACAATTGAGGAAAGCAATCAGGTTTGCAAAATGATGTGTAAGTGGGGATTTTCTCAGGTAAGAAAAGAGTGAAAATTACACAAGGAAATCTGATTTTGAAGAATGGTGGGACGTGGAAATGTGTAGTTTGGCAATTGTCAAATTTTAGAAAGGATCCGCGATTTCCATCATGACGAGGAGAAGTGTGATTTGACAATTGTCAAATTCCAGTAGTTGGTCACGATTTTCAGTGTGATGCGTAACTTGGAAAAGTGATAATTGTAAATTTATAGTGACTTAACGTGAAATTTACTGCATCATGGTGGTTATTTAAATGGCAATTGGCATTCTCCAGTAGCTCTACCCGATCCTACCGCATCGTGGAAGGGGTTAAAATTGAGCATAAATTTTGAATTAAAGCTAACCCGATCCGCCCCTCTATAAATACCCCCTCAAAACCCTAAACCCTCTTATTTCCCTCTCAAGCGCCACCTTTTCACCTCTCCCTCCTACTAATCTTCTAAAATTTTCCCCAACTTTTATCCTTCTTTCAACCTTTGAGGTATGTGCTTTAAGATTTAAATTTATTTCTTTCTATTAGTGTTTTGTGATGTTTGCTAGCATTTTGGGGCATAATCTTGTTTTTTCCATATCTTAGTAGTTATAAATTTTAGCATTACCTATGATATATTGTCTTGTAATCTTTGTTATGTCATAATAGAATGGTTATAAACAGAAGGTATTTAGGGGAAATTATTTTTCAATTATTAGTTGCGAGGTCAAGGAACGTAGGGGCATTGTAGCTAGATGTGTGAAGTAAGAATATTTAGGAAGTTGGGGTTAATTTTATTTGAGGTTAGTTGATTTAGTAGAATTCTAGAAAAATACTCCTTTGATACGAGATGTTGTAGCAACATGATCTTAGTCATAGTCTCTTATTGAGTGATTAGATGGGAGTAGATGAGATGATATTATGTGTTGAGGAAATGAATAAGGCTGTAGTGTCCCGAAGAGCAACATGATGTTTTTGAATGTGATAATAAGGTCAACAAAGGGAAGTCTGAGTATCGGGATTTTGAGGCATGTGTTCTAGGTAACAACTAAGTATGGGGTGCAAATCACCCGTAATGCACACTCAGTTTAGCTAGTCCCAAGTTTAACATACTCAAATGTTTGTTGTATCTTTTGTATTACAGGAATTATGAAACCACAACCAGTTAAAGGCAAGGCAAAGGCAAGACCTTCTGCACCAGCTAGGAAGATGAGTACACCATCTGAAGGTCAACTGACTAGGGTTCCTAGCGCCCCACCACTTCAGCAGGGGAAGGTTCACAAATTTGGATTCAAAGATAACTGCAAGAATGGGAAGCAGTGGTATTCCAAGCATACGGATGCCAAGTATATCCCGGAGGTGTATATTGATTGTGCCATTCTCACGAGAGAGTGTCCATCCATGGTATGAAGAATTGAGGCAATCAATATGAATTTCATCTTCCATCAGGCGACTGAGTGATATTTACACTTAGTTAGAGAGTTTTATGCCAATTGGGACTCCAGTCATCCTGAATATTTGTAAAAGGTTCACAGGAAAGTGGTTCAATTCACTGCTGTTGATATTAATTATTTGTTGGGTATACCAGAAGCAAACCCAAATTTCTTGAGGCAGTTTATTGTTTCTCCTCTGTATGCGCATATCAGGCATCTGTTATATGGTCAGCGATCCTCAGCTTGTTAGATTAGGCATCGTGTTACAGGTTTAAACTCTTCCTTCCCTTATGCTCAGATGAACAAGGAAGCAAGGATGTGGGTTCGTATTGTTTATTCATGCTTGATTTAAGGGAAGTATATGACGGAGGTTACTCGGGAATGTTTGATCTATGCCCTGATGTGTCTTGATGTGGAGATAAATATGGGTAATGTGATTTTTCCTGCAATGAAGAAGGCGTGTACCCAGGCGGGGTGCAGTTTTGGGTTTGAAGATTTGGTTACTAGACTTTTGCGAAGGCACAGGGTGGATAAAGAGGATCTGGATTATAAGCCCAAGGTTATTACTCGCTCTGTGGATATAACTACTGCAAGGAGTACATCTGGGGTATCTGGCCCAATTTTGACCATGCTGGAGCGACAGACAAGGACTGATGAGGTACTGGGTAGGCTGTATGGTATTATGATGATGCTATCAAAGACGAAAGATAGACCAGCTACACCAGAAGAGCTCTATGTTGTAGATCTCAATTATCCACTCGGGCACCATTCTAGGACTATGCTGAGGATTGGCCCAAATTTTGCTGAGCCAGTTGATGATGATATACCAACTGATGAAGAGCACAGGTATAGGGATTCAGACATGGAGTCGGATGAAGAGGACCAGTCTGATGATGATAGAGCTGATGATGATGGTGATAATATGGATGGGACTCCTGAGGATATGACTGCTATAGTCCCATTTGAGTGACCAAGGAGTATACTGCCACCCTACCATAGGCTTATTTGGAAGCACTAGGACAGTCTTTATTTAACTGTGGGATGGTGGGTTCTTTTCGTATTCTGTTTCATTTTCATTTTTTTATTATGGTTGAATAATTTTATATTCTGTTTGGTTGATTTTGCGAGTTCTAGCTATTCGGAACACTGGTCTGTAATAGTTAGTAACTTTGTGGATTGCAATTTGCCCTCTTTGGCATTTATCGCATGTTTCTTCAGTTTAAAGTATTATTTTATTGTTATTTTCACCCTCATTGGCAAGTTTTAATTTCAAGTAGTTATGTTTTCCTTTGCCCTCTTTGGTAATTAGGAATAAACAATCATAGTTAGTTGCAATCCCCTATGATAGATGGATGACGACCATCTTAAGGGGAGTGGTCGTAGGAAGTAAAGAAATATACGAGAACCTAATCACTATCTTAAAGGAGTGTGTGGAATAGGCCATCTTTGCAGTAATGGAAATTAATTTGAGTATAAATAAGCATAAAAGTGTTTTTATTTGAGTACTGATGATTTAATCTCGATAAATGAAATTTGATGTGTTGGCTTAATTTTGAATTCAATAAAGAACATGATTGAGAACCTTGGTTTGATTCTGTGCATACACTATGAGTGTGAAGATTTGTGTATATTCTACGTGAATAGAAATGACTAGAACTTGCCTGGTGTGTCTATAAAGTGAAATAAAGGGTGTTGGGTGCAGGAAGTGATGTAGTCATTTCTTTGACAACCTTGTTTCTAACTTAAATAGACCTACCTTGGTGAATAGTCTTAGTCAGCCCCGTTGAGCCTTTAGCCTCTTTCTTGCGCAGCCTGTTATGTAACCCTATCCTTTCTTTACTAAATCTTAATTTGATCCAAATAAGCTCCTAAGTGTTTTAACAAAAAACTAAGAGGAGATTAAGAGAGTAAATAAGGAGGAGAAAAGGTAAAAATTTTATGCCCTCAAAGTAGTTGTTATTGTGTTTGATGATTCTGGGTTAATTGGGAGTTAGTAGATAGAAATGTTACAATGAAGCTGTTTTGGCCCTGGTCCAGATGGATATGTGCACCTTAACGGAGGCTTCGCTTAAGTTAAGGGTGGCTATAATAGGAGTGCGTAACATAAAATTGGTACAAACAAAGAGAAGTATGTGGAAAGAATGACTATTACTCCCTACCCGATTTGAGTAAATAAGCTAATTGAAAGAGGAGTTGAAAAATGAAAAAATGGGGAGAAAATAGAAGGATAAATTGGTGTTGTAGAACAGAGTTAATTGATAATTCTTGTACTAAACCACTTAGGAGCAATAGTCACTATTTCCCCAAATAGTAGTACCTACCTGTCCCTAAGCTTTTATTACAACCCAAAAAAGACCTAGTTGATCCTTCACCCAAACATCCAACTATTAGTGGAGTAGGACACTAAGGGCAAGCTTATGGTTCGTTCACTAGCATGTATGAATTATTTGTTGAGAGCGAGTGATTAGATGTTGAAACTTCCTATTTTTACATAGATAGTAGTGTGAGTTAATATGGGAAAATTTTCTTGAGTGAGGATGCATGCGGATGAAAGCCGGATTACTTATTGTGTTTCTTTGATTGAGTTTGCAGATATGTTAGAAATTCATTATTGAGATAGAAAATTTTTTTCTAAATTATCTCATATTTCTAAAAATTATTTTGACAAGATGATGTAATAATACGCTATTGCAAAGTGTAAGTGCCCATTGCAACATAACTTTGAGATTGTGATGTAAAGAGGAAGTAATTATGCTTTTGAATTCATGTGTTCGAGGAAGAATAAGATTTTAAGTATGGGGTGGTGATCTTGGGCATATTTATATGCTCAAAGCACCAATATACACCCAGATTTAGACTTAGTTCAAGAACTTTTGTATTAGTTCTTAAGTATAATTCAGCTTTTATTCCGTTTAGTGCCTAATGGATATGATTAGTACTTTCAGGATAAAAATCATGAAGAATTATCGGCATTTGGATACAACGATGATATGGAAAGATTGAAGGAATTCAAGGGAGTGAAATAAAGCTAAAAAACGGAAGATGGAAAGTAGGAATCCTCATTTGAAGACACTCTGTGTCGCACTGACCAACAAAATAGCAATGGTCAAATTCCAGTGAAGGTCCGCAAACCACCGTGTCGTGGAACAGTTTCACTTATCATATTTTGAGACCTGAAAGTTTAGCGCGTCGCGAAGGATGATATTTCACAATTGTCCCAATCCAGTGGCTCATCGCGATAGTGGCACGTCGCGGTGTGGGTGCATTTTACAATTGTCAAGCAATACTTGAGCTCCACGATTGTCCAGATTTTAATGAAAAATAGCAACTGAAGGCATAGCGTGACGCGCCGTGTGGAAAAATTGGAAATATTTTTAGTGTTTTGTCCCAGCTATAAAAGAAAATATCCAATATAATTTTAGGGGACTTTGGCAAGCATAGTAGCGGGGAAAAGCAGAAATCTCTCTCTTTTCGGGTTCTTAGACATTCTTTTAAGTTTCTTTACTTCAAGACTTGTTTTGGGTATGATTTATTACTTATTTTGGATGATGAATTCAAACATGAGTAGCTAAACACCCTATTTCTGGGGTTTAGGCTAAGAGCATGATTACTCTTTTATATTCTTATTCATAGTTTCTTTTTGGATTATCATCTGAGTTGTTCTTAATTTCTTTAGCTTACTATTTTAATGATTGTCCACCATTAGAATAAATTTATATTTCTATGTGAATCCGGGAGGAGAATCGTAGGCTAGAACGAAGAAATTAGGGAGCAAAGTTCTTATTCTTTTATGAAATAAGAGATTTGAATTAGCATCTGGGATAGGGATATACCTAGAAGCCTTGCTTGGTTCACTTGTAAGAAGACAACTTCATGAATCTAGAAGAATTGTTGTATCTCTGCTGGAGTTGTAGCTACAACATTCAATAGATAAAAGATTTGAGGTCGGGAGACTAAGATCGTTGCATAAACCTTGTGAATCATCAACCTGATAACCATTTAGACTGTGATAAGAATAGAGAATTGTATGATTATTCGAAATATCTTAACCCTGGAATCATCCTCATTATTGATTACAACCGTTGCTTGCTTTGCTCTAGTTGTTATTAATTATTTCTTGTTTAGTAATTTACATTTTATTTATAAAATCAAAATTATCTTGATACCTTCAAGCACTTAATACCCAATTGTCTTAAACTAAAGATTGAATAAATTTCTAGTTTATTGATCCTTGTGGGAACGATATCAGACTGTCTAAGTCATTATATTACTTACACGATCACGTACACTTGAGTGTGAATAGAGATACAATAGTACTGATCTATGAGACTCTATTAGACATCTCATTCTTACGCTGTTGAGGCCAATGAAACCTGGCTGCTCTAGTACCAATTTGTCACGACCCAAAAATTGATAGGTTATGATGGCACCTATTATGGCGAACCTTGAAAAGTAAACCTCTCACCCAAATTAATAAACTTGGGGAAAAGATAGAAATGCCCCCAAGGTAAGGCTTCTAGAACGAATCCGAACCATATAGATAGAATAAAAGCGGAAAAAATAAAATCAACACATACAGTCATAACTCCTAAAACCTAGTGTCAACAATATAAGAACTACTAATACAATTCCATAGAAAAATACATCAAAAAAATAACCACAAAGGAAAATATTTATCTCCGAACACTAATAAAGATATAACTAATATAGAAAGATAGAGGTGAACTCCGAACGTATGAATGTCCAACCGCTACTTTGAGAAATCTAAAGGTGCTCAAAATCAACCAATCTGAGATACATTCAATCTAGGACCTGCACCTAAAGGGTGCAGTAGGCATGAGTACGGTCCACTTATACTCAGTAGGTATCATAGGCTGACCAAGAAAAGTAGTAAATAAAGTATACAAAAATATACACTAAGGGCACGTAATCTGCAATTAGAAAATGTCCCACAACGATAGCTCACACCGCTTGCACTAAGAGTTCTACAATATCCACCTATGATACAAAACACACCTGATAGGGATACAAATATACATAATATTACATACAAGTAGGACAAAAGAGGGACATGTATAATCAAGATCATCAAGTATAGTTAAAGGAAGATAGAACAATTAGATGTTAACAAGTCAAGATATTGAACAAATAAGTAGATAAGAAGTTAATATGGCAATTCAAACACAACATAAACACAATAAATTGGGTGCAATATATATGATGATGATAATGATAATGATGAAGACAATGATGGTGATGGTGCATGAAATTCGCACACAACCTTGAGTTTGGAACATAGTCCTAAGTTTGGCACATAGCCTCATGTTTGGCACACCGTCCTAAGATCACCAATATCCATAACTCTTATCTGCCTTCAGAGATGGTCCATAAATCTAATATCCGATACCAATATCCAGTATTTTAGTATTTCCAGTATTTTCAAAGCACATATATAACATAATACATAAACCAAGTACACATACATTACAACAAGTATATGTAAAGCAATAAAACAGACAAGTGAAATGATGGTATGGTGACATGAGAATAACGGTGCAATGTTCACAATCATTCAAAATGAGTATTTCCACAACCAATCCACATGATGTATTTCTACAAGCAATTCACATGATGTATTTCCACAACCAACCACAATGTTATAATTCCACAACCACGTAAGCCAATATCCACTCATTACTTTTGTTTCATCCATAAATTTTCACATGTCTGATATACCAACAAGTAAGAATATATCACAATATACCAATAGTACCATTTTAGGTATTTCAATAACACAATATAGTTGTTCACATGTATTCAGGGCTATCAACGTCCATAGGGCTCCACATAGTCATACATATATAATATCTCAATTTCGATAATTACATCACATATGGGCCCCCACACGGGCACAACACATATGTAGCTATTTTCATTAATAGTTCCTACCCTTAACATACATTTTGTTCCATCATTTACTATCCAAGCTAGTCTAAAAGAGTTAAGACATAACCTACCTCAAAAGCCAAAATCGGTCCGCTACACTTCGAACCCATGATCTTACTTTCCATGAACAATCTTGAACTCCTCTAAAAACATCAAATATGAAATATACGCGTCAGAACAAAACAAACAAGACCCATATTAACTACTTTTGGTTCGAGGCAAAATGGATCCCCAAAATAGGTCTTCGAAAAAGATGAGCAAAATTGTAATTTTACTTCAAAATGCATTCTCTATTTTTGGGAATCTGCCGCTGAAAACCCAAGTCAAATCGAGTCAAAAACAACATTCAAATCGAAGAAAAACTATTTTTAAGCTTTACTAATTTAAAATCAAGAATGAGAGTTGTTTTGAAGGTTAAATTGATTAAAAACTAGTAATTATAAGATAAAAATATTATTCAAGTGAAAAGGAGTGAAATTGGGGTTTAAAATCAACCCCTAAGATTTTTTGGGATTTTAAAAATTAATCAAGAAATTACTAAGGGTGAATTCTTACCTCAAATCCATAATAAAGTCAAGAAATAGATGTTAATCTAGCTTCCCAAGCTCCCACAAACTTTACTTTTAAGATCTCACACTATTTTAGATTTAAATCTCAAGAGGCAAGATGAAAAATGAGCAAAATAGCCAAAAAGAGGGGAAAATCTGCAATTTATAGCAGAAAATCTGCTATAGAGCAGTTTTTTTTTAAAGTCAATCTGGACTTCAATGGGGTGCCCGAGATTTGTTCAAAGTCCGATGCAAATGAACTATACAACCATAATAAATTCGATGTTCTGGACGCATTGGCGAAGTCTTTTAAAAAAAACATCATTTTCAAAAAGTTGACCCCCGAAACTTGAAATCGCAATTTTCTAAACCAATGGTCGAAATGAGATTTAAAAGCTATAAAATCACACCAAACATCTTACCACCTTAAAATTGATATTTTAGATCTGCTGGAGAAGTTGGATTTTCCATTCGAGGTCATATCGACCAAATGTGGGCCCCATACTCATATTTCTAATTTTTCAACTTTCCGACCAATAGGTCGAAATGTGCTCGGGTGCACCGAGACCCGAACCAAAGATTAACCTCGCCTAAAATTAATATTCTAGAGCTGTTGGCGCTGTCCGTTCAGTCATCCGTCGCACGGATCAAATGATATCCACATAAGTCCAAAATAAGGCTCTCAAAACCATCAAAAACCACAATATCACATTAATGGTACTAAAATGCATCAAAAACCATTCCAATCACCCCCACACCTCAGAAATATCATAATGCAATCATGGAGAGGGGAAAATAGTCAAATTACACAGAAAAATATATTTCATATATTTCATCAAAAAGTTGGTCATTACAATGTGTTCCAATTAAATGATTTCTAACAAGTAACGCAAGTCCATCCATCACTACCATCATTACTCGAAGTAAAAGATCTCTAACACATTAAAATATCATTAAGTTGTGAAAGCAATCTCCTCTTTGAGTCCTGAGGAAACGTGATCAACATTTGATCTAGCTTCAACTTTTATCGTTGAGAACTAGAGTTCATTGACTGAAAATCATTTCACCATCATAAATATCAGAAGAATCGTAGGATATATGCATATTTGATATAATATGGAAAAAACCACCATCATTCAAAGAATCACATGCATTCTCATTTACGCATATGTACGTATGAAATATGTTAAAAGTCACATATTGGCATACCTATGCATTATATTAACAAACATAATAATAGAGAAGTATAATGTAGAGCAACATGTATCGAGATGGATAGATATTAACTTGAAATTGCTACGATAAATATGACGACAAGCTTAATTGCAATATACATCTTGATCATGTTCTTGCTCTTATATCATTTAGTTTGCTTCTATTATGATTTATGTCATTTTTTTTTAATTTATAAGATTAATCTAACTCACGTGTCCTTAAGCTCAACTGTACCGTTTTACAAGTAACATTAATAATTTACAAAAGTATAATGTAGAACGAGTTAGAGATGGATACTAACTTGAAATTGCTACAATACATATGGCGATAAGCTTAAGTAACGCCATGCTATGAATTAACGGCATGCTATGGATTGTACTTCACGTTTTATGAAAGTTTTCTTGTGTGAGCATCTCATTACTCTTAGATTATACTAATTTATAGATCTTGAAAGCTCTAACATATACTATATAATAACTTTTATTTGTTATATCACAAAAATAGTAAGTTGACTTGATTTCAGATCCACTTTATTTGTAAGATGCATGTGTGAAAAAGAAAAAGAAATTTCAGAACAATCTAGAGCATATTACGATATGAAAAATCAAGATTCTGTTAACTCTGAAGGATTTAGGAGGATACAAAAGATGAAGAATATAAATAGGTTAACTCTGAAGAACATGAGAAATTAAGATTGTTGCTCTAATCCAAAAAAAAAAAAAGAGTTTCCTTTCCATTCCTCATCTTTTTCTTTAATATTTACCTTCTTAGCAATATCATCAAAGTAAGAGAAGCCTAGTAGTTACTTACCATCCAATTTAACTTATTATGATTAAGTGATTTAATAAAATGAAAATATGCATTAACTGACAATGGTTAAGTAACAAAAGTGTACTTATCAAGTTTTTCTTTAATATTACCTTCTTAGCAATATCATTAAAGTAAAAGAACCCTAGTCGTAAATGCTTACCATCCAATTTAACTTATTATGATTAAGTGATTTAATAAAATAAAAATATGCATTAACTTACAATGGTTAACTAACACAAGTGTACGTCCACACAGATTTATTATTTGGTATGAGCACCTAGTACGGATAAGTTTTTACAAAAAAAGCCTCACTTTATTCACATTATAATTTATAAATAGGGGATCCAAGATATATAGCATAAAGGAAAAAATTTTCGTTTAACTGAAGTCTGTTCTATGCAACACTCCATGGACACTATAGCGTTCTGCTTTCTTGGTAGATTTATTTAGCTCTTACTATTATTTATTTATTTTTGTTTAATCATTCAATATTCAAAGCTTATTGACTGACTAATTTAAAATAACATCAGGTAAGTTCATTAAGGAGGTTAAATACTCCCTACCAAAAGTTTTTCGTTTTCCTAACTTAAATAAAAACTTCTCATTAAAAGTGAAAGTGAATTATAGATTACAATCATTTCAGTATATACCGCGATGGTGTTAGCATTATTCACCAATCAGATTGATCTTTTTCAGACATAGAACTCCCGTGAGAAGGTGCCAAGGGACTAATTAATGGACTATTTGCTGATATTGCAAATCCACAAAATTATATTTGTCATGCACTAATTTAGATTTCCTGATGATAACCATTCAGCATTCAAAACATATTTTTCAAGGTTATCAATGAGCTTTTCAAACCTCTTGATTAGGTCCTTCATAGAGGAGAAATGAGCAGATTGAACTGGATGAAATGGACTAAGATAGACACAAGAAAGTGGGGAGAGTTGAGAAAAGAGACACTTTGGACAACTTATTTTGACAAAGAGAGACACTAGTCTTGAAAAATTGGAAAAAGAGACACCCTAATAGGTTCATAAAAAAAGTGTCAATCCTAGCATAAAAGTTTAAAAACGTGCACTTTAGTTCCACTCCTATTTCAACTCCTATGTTTTAGAAACTATACTTTAACCCATGTCCAAAAATATAAATATTAGATATTTGATTAAAAAATAAAATCTCAAGCTTCTCAACCAAGCTCCACTACAAAACACTATTTTTTTATTTTCCCGTAATTTTTTTGATCATTTCTCAACTATTTTTCATCGATTTTTCTGGCATCTATCGGAAAGTGACATTACCTAGCTCCATTATTTTAAGCCGTTTTCTCATATTTTTATCCCCATATTTTCATTCAAATAGCTTGAAAATCAATCCTACATTTTGAAATTGATTCTAGGCTCAATAATAACATTCCAACACTCCTTAGTTTGTTTCTAAGATCTAATCTTTTGCATTATTTCAGTGGTTGTTGGAAAAGCTGATATCACGTACTGTATGCAAAGCAGCTAAGAAGAAGATGAAAATAGTCTATTAAGTCTAGGATCATAAACCACTATTTGGATCTATTAAAGACTATCATCGAGGTATATCACGTTTATTATAAAATACATGATTGTTGGTGGTGAATTTCGGGTGAATGGGAGGAGACTCCTAAATGTTGGATTTGAAAAACCATGTCTAAGGAGACAGTGTCCATTTCCCTTTGTCTCAATGGTTCATACACCGATATGGTTAAAATCATAATGGAGAGCAGAGAATTAAGTTGTGATCCAAGTGCTATGGTCATTAGTTACTTGATGAATGGGAGGGGAAAAATCTATCCAAAGTTTATAAAGAATGATAGACACGTGAAATTGTACATGCTTTGCGTTGATTCCGATGATTCCAGACCTATATTGTGGGTTAAAGTTGTTAAAAGGTCCCATGAACAAGCTTCCACATCAGCCCAACCCCCACCCCTACCCTCGGTATTGGATGATAGCTCAATGTAATACGAGTACATGGGTGGTCATGAATGGGATAATTCTAAAGAATTTGAAGAAGAGGAGTATGAAGGAGGTGAGAAGTGGTACTCTGGACCATAAAGCAAGTTAATCTTTCTCGGATGACACCGATCTTTGTGTAGGACAAACATTCAAGGACAAGAAAATGTTCAACCTTTTCTTGAAGAAGGCGTCGGTGACAAAGTCTTTCAATTACACAACGGAGAAGACTTGTACGAAATACTTCAAGGTGAGGTGTGTAGATCCTACCTGGTGGTGGATGGTACGCGCAGGTGAGAATAGAGCATCGGGTAGGTTTCAAATCTACAAGTACGTGGTGAGCATAGTTATAACGTTGAACATATCATGAGAAAGCACAAAAATGTCACCATGGACGTCATTGCGTTACTTTGTTTGAACTTTTTCATCAATAACAAAGGTCTAAGCCCGAGAGAGATTGAGAGAATCATATTTAGGGAGCTACATTGCAGGCTGAGCTGTTAGAAGTGTTGGATGGCAGGCTTCATTACAAAGAACATAGTTTGACGAACACCCAAGCACGGATATGCAGTGTTGCTCGCTTTTTTATATATTTTTAACGGCCTCAATTCCAGATCTATAAATTCTTTTATGGTCAAATAAGAGTCGAGCAATTTTTTGTACTACTTTATGGCGTTTGAGGCTTTCATCTGTGGATATGCACATATGAGAAAGGTCATTGTCATTGATGAAATACATTTGTCCAGCAAGTACGAGGGTGTGTTTCTGTCCACCATCATACAAGATACACAGAAGCATATTTATCCCTTAGTGTATTGTGTGGTGGACAAGGAAAATGATGTGTCATGGGGAATCTTCTTCGAGAAGCTTAAGTTCGTGGTCGTCGGCACACCAAAATTGTGCGTCATCTCTAATAGACACATAAGCATAGCCAACGACCTCATAAACCATTATACGCTTGCACATCATGGTGTTTGTATGTGGCATCTCGGTGATAATATTTGAAAGAATCACCATTGTGGAGATTATCTCCATGTATACTACCATGTGGCCAAGGCATACACGTTCGATGAATTTAATGACTACTTCAACATCCTTAAAGAAAATGCCCCAACACTGCAGCTTGCTTCGAGCATGACGTTGAATTTGAAAAGGGGAGAAGGGCTCACTTTCCAGGAAATAGATTCAACGTCATGACCACAAACATCACCGAGTCGCTCAACGCAATGTTGCTCGATGAAAGAGAGTATCCAGTGGTCGCCATCTTTAATTTAATTGTATATAGGTTGGCAAAATATTCAGGAAGAGATATGCGAAGGTGAACAATTCAAGGAATACATTCGTTCCCAAAGCCGAGAAGATCTTGACAAAAAAACATGACCGAGGGAGACATATTGTATGTGAACAACATAAACGAAAGTACTGAAGAATTTACCATGCTTGGTTGTGGTCCTTCTGCCAAAGTTAATCTATCAAAAAGGTCTTTTTCTTGCAAGAAGTGTGACTTGATGAAATTTCCATGTGCTCATGTAATGGAAGCTTTGCATTTGAAGCATGGTGATGATTACGGTAGTAGCATTTACGACTAAACCTGACCCATAAATTTGAAAGAGTCATACAACCTTGCATACTTGGAACCTATTTGTGCAATACCTCTAGAGTTAGAATGGAGCATGGGGCGAAAGTATCTAGCAATATATGTTCTTCCACCCAATTTCAATCCCAAACTAGGGAATAGGAGGGTGAAATGCATTAAGGACGTGTTGGAGTCTTCAAGGCCCAAGAAAAGGAGCAAGTTCTCCAAGTGCAAAAGACCGAGACATAAGAGAACAATATGTAGCCTTAATGTAGGAAGATAGGATTGACATTGTATCTTCTTTTTGTTTTGTCAAATGCACTAGACAAGTTGTAATGTCTTCTGTTAGTATTATATTTTCAAAGGTAATGAAATGCAGTCAAAATTAACTTTTTTGTTGTATATTATCGATCTCAATTCATTTATTATATATTATGTACTAATTAGATTATACTCTCTAATCATTGACTAGCCTCATAATATATAATAAATCTATGTTTATTCTATAGAGTAATATTCAATACGTAGTGTATAATAAACCTTTCAAGTTGTCTATTAACGAAACCCTTTTTTCATACATTGAACAATTCAAAGTAATAATGACGCTTTGAAAAAAGTATCATTTTGAAAAGACCGATCCTAAATTATTTATTAAATATTATGTATAAAATTGACTATAAACATTAGTCATTGTCTAGCCTCATAATATATAATAAATCTAAGTGTGGTCTATAGGGTAAAGATAAAAATATTTAGTAAATAATAAACATTTCAAATGGTCTGTTAACGAAACCATTTTTTTCATAGACTACACATTTCAAAGTAATAACGATGCTTCAGAAAAGGAGTCATTTTGAAATGACTCGACAGCCGCGACTTTTCATTACCCATTCTCACACACCCTTTCACTTTTCTTCAACACGTGTCTAGCATCTATTGGTCAATTTTTTCTCCTCTGGTCTATTTAAAGTGGCTACTAGTCAATTGTAGACCCACTACATCTACATCACTAAGTAAGAAACTAGAGAATAGAAATGGCAAGAAGAAGGTATAATCTCCATCCCATGAGAAGGATAGCCACAACTCCCAATCAGGATTTACTCCCACTGAGGAGTTATCTAGACTTTTTGTTCTAGGGTCTTTCCACTGATCAGCGGTGGATTGACATGTAGCTCCATCGAATAGCTCGTTTCTATCGGGCCATAGCAGAGAGGCTTCATTTGAACTCCAAAGACCTCATCACCCCCTACTCCCCCCTAGTGCAGTGTAGTTTAGTTTAGTGTAGTTCATTGAGAAATCATTCATGGTGGCTCCATTTTGTAAATAAAAGCTTCCTTTTTTGCCTTGTTCAATGGTATTTTTCCCAATATTAATATATGTAATTGCAATTAGCTTTCTAATGAAAATCTTCCATTTCTCTATGACTTTGTGTTTAATTTATCTTCGGCATTGTCTTAAATTTCTTGTTTTTTGTCCCTATATTTCAGTAATAGTCATTTCTGATAATGAATATTTATGTCTTGCATAATTGATCAGTACGTTAATGTTTATGTCTTCTATAATCTATTAGTAAAGTTTACTATAGACCCTTTCATTGTATAGCCTAAAAGGCCTATAATTTTGAACAAAGACTAAAAAATGTTTATTTAATGTTAATAACTAATATATTGAAGAAATACTAGACTATGCGAATTATTTATTATATACTGATGTCGTTGTTGATTCTTTAATGTATAGATAGATTATCGATTCAACAATAAGTCGATTATTGACCAATGCATTGGTTTATAATAAACTTACTGAATATATGGACAAGTTAAAGTAATGACAAAAGGAGAAATTAAATTAAATACAATTAAAGTATGTCAATTAACACCATTCAAACATTGTAAAGCAATTTATATACATCAATTGTGACACCCAATCACTTTTTAACGTGATCAAGTGTTATCTAAGGCATGCTATAGTCGTAGATCAATGAGATAGGACTAAAAAGTGGAAATATAAAATAAAATAAATATGAATCATCCAAGCACTAAAGAATAACTAGATATCATGACATGAGATTAGACGTGTGTAATGAGCATAAAGAAGAGTGATGGTTGTGACTTATGGTTGTTTATGGGACAAGTAACATTTGAGAGAAAGTAGTCCTTCTCAATGAAGGTGTTTGTTCTGAGTAATTGGTTGTTACTGCCATTTCTCTCCTATAACGCCCCGAAAATGGTCTCGAGACGTCACACGGTGCTTAGGACTACAAGTGATCCCAAGCTAACCCTTTTACTGGCATAACTTATAAGCAACTGAATAAATATGTATAAAATGATAGAATCTGTGAAATTACAATACTGATGCAACTTTTACATTCTAATAAAGTCTAAAAAGAGGGACTGAATTTACATAACTAACTCTAACTGACATCTATGAAGCCTCTACTATACTGACTATAGATAGCTAGGACGCGACCCCAACTACCACTAATCAATACATAGGAGTAGGAAAGTAAAGTATATAAATAACTGATGATAGGCGAATTTACGCGCATATATCAATATATTTTGCCCATATTTGTGCCATGTTTTGAGAACAAACTATATATTTTATGCACTTTTAGTCCTTTTTCCTGTAAATGAGCTAACGAACATGATTAGTAAAGTTTCAGGTATAAATGATGCAAAATTCAGCATTTTATGGCTTACTTGACGCAAAAGAAAGCTCACGAAGAAAGGAAAAAGAGTGTACACGCCTAAGGACCAAAACTGTTGCATGGAAAATCTGTCCCGGGCTAAAACAACATTTCTGAAGACTTTGGGGACTTACAGACACATAGCTGGATTTGGACAATGATACATTAACCTAGTACAATTGGGTTATGTATTTCATTAGTTTATTTGGATTATGATAATGTTACATTAACCTAGTACATTTGGGTTAAGTATTCCATTAGCCTAGTAGGATTTGGTTATTTGTTTCATTAGCGTAGTAGGAGTAGGATATGGGTATTATAAATACCCTATCATGCTAGAGATTTCTATACATTCCTCCCTTAGTGGAGAGAAACAATTCCTCCCTTAGTGGAGAGAACAATCTTCTATTCAACAATTAATCTTCTTCCATCCCTCTCTTCTTCCACCACAACAATTCTACAACTCTTCTAATCTTTCCATTAATTCTATTTTTCTTCTTCTATTCATCTATTCTTATTTACCGCAACAAGAGAATTGTTACTTTTGCCTTGGAATTCATGCCTCACGCCTCTCACTCGAGCTACACGCAATTAACCAATATTGTGATATAATAAACAATGTCAATCGTGATCTCCTTCGCATTCATGGGTAACTAAACCTCTCTGTTGGGGTTATGGAAGCCAACTGAGTTACTATCTATTGCTGTGAGTTTGTGAGTTCACGACATGTATACTGCTTATATCATTATTCTCTTCATCTTAATCTACATTCTTTGTGGTTGCAAACGCAAGAATACGCCAGTATAACATTTAACTTGTTCGAAAGAAAGGTTATTTGTCTGGAAAAGAGATAGTGTCAAGGTAGTAGGACACCCTTTCCTATTAAAAAGCTAGTGCCGTAACTGGACTAACCTCTTGGAGAATTCGTACCGTTAGACACGCTTTAAGCTCGAAAGAGTTAAAGTGAAATAGTCCTTGTTGAGGTCGAAAGACACTTGGATTTACCATCGAATACAATTCTCTATAAGCAGTTGCATGTCAAAACTCTACACACTCATAACCAATAGAGACGTATACCTCAGAAGGTGGACATAACCCCAACGCTTCAATTCTCATTGTTTACAACTCACGTAACAATCTCTCTCTCTTTACTTTATTATTTTCAGCTTTTGTTTACGTTACTTGTACGACAAGACTGCCCCCCTTCTTACGAGACTTGCACCAAAAGTTTAGTAATTTTGCTTACTTGTTGGCCAAGCTATTCCCTGTGGGATCGACACCCAACCCAGGTTGGGTTCTATATTTGCTAACGACCGCTTTACACTCCCACGAGAGCTGTAGATTAAGCGTTATCAATAACATCTAACTAAGTCTCCGAAGTAGGAGGACTCATTATCTGCTGGCTGGAATCTGCAACTATCTGATTCTGACTGTACATACCACAACTTGTACCTACATTATGAGACAATGTAGCACATAAACGTATATGTGGATCAGTACTTTGAGAATGTACTGAGTATATGGAGGTGAATGAATAAGTAAAGCATTATCATCACAAATTACAAAATCATGCATGCTAAATGTAAATGACTCACATAGTCTTGAGTAAATATGAAATCTGAAGATCATAAATCATAAATAATAAAGAATATACTATAAATCTTGTGATCCATTACACTTCGTTCTGAAATCTGCATTCTGTTCTTAATCTCAAATCATATAGGCTGAGTGAAATCTGAAAACTTATTCTGAAAATCTTTACTGTTAGGGAGGTTCTCTTAACCGACATAAACCATATGAGCAACATGGAGTCTAATTTTTTGATATCCTAAGGAAGAAATCTTACATTGGGGAGAGGTGTCATACTTTTTCCAAGGAGTAAAACTTAATCTAGGTGATCGATCACAAGCTAAATCTGTCATCCATATAAAAATGGGAATAATCTCAATCAGTACCTACGTTGGCTCATAGTCCTGTGGAAGATAAGGCATGCTAATTCCACACTTTCCGCTCGGTGCTAAATACTACTCCCTCATAAATATGTATGCTCAAATCATTGAAAATCCACTTTTTAAAACTAGCATAAGGATTTATACGCAAACCAGTTATGCATTTATCTGAGTAAATCTGTAAATAATTTTGTTCTTAGTTCTGTAACTGTAATAATCTATAGTGGATTCCAAAGCTAAACCAATGATCGAAAGATCAAAGCTTTACTGAAAACTGTAAATAATTTGCTCATAAGATTCTTAAAGCATCATCTTTCTTGAAGTAATAATACTAAATCTTAGGATAAATAACCCATGCGTCAATCTCATGTTAAAACATCTTAAAATTCATGCTTGGTAATATAAACTTTTATAATTCATCATAAAATCTGGAAATTTCAGCAATATGCATGAAAATATGAATATAATCATGGAATTCAACTTTTAAATCATTGGAAATATCATAAACTTGAAAATAACAACGATAGGTGTAAACCCTAACTTAAATTTCATGGGAAATCATATAAAATTTAGTAAATTTGAATTTAAAATTAATTTTAGGCACAAGGACGAAACGATTATCCTTGTTGAAAAAACCCCACATACCTTAATTGATGATCTTAGATGAAAAGCTTGAATCTTGGATTCCTATTGTGCTTTTGGAGATGAATTCTTGGAGTTCTTGTATTGGAAATCCTAAATCTTGAATTTCTTTGGAGAATTAATGGAGCAATTTGGATTTGTTGAAGAAAAAGTTTGATGATCTAGGTTTTATTTTCCTTAAGAGAGAATGCTTTAATTTGGGGAAAAATTCAATAAAGAATGACTTGAGAATGATTTGAGGGATTAAATCCCATATCTGGATGAAATAAAATTATGAAAAAAGACCAATTTAACTCTAGACGAAGATTTTAATTTCCATCAAAATTTTTTGAAATAGGCACCTATTGCGACGCGTCGTGATCACGTCGGGCCACTGGAAATAGAAAACTGGGAACTGAGGACTTGGCGCGATGCGGAGGAATTGCGGTGCCTTTTGAAATGTCATTTTGACCACCAACGTGACGCGGTAAGATTGCGTTGGGCTACTGAATTTTGACAAATGGAAAAATGAACCACTCCGTGATGCACCAATATCACGGAGGTCTACTGGAATTGACGATCACTATTGTTACCTTCTTCGCGACGCGCTGAGAGTCCAGGTGGCACACTGTCAACTTAAAAATGCTCTAACTTCTCAACCGAGTGTCGGATTTAGGCTAATTTGGTATCGGTGGAAAGCTTATTCAATTTTCCACACAATAAAAAGTTGAAATCTTAAAAATTCTATATGCATAAAATATTATTCATTTTGAAATCTATCCCTTAACATTCTAGGAACGAATTTAAGCTAGGAAAAATATGGGCTATTACATCTCCCTTATACTCATTTGATCGAGTGTCCACTTATTTTGTACTCTCATATTATAATATTTAGTCACTTTCCATTGCATGAATGATGTTTATTTATTTTATATTATTTTATTTTATTTTATTTTTCCCCTTTTAGTCTCTTCTTACTTGTCAATAGACCTATGAAGATATCGTTCATATATTATAGACAAATGTCTTCATCTATACCAGACTATATTAATAGTCATGTATCGACCAATTGAGTTTAGTGGGAAGTAAGATGGGATTAAAAAGAGAGAAATAGAATAAAATAAAATAAATAAACATCATTCACGCAATAAAAAGTGACTAAATATCATCATATAAGAGTACAAATAATTGGACACTTGATCAAATGAGTATAAGGGAGAGCATTGGTAGTAACAACCAATTACCCAAAACAAATGTCTGCCTTTTTAGTCTCATTTCAATGATCTACGACTATAGCATATCTTAGATAACACTTGGTCACGTTTAAAAGTGATTGCATGTCGCAATTGATGTATCTAAATTATTTTACAATGTTTGAATGGTGTTTATTGACATACTTTAATTTTATTTAATTATTTTTTTTTGTCATTATTTTAACCTATCCATATAACCAGTAAGTTGAGCATAGACCAACGCATTGGTAGATAATCGAATTATTGTTAAATTGATAATCTATCTATACATTGAGGCATCAATAAAGGCATCAGCATATAATAAATAATTCACATAGTCTAGTATATATAAACCTTCATAGTCGATTATAGAAGACATAAACATTCTTTAGACCCCCTTTGAAGTATTTGATAAACCATTTGAGTTTCCCTCAATGGTCTGATCCTTTACCAACGGTAACAAGGTATAATTTTTCAGCGGTTACTTTTTTGGTAGCCCCACTATATAAATGAAAGGAACCTTTTTGAACTCCTCCATGTTCATTTATTCATCCCTTCCTTTAACAATAACAATGTCCTAGTCATCTCAAATGTTTAAAAGTACTTATATTTGTCATTATGGTAATCCCGTTGTTTTGAAGACATCACAAACCGATAAGAATGTAGGTCAAAAATTCTACAACTGCGTTTGGAAAGGTGTGTTTTTTAAATAAAAAATTATTTTTTCATCACATAATACAATTTTCTAATTTATCGTCTTTATTTTAGGATAATGGTGGATGCTCTTATTTCAAGTGGATTCCTTTCGATTTTGAGGAATCAAAATTTCAAGGCATTGCAAAGTTTGAAATATTGGAAAAGCTTAGAGAATCTGAAGAAAATAGGGATCTTCTTATGACATTATATAGATAATCGAAACACAAGATTGATAACTTAAACGGATTGTTGAAAGACATCACGATTGAGAGGAATCAACTTAAGCATAGGTTGGCTATGGCTGAAGAAAAAGAGAAGGACCTAAAAATGATGGTGTATAGTTTACTATAAGTTTTGGCTTTTTGAAAAGGTGTAATGGGGATGTAGTGGTATTGAATGTATTATGTCTCTTTTATTAATCGACTACTTTTCACTTATATTATATATGTTTTACCTTTTTCATTCATCGACTACACAACACTGTATTATATATGCTTTACGTTTTAGTCAGAGTCTATAATCAATGATGACATCCATGTAAAAGTAATGAGACATTGATTATATAAATTTTAAAATATTTATCATAAACTATAAAAGCAATTTCGAAATAAAATTGTTCAGTTCTACACATCCGGAGCTGAAAAATAAAAAAGTTAGATTGTCTTGTCTTCAACAAATAAACATCACCCACAGCTAAAAATTATAAATTATTTTGTGATTCCTTAATATTCTTGTCTTACACATGTATGTTGTTGATGTCATTAACAACTTTCTTAAGAAAATCATCTATATCCACTGATGCATTTTCTTTTTCTTACTCCGCAATAGCTTCTTTTTTCTTCTTCTTTATCTTCTTCCCCTCCCGTTGTTGCCATGGTTCCTTCTTCTTGGTTTTCTTTTCTCTTTTCTTTTTCTACTGTTTTTGTCTTCTCTCTTTCTTCTTCTTCTTCTTCTTCTTCTTCTTCTTCTTTTTCTTTCTCTACTTCTTCTCCTATTGCTTTCTTTCCTTATCCTTCTTCCGCTCCTGCTTTCTCTCCATCTTCTTTATTGTTTTCTTCTTCATAAATAGTTTTTTAATTTTTTCTTCTTTTTTCTGTCTTCCATCATCATGGTTATCCTTCTCTACACCAGTTGATTCATTAGCTTTGTTTTATTCTTCACAAATAGCTTCTTCATTTTTTTCTTCTTGTTTTGATTGATTTCCTTCATCCAAATTTTCCTTTGCTACAACAGCTACATCATCAGGGATCATCACCTCATCAGCATTGATCTAGGCCTATTCCAAACCTGCTACCTCAAGGAGAAATTCTGTAATGCCACCGTCATCGCAGATAACCTTCACTGATGAATGCTGACTTTGGACCTGCACACCTGTATTTTCAAGTATTTACAGTTTATAATAAACTATGCTATCAGTTAATAAAGAATAATACAAATTCTATTATAACTAAAATTGATTATATAAAATATGCAACTTCTATAATATACTGAGGAGATATTACCTTTATCGTCTTCTTCTTCTTTCTTCTTCTTCTTCTTCTCCTTTTCTGCTCTCCTTAGCCTCTCTTGTTTCAAAAAATCAACAATATCATTCATTGCCTCCTCCTACCTAAACACACGCTCTTCCAAATTTTCAATCATCGGTGTCCTTCTCGCTACTCTCAATTTACTTGTCCCTACACCGTGAATGACATGTCTTGACTTAGGATTTTCACCCAAATCCTGATCATCGTACACGTCCTCACCATTATCCAATAAGGTGATGACAGTCATACCATCCAGATGGGTCTTCAACCCATCAATGAATGAGTCATTCGCCTCATTCGTGAATGCTTTAAACTTTTTCATGTATTATTGCTTCATTTCACGAACTGTGGGGATAAGGTACGGGTGCACTATCTACAGATAAATAGGCAAATGTTATTATTAAGAAACACAGTATCATTAAAAATATTGTTAAGAAAAATAGTTTCATACCTTTGTGTTCAATCTGTTCAAATATAGATCACCTTCGATTAGTTTATCGGCTTTTGAGGTATGCCATCTGAGCAATTGGGGAATGGGCATCGTGTCTTCCATTGATTTACCATTTCTCTTTTTGAGCTCGGGAAAGACTTTGTATATCCAAATCTAGGATCAAAAAGAAAAACAAATATATAAATCAATCAGTATACTATAGATATCATAGATAAATTACAGTATAGAATAAACTATTTTAATGGTTTATAATCAACACAAGAAATGCCCAGGGAAATCCTTCAAGCGTGTACAACGAAACTCCCTTTATCGTATATATATTCTTCTGCTTGGTGAAGTTTATCCACTTCTTTAGATAGTCTAGAGTCAAGGCGAATGACTCCTTACCTCAAGGGTATCTCTCAAAGAAGCTCAATTTATCCACTATCTTAATGGTGTCTATGTCCACGATTTTTAACAAATCCTGTGTAAGCAATATGCAGTGCACAAACCAAACCAAGCAGCATTGGAACTAGTCCTCCTTGTCCAGCCTCCCTCCTCTAATAAGCTTTAATAATCTCTTAGCATTTATACTTTTTTTTTCACAATCCTCTTGAAAAAAGCATCACCCTCCTCTATCACTTTGAGATATTTTGAGTTATGAGGATAACGTCCACAGTTTAAACCCGTGATTAGTGCAAACTCCTTTAGGACAAAACATGTCGGCCTGTCGTTGATGCAGAACCATATTTCATGCAACATGTTATCCTATATATTGTCCTGTTGAACTCAACGAAGAAGTGTATAGTGGACAAGTTGTCCATTGAACTTTAAAAGTTATGGTTGTTGACACCTAATTTTTGCTCTCTGTACTTAAAATTAACGTCTTCAGGCTTCCTGACCGTTAAAGGACACAAAATACAATTTTCACATATTTTTTACAATTGTTAATAAATTATTGATAATCATCCTTACTTTAGAATTTTATCAATTTATTTTTATATTTTTACTTTTTATAATTTATTAATAATTCTCTATACATTGAGATTTTTATCAATTCATTATCGTTTTAATAGTTTACAATCATCTGCCCATGTGCACGACATGATGTCACATTTTTTACGGTATTTTCAATAATTTCAATATTCTTTACATTGTTTTTGTAATTACATATACATATCAATACCTGCATTTTTGTATATTTATTTTAATTCGCAAAAGTTGAGTCGAGTTAATTATTTTAATACATAGAGCACCAAATCAATCAAGTCAAGGTCTTGTAATCATATGACACTTGACTTTTCCTTCACCTACTATCCATAATTTAAGGGATATGTTGGAAAGAAAGTAAATTTGATATTTATTTTTTATTATTTTTTTTAATATTCAACGTACATTACACACAATAAATACACCAAGTACACATATGCACGACAGTACATCATATTTTTATAATATTTTTAAATTAATTACATTTTTTCACTATTTTAAACATATTTTTTTTATTTTTTCATAATTACAAATTATTTTTTATATTTTTATGATCTACAAACACTAAATTAGATCAATTATTTTTATACAGTATAATAATTTTATACAAAAGAAAATAAGGACGGACAAGACAAAATCTGAGAGGGTAGTTTTTTATTTTTCTACCCTCTCAGCTTGAAAAAAGGGAAGCCACAAATACATTAACATTTTTTTTCATTAAAAAAAACACACACTACACACCACACCACACGCACATCTCACAAAAATAGTATATCCCCACCTCTCTACAAGCTCTCTCTTCGATCGGTTTACTATCGCCGGAGCTCTGGTGAATCTGGCCACCACTACACGCCCTTCTCCTTCTCCATCTTTTCATCACAACTACCTGGGCGGCCCCCAAACCAGGCCTATCCAGCCGCTGCCACCGGCGAAAAGCCAAACCAGATCTTCTCCACCACCACTGGAAACCCCTGTCCCTTTCTTCTTTTGTCGCGCATTGCCAGAGTTGATCATCGGCGGGCAGACTTCAGCCAAACACACTAGTGGCGCCCCCTCTCACTTTCTCTTTCATTTTTCTCTGATTTTTGATTTAATGTATTAACCAGATATGACTAGATATGACCGGATTATTAATACTCCGTCGCTACTCCGGCAAAGGCCGTGGAAGCAATACCACTTTCTTCAATAGTTTATGTTGTTGTCTCCATTGAATGGGGTTTTTGATTTTTTTGTTGTTACATTATTGTGCAAATCTGGTTGGAGCCTATATTTTTTGACAATTTCTTGATTGCCCGAGCTCATTCTCGACGAATTTCATTTTTTTTTCTTTCTGATACATTAGTTGGTTTTTTGCACCATGTTGTTTTGTTGATTCACCGTCTTTACCGGTATACTGTTTAGCTGCTTACACTCGCTTATTATCCCTTTATGTAGCTACTGGTTGTTATTGTTTTTGTTGTTAAGCAGATTGGAGCATCAATGTGATATTTGATTCATGTTGGGTCCTATTTTGTAATTATTTTGGATAATTTTGTATTTACTGCTTTTGCATTGATAATTAACAAAAATAAATCAAAACATGGCCAATGGCCAATGAAATTATTTCTTCATCGGATAGTTGAAGCCATACCATTACGAAAGACGGACTTTATTTTTTCACGTTTACTTATTTTATCAAACATCAAAACACTGGCCGATGAAGAAATTATTCGTTGATTTTTGAAGCCTTCATGAATAAAAAGATGGATTTTATGTATACAAATACGTAACAAAAATAAATATGTTCGGGCGATGATGAAATCTTTATAATATTTCAAAACTTTATCTGATCCCACCCTTTTAACAAAAATTATATTTTTAAATACATATATGTACACATATTTTTTTAATTTATTTTGATTATTATTTATTTGTTACTAACATTTTTACTACAAGTGTTTATACAGGTTATTAGGAATCATTATCAGAAATGGCTGCGAAAGAAGACTTTAAATTATGTGTTTATATTTTTTATATTCTTGCACTTGTACAAATGTTAATCATAGTGAAAGCTTTATTTTTTGGGTGTTGGGTGGGATATTCTTTATTTATGCAATCTTCACCACCCGTTTAGACAAATTTAGGCTGTTAACATTTATATAAAAATATTAGATTGACTTAGATTATTTAATTAAATAATTTATATTTTTTTACATTAAAAAATATTGCGTAGGCTTTATCTTTGAAATAATTTTTCTTTATTCAATCTTGTCTTTTCTTTATATACATATACTTATATACTTATGTTTATATATATTTTACAACAGCATATACATTAATATTATTTTAATACACATGTGTATATATTTGTAGTTCTTTTCTTTTTCCCTTTTGTTATTTAGGCAAACATAGACCGTTAATGCCGATACAAATAAATTAAATTAAGTAAATCTACACGTTTACGTTATTATGCAGTTTTTCTTTTCAAATAAAATATTTCTCTCCATAATCTCGATCAAGTCCGTAGTATTATGTGTAAAAATATTTTTCCTTTTTTAGTACATAAAACACTTTCTTTTCACATGTCACAAAATAATTTTCTTTTCACATGTAATTTATACATTGTTATACATATCTTTTACATGTGTTTCATAACAATATGTTTTATTTATATATTTAATATATATATATATACCTTTACATAGTTTTAAATATTTATATTTTTTAAAAGCATCATTTTATACTTAATACACACACTTTTTACATCATTTTAATTAGACCTCCTCCCTCTTTGATAAATTTAGTCTAGCCGGGTACCATATTTGTGGATCCTGAAGGGTTCCTAACCCCTTCCCTTGGGATAATTTGAACTCTTACCTAGAATCTCAATTGGTTTTTTCGCAGACTAAAACATCAATTATATATTTTCCTTAAAAATTAGGTGGCGACCCTGTACAAAACTTTAATTCATTTCGAGTCCATAAGTCATGTTTTATTTAATCTTGGCAAAAATAGGGCATAACAGAATGGCGACTCCACTGAAAAAAAATAATAGGTTCTAACCATAATAGACTCAATTTTTCAATTGAGGGAGTTATTTTTACATTTTTTGCTTATATTAATTCTTTGATTCTTTATTTGTTTCACATTGCAAATTGTGTAGACTTTTTCATGAATTCTTTACATTATTTGCGCAAATTAATTTTGTTGTCTTATCAATTCTTTTATTCACTATTTGTTTAATACACTGTATTTGCATACTGTAAAAATGGTTACACATTATTCTTTATTTTATTTGATCATAAATCACAATTCCATCGAGTCTTTGGCCGTACACTTCAAACGTTGTGGTTCACGCGGGGGGTGTCTTACACTCCTCCAATTCTTCTTTGAATTCGATAGTTTTAGAGTCGATGCATTTAGGTTAGTACGCCTTCTCGCAATTATTCAGTCCTACTCTCAACATTTATGAAAGTTCCTAATCTGGAAATAGATCACGCCATGTACAAACTCATAAAAAGTTTGAACTACGTTTTTGACCTTATTTTTGTCCTGACAAGATATGTAGGCAACCCCACATTAGGGTTCAGTTTATTCACTATTTCGAAATAATTTCTCTGGAATTCAACTAGGAAAATTTTTCAAAAATAGTTCAATGACGCTCTCCAAAAGTCTTCAAGAGCGCAAATTTCCGATAACATTAGTGCCTAGCCAGCGTACCTCTAAATCCTCACCCAATTTTGATCCGAGAACACCTAGCTTCTTCTTTTGAACATTGTAAACCATTAAATTTACAACGTATCGATCCCCACTTTCAAAGAAAGGGTTCAATATTCTTTCATTCTAATAATCCTGCCAACTGTGGCGAAATAATATCATGATTTCATCAAAGTCTGACTTTCTCAATCTTGGCAGCATACCAAAGTTGTCTCAAAGCTCTCCTCATGCTTGACACCCATCCCCTTAATCATCTTATCGGAATAATTTTGATAATAAAAGTAGTTCTTTCCTGATCATCTTTCACATTATTTTCATGGATGACCATCACTTTTTTACAATTATACATTGCACATATAAATTTAAAATTTGTCTGAACTACGCAGACCTGATTCTTGTTTTCACAAGATACGTAGGCAATCCTCATTCAGGTTCGGTCTCATTCTTTTTTCCAAATAAATAAAAATTCTGAATTTTGACTTGGTTGGTACCAACATAGTTAGGAGTGTGCATGAGAAAGAACAAATTGGTATGATGGAGAGGACCGACTTCATGGTAAACCATAGATTCCTTTGGTACCTTTTAATCAAACCTAAGTAACACTCTAAAATTTTCTTGGATATATCTAAGACAGTAACGAAACCAACCTCGTCGTTTCAAATGCATTGTGTGGTAAGATTTAGACTAGTTCATTACATTGCATTGTTAATCCAGAACTTGGTCTGAATATCTGTTAAGGCAAAATTCTGAGTTACACTTAGTTTGGAAAAGGATTATAGGCCTTATTTGATCCGATTGTGCCTTTCACTTCCCACCAAATGACATCAATCCTTAGCATTCCCTCCTTTAAGCCTGAAACTTTTTCTTTGGATAACCACATCTGAGTCTGTACCTTTTGAGTGCTTACATACACTATCCCTCTTTTGGCTCACCTCCTCAGGCTCACTAAGTACATGTAAGTTGCGAATGAAGATTCAATATCAAAGTTTCCAAAAGCAAAGGATGTATAGCCCCAGAAGAATAAAAAATAGACGATTTTAAAAAGGAAGGAGCAAAAACCCCCCGAAAAAAAAAAGATAACTCTGATAAAGATGGAGAATCATCATAAAAAAAAGAGAAGAAAATACATTTATTGAAAAAGAGGAAAACTCCAACACAAGATTCAAAAAAAAGTCAAAGCAAATACAAAACTGGGGACAAAGAAGCACAACAAAGAAGATCGAGCATCAAAGCGCAACAAATGTCAAAAGCACGGATATAGTGCAATGCTCATTGAGAAATTCATCACTTTTATCCCAAATGTCATCCTACCCCACCACAAGCCTACAATTCAAGCCAATAACAAGTCGTACAAGATCTCACTCTAAGTGTTCTCATATTAGTAGATACTTACACAAAGGCCAAGCCTATGGTATCACAATTGCATTTATTGAATTTCTTTCTGAGTGTGAGTGTTTATCTCTAGACGTCTCCAACTTTAAAAGAAAATAATATTCAAATAAGTGTGAGAACGAGACATTTTCTGGAGAGTGCACTTGAAACATGAGAACAGGCACAGTCCAAAATCTTTGTTTGAAGCAAGATGAATGAATCTTGTCGAAACTTAGGTATGTCTGAAGTACCTCTTGAATCTATACGAGTTACCTTGAAGTCAATCTCGGTTAGCTGGAGGAAATGGGGAAATTCTTTTGCACACTACTAATTGTTGGTACCAACTACAATCAAGGCACGATTATGCTTTTTTCAACTTTCAGCATTTCTTACAAAAGAAAATACAAAATAATTTTGTATCACTGTTCAACACTTTTTACAAGGAAAACACAAAACAACTTTCTACAATTTTCACCTTTCAACATTCAACATTCCTCACAAAGAAAACACAAAACAATTTTCTACATTTTTCAACTTTCCGTATTTCTTACAAAAGAAAATACAAAATAATTTTATTTCACTGTTCAACACTTTTTACAAGGAAAACACAAAATAATTTTCTATAATTTTCACCTTTCAAAATTCCTCACAAAAAATAACATAAATAATTTTCTACATTTTTCAACTTTCGACATTTCTAACAAAGAAAATACAAAACAATCTTCTGCATTTTTACCTTTTCACATTTTCCACAAAGTAAACACAAAGCAATCTCCCGCATTTTTCATCTTTCAACACATATTTTACAACAAAAATGTAAAAAATAATTTTCTTTCCTTTCAAACACATGTCTTCACATATATGCATTACAGTTTACATGCAAGACGCCCACCTCCAAATACAGATAATTAACTTTTTTTTTTCAAGTTCTCATATTCAAACACAGACATTTTACTTTTCTATTAGGTGTTCTCCTTTTAATATTGCTTTTACCATTCCATAGGCCTACCAGTCAAGAGGCTATTACATTTTAAAATCCCATCAGTCGAGAGGCTATTCCCTCCAGTTATTCCACCAATCAAGAGACCGTTAGAATTCAATCACCTTACTAGTAGAGGGCCTCAGTCTCCGTAGACAATCGGAGACAACAATCAAAATCAGTCTCCATAAATAATTAGAGATGCTATCCGTCAATCTTCATAGACAATTGAAGACGACAATCAACATCAGTCTTCGTAAACAATCGAAGACATCATCATCACATCAGTCTCTGTGGACAATCGGAGACGACAATTAATATCAGTCTCTATAGACAGTTAGAGATGTCATTCAGATCAATATCCGTAGATAATTGGAGACAACAATCAACATTAACCTCCATAGACAATTGGAGGTGTCATACATCAAGTCTTCATAGATAATAGAAGACATCATTATTCAATATCCATTTCCATTGACAATTGGAGATGACATCATGTCTTCGTAGATAATCAAAGACAACATTCATCACATTAGTCTCCATAGACAATTGGACGTGTCATGCATCAAGTTTTCATAGACAATCGAAGACAACATCATTCATCACATCAGTCTCTGTAGAAAATCGAAGACGATAATTCATATTACTCTCTATAAATAATTAGAGATATCATGCATCAAGTCCCCGTAAATAATCGGAGACTTCCTTCATTCTAAAGCCACCGTAAATAATCGGAGACATCTTTTATTCATAAGTCTTCGCAGACAATCAAAGAAACAATCAACATCAATCTCCATAGACAATTGGAGATATCATCCATTAAATCTCCGTAGACAATCTCGGAGGAATCATGCATCTTTTCAATCGAGATCAACAACATATTTTTTTCAAATCCCATACATCATACACTGGGGTAAATTTTGAGAACCGTCCCAAAATTTTCTACTTTCTCAGGAACTACATTGACCTGATTCTCGCAACGCTCGAGATATGTTGGAAGCTATATGCAGAGTTCGGTCATCACAATCCCCTAATCATTTTTTCCCTAGCAAGTACACAATTTTGCATCTTCAGCATCTCATAACTCAATACTGGGGAAATTTAAAAAGAGTATTGAAATAGATAAACACTTCCATTCCCAAATAGTCCTTCCCTCAATAATTATTCCACACGATCATTCGCCCCTAATAACAAGGCAAGAAACAAATTGTCTATTCTTTCGAACTATACCCGACCCTATCCTCATATAACTCGAGGTATGTTGGCAACTCTGAATTAGAGTTCGATCAAATTTTCATCAAAACTATTTTTTTCGAGCAAAATTAGTTACGCGTCAATGTTTTCGTTTGAAGATTTCTACATCCCCTTCAAATGAAAAGGGACAACTATTGACACCCAATTTTTTCTCTCCATGATTAAAATTAACGTCTCCAGGCTTCCTGACCGTTAAAAAATACAAAATACAATTTTCACATATTTTTTCAATTGTTAATAAATTGTTGATATTCATCGTTACTTTAGGATTTTATCAATTTATTTTTATATTCTAATTTTTATAATTTATTAATAATTCTCTGTACATTGAAATTTTTATCAATTCATTATCTTTTTAATAGCTTACAATCATCTGCACACGTGCACGACATGACGTTACATTTTTACAGTATTTTCAATAATTTTAATATTCTTTACATTTTTTTGTAATTACATATACATATCAATACTTGCATTTTTATATATTTATTACAATCGCAAAAGTTGAGTCGAGTTAATTATTTTAATACATAGAGCAACAAATCAGTCAAGTCAAGGTCTTGTCATCATTATGACACTTGACTTTTCCTTCACCTACTATCTATAATTTAAGGGATATGTTGGGAAGAAAGTTGATTTGATATTTATTTATTTTTATTATTTTTCCTTTTTAAATACTCAACATACATACACACAATAAATTCAAAAAATACACACCTGCACGACAGTACATCATATTTTTATAACATTTTAAAATTAATTACATTTTTTCAATATCTTCAACATGTTTTTTTATTTTTTCATAATGACAAATTAATTTCTGTATTTTTATGATCCACAAACACTAAATTGGATCAATTATTTTTACACAGTTGATGATAGGCGAATTTACACGCCTAAAGTACTATATTTTACCCATATTTTAGCTAAGTTTTGAGGACAAATTATATAATTCATGCACTTTTAGTCCTTTTTCCTGTAAGTGAGCTAACAAACGTGATTGGCAAGTTTTCAGGTACAAATGATGCGGATTTCAGCATTTTATGGATAACTTGATGCCAAAGAAAGCTTCACGAAAGAAGGAAGGGAAAGCTTGGACGCCAAGGACCAAAAGTGACGCATGGAAAATCTGTCCCGGGCAAAAACAGCAATTCTAAAGACTTTGGGGACTAGCAGTAACTTATTAGGATTAGGATAATGATGCAGTAACCCAGTAGGAATGGGTTAAGTAATGCAGTAACTTATTATGATTAGGATAATGATGCAGTAACCCAGTCCGAATGGGTTAAGTAATGCAGTAGCTTAGTAGGAATAGGATATGAGTGTTATAAATACCCTATTTTGCTAGAGATTTTTATTCATTCCCCCATTCCATCAATTCCCATCCATCCACCATCCACCCATCCATCAACCAAATTTCCGCCACCATCATCCCTATTCCCCCTATTCGATCTTTCTCCTTTTCTTCTTAAATTCATTATTGACATTATTTTTTATCTATTCGACTTTTAATATTTACAACAAGAGAAACGCTATTTGCAAGGAATTCACGTGAGATTTTTTATAATGATAATGTCTATTATGATTTCTTTCACACTCATGAATAGCTAAACTTCTCTGTTGGGGTTATGGAAGCCTTATGAGATACTATCTATTGCTATGAGTTTGTGAGTTCTTGACACATATGCTGCTTATATCATTATTCTCTTCATCTTAATGCAAATTCTTGTGGTTGCAAACGCATAGAATAACGCCAGTATAGCATTAACTTGTTCGAAAGAAAAGTTACATGTCTGGAAAAGAGATAATGTCAAGGTAATAGGGCACCAACCCCTATTAAAAAGTTAGTGTCGTAACTGGATTAACCTCTTGGAGAATTTGTACCATTAGACACGTTTTAAGCTCGAAAGAGTTAAAGTGAAATAGTCCTTGTTAAGGTCGAAAGACGCTTGGATTTACAATAGAATACAATTCTCTATAAGCACATGCATGTCTGAATTCCGCATAACTCATAGCCAATAGAGACGTATAACTCATAAGGTAGACATAACCCTAACTCTCAATTCTCATTGTTTAACATCTTACTAAAACATTCTTTCTTTTTACTTTGCTATTTTCTGTTTTCATTCTATTATTTTGTTTACATCAATTGCACGTTACAATCCCCCCTTTTTACGAGACTTGCACCAAAAGTCTAATAATCTTTGCTTACTTATTGACCGGCTATTCCCTGTGGGATCGATACCCAACCCAGTTGGGTTATATATTTGACAGGGACTGCTTTACACTCTTACAAGAGCTGTAGATTGAGCGTTATCAACAGTATAACAAGTATACACAAAAGAAAAAGAGGACGGACAAGACAAAATCTGAGAGGGTAGTTTTTTATTTTTCTACCCTCTCAGCTGGAAAAAAGGGAAGTCACAAATACACAGACATTTCTTTTCTTTAAAAACAACACACACACTACACACTACACAACACACAAGACACGCACATCTCACAAAAACAATAGCACCCCACATCTCTTTACAATCTCTCTTCGACCGATTCACTGCCGCCGGAGCTCCGGCGGATCCGGCCATCACTACACATCCTTCTCCTTCTCCTTCTCCATCTTTTCGTCACAACCACCCCAGTAGCCCCCAAACTAGACCCATCCAGCCGCTGCCACTTGCGAAAGGCCAAACCAGATTTGCTCCACTACCACTGGAAACCCCTGTCTCTCTCTTCTTTTGCCGCGCCTCGCCGGAGTTGATCGCTGGCAGGCGGACTTCATCCAAACACACTAGTGGCGCCCCCTCTCCCTTTCTCTTTCATTTTTCTCTAATCTTTTCCTTAATGTGTTGACCAGATAAGACTAGATCTGACTGGATTATTAATACTCTGGTGCTGCTCCGGCCAAGGCCGTGGAAGCAATGCCACTTTCTTCAATAGTGTATGTTGTTTTCTCCATTGAATGGGGTTTTTGATTTTTTTGTTGTTACGTTATTGTGCAAATATGGTTGGAGCCTATATTTTTTGACAATTTCTTAACTGTCCGGGTTCATTCCCGGCGAATTTTATTTATTTTTTCTTTCAGAGACATTAGTTGGTTTTTTACACCGTGTTGTTTTGTTGATTCACCGTCGTTACCGGTATACTGTTTAGCTGCTTACACTAGCTTATTATCCTTTTATGTCGCCACTGGTTGTTAATTTTTTGTTATTAAGTAGATTGGAGCATCAATATGATATTTGATTCATGATGATCCTATTTTGTATGCATTTACTGCTTTTGCATTGATAATTAACAAAAATAAATCAAAACATGGCTAATGGCCAATGAAATTATTTCTCCGTCGGATAGTTGAAGCCATACCATTACGAAAGACGGACTTTATTTTTTCACGTTTACTTATTTTATCAAACATCAAAACACTGGCCGATGAAGAAATTATCTGTTGATTTTTTAAGCCTTCACGAATAAAAAGACGGATTTTATGTATACAAATACGTAAAAAAAATAAATATGTTCGGGCGATGATGAAATCTTTATAATATTTCAAAACTTTATCGGATCCCACCTTTTTAACAATAATTATATTTTTAAATACATATATGTACACATATTTTTTTAATTTATTTTGATTATTATTTATTTGTTACTAACATTTTTATTACAAGTGTTTATACAGGTTATTAGGAATCATTATCGAAAATGGCTGCCAAAGAAGACTTTAAATTATGTGTTTATATTTTTTATATTCTTGCACTTGTACCAATGTTTAATCATAGTAAAAGCTTTATTTTTGGGGTGTTGGGTGAGATATTCTTTATTTATGCAATCTTCACCACCCGTTTAGACAAATTTAGGCTGTTAACATTTATATAAAAATATTAGATTGACTTAGATTATTTAATTAAATAATTTATATTTTTTTACATTAAAAAATATTGCGTAGGCTTTAACTTTGAAACAATTTTTCTTTAGCCAATCTTGTCTTTTCTTTACATACATATACTTATATACTTATGTTTATATATATTTTACAACAACATATACATTAATATTATTTTAATACACATGTGTATATATTTGTAGTTCTTTTCTTTTTCCCTTTTGTTATTTAGGCAAACATAGACCGTTAATACCGATACAAATAAATTAAATTAAGTAAATCTACACGTTTACGTTATTATGCAGTTTTTCTTTTCAAATAAAATCTTTCTCTCCATAATATCGATCAAGAGTATTATGTGTAAAAATATTTTTCCTTTTTATAGTACATAAAACACTTTCTTTTCACATGTCACAAAATACTTTTCTTTTCACATGTAATTTATACATTTAGCGGGGGATACATTTTTCAATTTTCTTTAAAATTGAAAAAATTTATTGGAATGAAACTTTCTAATTTTTGAAAATTGAAGGATTATTGTCCGTAGGGCATCTTTCCTGTAAACATACTTTACGAACCATCTATATTTGTTTGTTAAAATTATTTTTTGGGGGGGTAAACATGATTAGTACTATTATATATTAGAACAATACAGGGAGGTGTTCAGAGGCATTATTACAAGTATAGTCGTCAGTAGTATTATACATATATTTTACATGTGTTTCATAACAATATGTTTTATTTATATACTTAATATACATATACCTTTACATAGTTTTAAACATTTAGATTTTTTAAAAGAATTATTTTATACTTAATACACAGACTTCTTACATTATTTTAATTAGACCTCCTCCCTCTTTGATAAATTTAGACTAGTCGGGTACCACATTTGTGAATCCTAAAGAATGCCTAACCCCTTCCCTTTGGAATAATTTGAACCCTTACCTAGAATCTCAATTGATTTTTTCGCAAACCAAAACATCAATCATACGTGTTAGTAAATAAATAGGTTTCCTTATTTTTCTTAAAAATTAGGTGGCGACTCTGTACAAAACTTAATTCATTTAGAGTCCATAAGTCATGTTTTGTTTAATCTTGGCAAAAACAGGGCATGACAATGGCAAGTCCCATAAACAACCAAAACAGAAATTCTTAAACCTTGACTTGAGACGTTGATCAACCACGACTTGTTTGAATTCATAAAACATTTTCAAACATGACCTAACGAACATCTTAGCTGAAAATGATCTAACATCATCCATGATTGTGGCGAGGTTGTACCTCTCGAATGAATAAACCTTACACAGTGGGGCAAGATCAATGCTTTCTCATCTATCCTATACTCAATTTCCATTTCCTCCTATTCATCTTCACGAAGCTTGAACAGCTTCATCGCTACAATTCCTATTCTCCGGCTCAACGACTATTCATTTTTTTCTTTTCTCAGACTTTTCAACTTCTAGAGCTTTGCGTTTACTGCCTCTACCCATTTTTTATGATCTACGTACAAAAATTAAGATTTCTTAACTATCATACCAAAAATAATACCTAATCGATCTAACAATCTATTAACAGGACAACAGCATCAATAAATGGAATCAAAAAAGAAAATCCTGTCTAAAACACTATTGCAGTCAAGCACAATTGAAGATCAAAACCAGAAATCAAACAAATACCTAATAAACTGAATGGTTTATTAACAGAACAACAATAATGTATGATCAAGCCATCACCCACAAGAACGTGCATCTAAAATACCATGACATTAAAGAAAACGTGAAGGAAACCTAGATTTCTAGCACACTAACTGATAAAATTCAGAAAAAAATTTACAATATAATTGTCAAGGAAAATCATAATCCATCAAAAATTCATCAACAATCAGACAAATATCAACTTAAAAATACAGATTTTCAATAAAATCAGGCCCCATTTTTCAAAAAAATAATTTTTTTCATTCAAATCAAACAAATACATAATCGACCGAACAATCTATTAACACAACAAGTAAAATGTATGATCAAACCATCCCCACAAGAACATTCATCTAAAAACTATTATATTGAAAAATAATTTGAAGAGGGAGGAGGTCTAATTTACCATGCAATCGGCAAGGAAAATCTATATCCATTAAATATCCATCAACAATCAAACAAATACCAACTAAAAAATAAAATTTTTTAGTGAAATAAACCCCCGTTTTTAAAAAAAAAATCAAATTTTTTTCTCCCAAAGCAACTAAATCGCCATAAGTCAAAACAAAAAAAGAAACAAAAAAAACCATCAATATGGAGCACAACTAACTCAGGAGATGAATACAAATTACCTAAAGTTGAAGATGGGAGATCTTAAAGCTTTAGACAAGATACAAATAAAAAATGAAGGTTAAAGAAATATGAAGCGGGAATGACTATGGGGTTGGAAGTGAGAGTAAGGAGGAGAATTTTTTTTTGGTATTTTATAGAAAAGTGGGATGTGAAAAGTATTTAAAAAGGACTTAAGGGGTAGCAACACCTTTTTGAGTTTTACACTTTAACCCATAACCCACACCTTTCTTATTTTCTCTCCCCAAACCCTAAAAAATTAATCCAAAAATAAATGTCTCTTTTCTCAAATAAGTTTTTAAAGTGTCCATTTTCCCAAATCTTCTCCAAGAAAGTGATGGTATAATTAGATAGAATGGACTATGATAGATACATAAAAGTGGTGGTCGAATTATACAGTCCATCAGGTTTTTGTTGGACTTTGAGAGCACTGGCCGATCCGTTATCCTTTCACTGCACAAAGTGAATACTATTCGTTGCTCTGTAAAATTAGCCTCATGCAATTTGCTGCACTCTAGGAGTCAAGCAGGCTCATACTTTTGTGTGGTCCACTTGACCCAACTCCGTTCATAGATAGGGCAGACTAGACATTAGCCCACCAAAGAAGTAGTATTCTAATTAAACTCAATGCATCAGGTTTTTGTTAGAGTTGAAAGCATTGATCTGTTATCTTACCACTACACGAAGCAAGGATCAGCTTAACCACTAGCCCACTAAAGCAATGGGTTGGGGCCTTTTTCTCCTTAAAGGTGTACTTGTATATGTTCTCTTACAAAAAATTGTACTATGTACTTATAAATTTTAAATGAAATTTATGAGAAGGAAGTAAAATATTCTTTTATAGTAAATCAAGTCATTTTTTCACTTTAAGATTTGAACTATTTGAAGCATATAAAATATTTTTGATTTCCTATTTAGTGGTGAAAAGGTGAGATCACACGATGATCATGAGAATTTGAAAAAAAATGTCTTAACCCTGAACTTTCTTTAGCGCATGCTCCCTATATTTCTTTTTATATGTTCCTTTTCGATTGTGCTTATATTCCTAAATAAGTGCTCCTTTAATCTTTCAAGAATATTTTAATCAAAATCTTTCTATTATGCTCTTGTTTAAATTATCAAGATTATTAATTAATAAAGGATTAAAGGAGCGATTTAATTAATGATATATTGGTAAAATTACTTTTATTTTTTTAGGAGTGAGGATTTTATTAAAGGGTGTGTCCAACCCAAAAAAAAGCATATAAAAAAGAAATAGAGGGAGTAATAGTTATTATGATATTGATGCTTTAAATTTATTTGTTGGATTAAGAGTTAAGAGAAACAATAAGTAGAAGATAATGATCCAATAGAAATACTCAATCAAATAAAAGGACTTAATCTTTTTCCAAATACATATATTGCTTGTAGAATATGTTAATTCTTCCTGTTGTTGACATCTAATTTTTGTCCTCCACGACTAGGTTTGATTCTGAATTTCTTTTGTTTTAAATTAAATAAAAATATTTATTATATCTGGATAAATAATTTCTTAAATATATATATCTAAGGTAATTTTATTATTTTAAGTAGTGAGTATACGTTTTCGTGTTCATATATGTAAGATCATATAATTTTTGTTATGTAAATAATTATTATCAAAAGTTGAATTTTAATCAAGAACTATCTTAAAAATTAATTTAAATGGATAAAATCTTAATTTAAATAGAATTTATTCTTAAACATAATTTATTTGAAATATTCTGATTTTTTCAAACTAAGAAGCTCAAGATTAAATTGATTGTTAATTTATTTTGAATTTTGATTCAATTTAAGCAATTTATTGAATTCGATCATAATTGAAATTAATTTGGCCACAATTGCCATGTAATGGCCAATTGATTTATCAATTTGATTAAAATTTAAATGCAGTTAGCTGAATTCTTAACCAATTAGGCTATTTGATAAACTAGTTTAACCGCACGTGCCCCGCACGTGTAATGTTTGATTATTTAAACTTAAGTAATTTTGTCTATAGTGGAGATTTTTAATGAAGTGTAAAAATTTAAATCACTTTTCAAAGATTCTTCATACTTTAATATAATAATATAAACATAAACATATATTTTAGTGTAAGCGCATATATATTTTACATCATCACTTTTGCATTTATCATGCAGTCCCTCTTTCCTTTGCTGTCAGAGGCTAAGAGAGACACATTAATTTGAACCATATTTATGGTACAAGTATTTTTTTCCATATTTAAAATCTTTCCTTTCTTAAAGTCAAATCTTTACAAAATCATTGTTTACAGTCTTATTATGTACTTAAAACTTTTAAAAATTGGTACTTCTTAAATTTTTCTTATTTCTAATTTTTTAAATATTCTTAACATCAAATTTAGTTAATTTAGAATTCTTAAATTAATGAAAAAAGTATTAGTTGTCATTAATTTTGATGAATTTTAATAAGAAAGATTTTATCATAAATATATTTAATTAATTTTCAATTCTTAAATATTAGGAAAGAATGAAAAGACGATTTTGTCTAAAGCAAAGACTTTTAATGAAGCGCAAAAAATTTAAACAACATTCTAAGGCCTTTCACATTTTTAATATATTATTATAGAACACATCAATTTGAACCATATTTGCGGTACGAGTATTTTCTTCAATATTTAAAATTTTTCTTTTTTTTAAAGTCAAATCTTTACAAAATCATTGATTACATTTATATTACGTACTTAAAACTTTTTAAAATTTGGTACTTCTTAAATTTTTCTTATTATATACTTTTATATTTGTTTTAAAATTTTCAAATCTTCTTAAAATCAAATTTAGTTGATTTAGAATTCTTAAACTAATGAAAAAAATATTAGTTGCCATTAATTCTTATGACTTTTAATAAGGAAAGGTTTTATCATAAATATATTTAATTAAAACAAAGACTTTTAATGAAGGAAAAATGTTCAAACAACATTTATAAGGTCTTTCACACTTTTAATATATTATAGGACACATCAATTTGAACCATATTTGCACTACGCGTATTTTTTTCTATATTTAAAATCTTTCCCCGTTTTTAAAGTCAAATCCTTACAAAATTATTAATTATATTCTTATTACGTACTTTTTAAAACTTGGTACTTGTTAAATTCTTCTTATTCTAACACTTTTATATTTATTTCTAGATTTTTTAAATCTTCTTAAAATCAAACTTAGGTGATTTAGAATTTTTAAACTAATGAAAAATATATTAGTTGTCATTAATCTGATGACTTTTAATAAGAAAAAGTTTTACCATAAATATATGAATTAATTTTCAACTCTTAAATATTAGAAAAAATGGTGAAAAGACGTTTTGTCTAAAACAAAGACTTTTAGAAGGGCAAAAAGTTCAAACAATATTTCTAAGACCCTTCACACTTTTAATATATTATAGATTATAGATGTAGATATCTTAATTTCTACCCCATTCCCTAATTAAATCCGGGTAACTTACATAAATTCCTGAATCTTTAAGTGATATTATATAAAATTCTAACTATTTTGTTAATTACATTTTATCCTGATTTTTTAAAATGGTGATACATATAAAAAAGTGATACATTTGAAACTAACAATATATTTATTTAAGGAAATAATAAATTCTCTTTTATTCATTGTATTCTTTTATTAAGGAAAGATATCTATTTTTTTTCTTTTTTTAGATTTAATTTAGGTGTTTTAATTATATTTCTCTTTTTCGTCTTTAATTATGAAAGATATGTTTTTTTTATTTTTTCTCTTTTTTCGTCTTTAATTTTAGTCTGCTTTTTTTAAATTTAATTTTAATTATGTTTAATTCTGCTTTTAGTTCTTTTTTTAAAAATATTATTACTTTTGTTTTCTACACTGACTACACCATTATCTTTTATTAATAACATATGAATCACCTAATAATTGAAATAAATAATTGTATCTATTATATGAATCACCATAATACCATATATATCACCCATTAATATCATATGAATCACCCAATAATTGAAATAAATAATTGTATTTATTATATGAATCACCATAATACCATATATATGAATCACCCAATAATTAAAATAAATAATTGTATCTACCATAAGAATCACCATAATACCATATATATCATTCATTAATATTATATGAATCACCCAATAATTATATCTACTATATGAATCACCATAATACAATATATATCACCCATTAATATCATACAAAATGTATTTATCGTATGAATCACCATAATACCCATATAATGATATCATATTTATCATTCATATGAATCACCATTAAAAAAATAAATATGTATGAATAACTAAATAAATTATTTATGTATTAATAAATTTAAAAAAAATGGGAAAGATTTTAGGAGAGGAAAAAAAGTTGCATGCATTAATGGAGGAGAAAAAATCAGGAATGAAGATGATTTAAGTATTAATGAAAGAAAATAAATCGGAAAGGAAGATAATGTCATTGTTGATAATTAGGGAGATATTTTTGGGTAGTAAATCTTGAATGAGTTAATGGTGTAGTAAAAATAGGATATTTGGTTTTCTTAATATGTATCAAGAGTAAAATTAAAAAATAAAATTTTATATAAATTTTTTTAAAAATAAAAAATATTAGATAATATAATTTTAAAGTATGGAATTTGTGTAATTTATCCGTTAAATCCACCTGCCCCATTCCTTTTAACTCCAACTCACCAAGATTCTAGGCCCAAGTCACCGTTAAATCCTTTCTCCTTAATAATAGCTTACAACCACCAGAACAATATCGACCAACATTAACAAAAAAATGACGGCAAGAACATCAGCTACTCGCAACCAACAAAAATCCCAAATGAAGCCTAATCCCCAATTTCTCTTGCAGCTTCGTACCTGTCTCATGCGACGAGCATGTTCCTCGTACAAGAAGCTTTTGAAATTATCCATCTCACTCTGTTTCCCCAGTTTGATTTTCAAATTGGGTACGAAATATTACGAGGCCAGCGTTGCATTCCTTATCCTTAGAGAATATTTTTGGAACATTTTCCTAATTATGCATTGCTCAAATTGGGTAAATTAGATTTTGAGCTCCCAAGTAAATACTCTCTCAATTCCACTATTTTGGAGGTTGGGGGCATTATTCGGGAACAAGAATCCCAAAGTAAGAAATTTTACTTGGATTTCTAGGCTAAGATTCTTATAAGACTCTTAGTAGCTTAGGATCAAGGCTAAGGAATCAATTTTATTTACTGATGGTGATTTCAACAAAGGCTCGGAATCTCGACTTGCTACCCCAAGAAAAATATGCAGCTCGTCCACTTTTATTTTTGTTCTTCAATTGCTTCTGCTTCATCTTTTTTCTTTCTCATCTTGTGGCTATGGTGGATTTTGGTCTTGTTTGATTTTATTGTTATGATAAGATTTGAGAATTGAATAGATTTATCTGCAAGAAACTTTTTAACAGTTGAAGCAAATCGTTTATTTCCTTAATCAGATCGTAAGAGCAGAATTTGAAAATAGTCAGTAGGTTCTATTTATAGACTTGATGTTGATGTTTGAATGTTGTTGGTATGTAACGTCAATTTCCATCCAAGTTGTTTGACACTTAGTTTTGTCCTCCCTCACGTAATTTTTTCATGAGTTTCTTCTGTTAAAATAAAATTAGAATATTTATTTTATTTGGATAAAAATATTTCAAAATATTTATTATATTTTAGACATTCTAAGTAGCAATTATATATTTTTTTCATATTCAATTATATGAAATCATATAATTTTATTACTTAAATATTTATTTTATGAAATATCAGATTTTAATCAAAACTTATCTTGAAAAATAATTCAAATGATTAAAATCTTAATTTAATTATATTTTTTTCTCAAAAATAATTTATTTGGATAAATATATATTTGATTTTATTAAACGAAGAAATTCAAGATTGAATCAGTCGTTAATTTGTTTCAAGCCTTGATTCAATTTAGTCAATTTATTAAAACTAGTCATAATTGAAGTCAAATTGACCTCAATTGCAATGCAATTGGCTAGTTGTGACATCTAATTTGGTTAAAATTTAAATTAAATTGACCAAAAACTTTAATTTGATCATTTTATAAATGACCAAATTTCTATCCTTTCCCATTTTAAAACTGAGCCACAGTAGAAACCCAACCAATTGATCCATTACACCGCCATTTCACGGGTAAATTTTAAAAATAGATCCAAATTAGGGTGATTTTCGAATTTTAACCTCAAATAGAAAAGTTACTTTAAAATAACTTTTACCTCTTAACTAATATTCTTAACTAATATTTTTTGAGATGAAATTACCCCTGACTAATTGAGTAAATTACATAAATGATCTTCATAATGGATAATAACTTCATATTTATATCTTTCAACTTTTCTTTTTTTTTCTTTTTTTAATTTTATTTTGATTTTGATTTTTTCTTTTCTCTTTTTATTTTTTATTTTTCTTAACCCTTATTTTTTTCTTTTTTCCTCTCAATTTTTTTTTACTTTGATTTTTTATTTTTTCTTTCCTCTTATTTTTTATTCTTTTTAGTTTTTCTCAACCCTTACTTTTTTTTATTTACACCCACTTTTTTTTATTTACACCCCTCAACGTCTACTTTTATAAAAAAAAATTTATTTTTCTTTGATTTTTATTTTTATTTTATTTTATTTTATTTTTAATTTCTCAACCTTTATTTTTATTTAATCTTTTTTTCCCATTCCTCTCAGCTTCTACATTTTCTTTGATTTTTATTTTTTTAATATTTTTCTTCATTTTCTTCTTTTTTTCGCAATTTTTATTATTTTTGTTCATTTCTTCGTTTTCTTCCATTCAACTTACATCTCATGAGCAAAAGTTGATACTATCACATTATAAAAACAAGACTTATGACTTTCAAACAACAAGCTACGTTTCATGGGTAAGAGTTGACAATATCACATTGCAGAGGCAAGACTTATGACTTTCAAACAACAAGTTATGTTTCATGGGTAAAAGTTGACACTACCACAATGTATTTTGATTTATGAGATATTTTATAGCTCTTACCTTAGAGGCAAGAATTAGGTCAGAGACTTTCAAACAACAAATTATGCCCCACGGACAAAAGTTGACTCTACTACGTTATATTTTCATTTATAAGATGTTCTACAACTATTGTCTTAGAGGCAAGACTTAGCTCAAGGACTTTCAAACTACAAATTCAAGAGTTGACTCTACAACGTTATATTTTCATTTATGAGATGTTCTACAACTATTGCCTTAGAGGCAAGACTTAATTAGCTCAAGGACTTTCAAACTACAAATTATGCCCTATGGGCAAGAGTTGACTCTACCACGTTATATTTTCATTTATGAGATGTTCTACAATTATTGCCTTAGAGGCAAGACTTAGCTCGAGGACTTTCAAACTACAAATTTTGCCCCACGGGCAAGAGCTGACACTACCACGTTATGTCTTCATTTATGAGATATTCTACAACTCTTGCCTTACTCTTGCCTTAGAGGCAAGACTTAGCTCAAAGACTTTCAAACTACAAATTATGCCCCACGGGCAAGAGTTGACTCTACCACGTTATATCTTCATTTATGAGATGTTCTACAACTCTTGCCTTAGAGGCAAGACTTAGCTCAAGGACTTTCAAATAATAAATTATGTCCCGCGGGCAAGAGTTGACACTACCAAGTTATGTCTTTATTTATGAGATATTCTACAACTCTCATTTTAGAGACATGACTTATCTCAAGAATTTTTAAAGAACTTCGTAAACAATAATTAAATTTTCTTTGTTGTCAAAAAAGAAGATCCCTTTTTTATTTATTAGCAAAATATAATAAAAGTTGAGAAAAAAAGAAAGAACGATAAAAAAAATAGAAAAATAAAAAAAATTGAGAAAAAAAGGAAAGAAAAAAATTAAAGATTACGAAAAAAGTGAAGAATTAGAAAATTTGAGAAAAATAAAAATGAGAGGAAAAATAAAAATAAAGATTGAGAAAAATGAGGGGAAAAAAGAGAACTGAAAAAAGAAAAAAAGATCAAACAAAGAAGAGAAATAAAAAAAAGATTGAGAAAAAAAAGACAAGAAAAAAATAAAGATTAAGAAAAAAGCAAAGAATTTAAAAAATTGAGAAAAATAAAAAGTGAAAGGAAAAAATAAAAATAAAGTTTGAGAAAAATGAGGGGAAAAAGGAGAACTGATAAAAACCAAAAGTAAAAGAAAAATAAAAGTTAAAGACAAATGAATTAAAAAAGGAAAAAAATAGATAATGCTTGAGAAAAAATAAAAAAGAGGAAAAAATAAAGGTTGAGACAAATGAATTAAAACATGAAAACAAAATTAAAAGAAAAAATAAAAAGTAAAAATAATAAAATAAAAGAAAAAATAAAAAAGTTAAAAATAATTAAAAAATAGAATAATAAAATTATAGGAAAAAATAAAAAATAAAATTTGAGAGACAAATGAGTGTGAAAAGTTTAAAAATATATTTGAGGTGTAGAGGGGGCAAAATGGGTACTTGTACTATACTTAAAAAGTAATAAAGATTATTCTTTAAAGACATTTCTTATTGAGGTCAAATATCTAAAGCCACCTATATTTGAGTGTATGACATGCAATTTCCTGCCATTCCAGCATACACCCACATTACCCAGCCCATACCCATTTTATTTTTTATTTCAGCCCAAACTAGCCAACTCTAGTCCCAAAAAGCTGCTGACCCAGCCCACACTTGTTTTTTTCTTCAACAGACGTACAAAACGACTCAGCAATAACCTTCAACAAAGCAGCAACGTACAAACAATATCAACACAGCAACATCAACGTGCAACAATGAACAACAGCAATGCAACGATACCCAACGGCGAACCCCATGACCATTCAGCAAAAAATCGACCCAAATCCGTTAACTCGTACAACAACACTAACAACCATCAAAATCAAACTCAAATTCCAAAAATTTCAAATTTGAATTTCAAGATTTGTACTAGATTGTACAATTCCACCTCAACCTTGTTCTTTTTTTATTTTTGAAATTCAAAATTTGTACTAGATTGTATAATTCCCCCTCAACCTTGTCCTTTTATCATTTTTAAAATTTAAAATTTGTACTAGATGGTATAATTTCTCCTCAACCTTATCCTTTTTCCATTTTTGAAATTCAAAACTTGTACTAGATTATATAATTCCACCTCACCTTATCCTTCAACAAACCTTGCCCTCAATTTAAGTTCCAAAAAATACCCCTAAATTCTTTCTCCCACCTTGATGGATTCAAAGAATTCAATCTCAATCCTTTTCTATAAATACTACCACAATTTTGGTAGAAAGCAAGTCTCAAAGAGTGGAAAAAACTTTTCAGCAAAGCTTAAATTATTTTCTTAGTAAAAAATTTCAAGCGGTAGTCTAATCGGGGTTCTCGAAAGATTGTTTTCTGATGGTGATCAAGACTCCAAAAAAAGCTTGAAGTCCCATTTTGCTGCTTCGAAAAAGATAAACACACCTTTTTCTTTTAGTTTTGTTATCTTTTTCTTCATCTCCTTCTTCGTAGTTTCGTAGTTGTAACTTTATTTGCTGGGATTGTTTGTTGTAGACGGCCTTGAAGGCCATAGGATGTTGTGATATCAATATTATGGATATTTTTATGTTCATGATATAAAATGAGCTAATAATAGTTGAACGTGTTTCTTTGGCTTTATTCTTTGATTATTATGATTAGATGGATAAAGTTTCAACCTTTGCTTGATTAAAATACGTACTCATGCCTTGTTTAGATTTGTTGGTGGTGGATATGTTCGCATTTAGCATGTGAAGTTGTTTTCTCTGTGTTGAAAAGAATAGTTACTGTTGTTTGTTTTGCCTTAGTAAATTAGATGAATATAGTTTCGACCTTTGCTTGATTAAAATACGTACTCATGCCTTGTTTAAATTCGTTATTGGCAGATATATTTATTTTTAGCATGTAAAGTTGTTTCCTTTATGTCTAAAAAGAATAGTTACTATTGTTTATTTTGCCTTAGTAAATTAGATGGATAAAGTTTCGATATTTGCTTGATTAAAATACGTACTCATGCCTTGTTTAAATTCGTTATTGACAAATATATTTGCTTTTAGCATGTACATTTATTTCCTTTATGTCGAAAAAGAATAGTTACTATTGTTAAGGTTCTGTGAAATTATTTCTCAATTTGAATTAGCGAGTTACCCGTATCTATATATTTGATGTTATTTTTGAAAGACATATCATAGTGTGTTATATTTGTGGCCTTGCGATTTACATAATCACCGCTTAAGGTTGAAGTTGACCACTTTGGCATACACATGATAGTTAACTCATTCACATGTAGAAATTGTAATTCAAGTGATACTTTTAAGATCTAACTCCTTTATCAATCCTTAATTCTTTTGATTAAAGAGTTATTTTTCTCCATGATTGTATGCCAAGATGAAATACTAAGTTCTTTTGATATCTGTTTGCCGTCATGATTTACTCATTTTCGTGGTCAAAATTATCTTTGATTTTCTCTTGTTTAGATTGAAAAGTTGTTAGGGTTATAGATTTTGTTGAAATGTTGTAAAACTAAAATAGGAGTTGGCATAACAGGACACTTTTTTCTTAGAATTGATCTTTTACCATTTTTCCTATCTTGTCTTTGAATATTACTGCTTAAACATGTTAAATATATGCTATTTGCTTCACCTCGCTTATTGATTTATTTCTTGAAGTACTTTTGTACATTTAGACGTCCCATTGTTATTCACATACTACCATGAAGTTTTCTTTAAATCTGTTGATTGACTCCATTCGGTATTGGAAAAACATTGTTACATTAGTATGTCTTGTATTTCATATTTGAGATTTCACAAGAAGATTTCTTCATCTTATGCTCATTCCCCTTTTCTTTCTTTAATGAAAATATGTCTTAGACTATATCATATCATAGTATTTGGTGCAAATATGTGTTAATCTATAGGAAATATTTGTCCAAATTTTAAGCAACTATACTTGTGAGTCAATGTTTTCTTTTCAAGGATAGTTGATTATATTGTGCTAGGCTCGATTTTTTGTAAGTTTTTTTGGGAAATAGGATAATTTCCTTTCCGTTGGATAATTTGATTTGTTTTATATATCATAGTATACTATTTGTTTATGCTCGAGAATACTATTTTTTTTATCTCATCATTTATTTATTAAGTGTAGATTTTTCAAACACATATTAATTCTTTTTCCTTTTCTTTGCATGAATCTGTTTTTGAGTCCAAATGGAGTCCTTTCCTCTTGCATTTCGTAATGGGCCAATGAGTCCCACCTCTTCGAGTCAAGTCCTAAGTTTAAATCCAAAGTCTATTATGTGACGAGAGGGTGCAAGAAGATAAAAGAAGCAGAAAAATGGGTCAAAACCCATTGATGAGGTTTCTAAGAGACTTGAAAAGTCTCGATTTTTATTATTGTCTTATTCTTTATTTTTTTTATTGGTCTATTTGTTTATTCATTTGGGCCACGAAGCCAAATTTATAATTTAATACTCATGAAGCGAATTTTTGGGTCTTCAAGGTCCGAAAACTAGCTTAGGACAGGTTATGGTTCAAAAGTCGAAATGATTAGACTAACATGGGTGCAAGTGAAACAAAAGCTCAAATGATTAAATTAGGACAGGTTGTGGGCCCAAAACCCAATTAGATTAGGACAGGTTCATTTGAATGATTTGGGCCTCTTTTAGTCCCCCGCTTTCCCCTTTATATGCTAGTTGTTGTTTTTTTAGTTTTCATAGATTTAGTTAAAATTCTCGCTAAGTCATCAAAACTCGTTTTGTACAAATCTTTGAAAACTAATTTTCCCTTAATCGATTTATTTTTAAAAATCAACTTTACCTTTTAAAGTTAGTCAAAAAGTTGTTTTCAAATAGTCTAGATAACCGCAAGTTAGCGGATGCCGTTAGTGCCTTAACAATCTTCCAAGAGTATTAATAGGAACCACTTACTAGGAATTTCTAAATTTAAAAGTTGTTTTTTCTATTTTGAATCTTTTGAGTAATATTTTTAGTTATTCTTGACATTTTTCAAAAATCAAGTGGCGACTTTGAAATTTCTTAAATTATTTCGAACTTTTCTTTAAGGTTTCGAAACAATTTAAAAGTTGAAAAATAATATTTTCCAATCCTTCGAATCGAAAAGGGGAAAAACACAAGTCAAAGACTCTGTAAGGATCTTTTTGGCCTATGGCATCAAGTAAGGAGGAGATGGGACTATGTCCATTTATACCTCTTATTCAATATAGCTAACAGTAACTTTTGTTCCCACATAAGAGCTCGTTCTCTGAAAATTGTGTTACTGCTTTGTTTTAGTCACACATGAACTAGTATCGCATGAGTTTTGGTTAGGAAAAAATTCTCTTATTAAGATGTTAAAATCTAGTATTTTTTTTTAAATTCGTGTGCATTTTGTTTCCAGTCCTTCGCATATGATATGTGGAATAGACAACGTTTAATGGTTTTGTAGTGATCTATCTATACTAATTGAGTATAAATAAAGGTCTTCTATGTGTTGTTCAAGAGATTAGCTTTTCATGATCAGATCATATATGAATTTAAAGTTATTTGTGTATTTTATTCTAGCTTAATTGTTTGAGGTAGCTGAAGGTCAAATTTTGAGCACGTTTGCTTGGGATAAGGTTTCCTCTATGATTTTCCTTGACTTAAAACATTGTGTGTAATGTTTCCAAGAAGGGATGAAGCCATTTTACTTTTCTCGAAATGTATAGTGTATCTTGCTGTTACATGATGTTTTGGGAAGACTGATTTAATACAATTATAGGCATATTCATCTTTTTTCTATTTTCCCTGTGTAATTATTTTTTGAGTTTGTTTTGAGTTTGGGTTTGGTGGAGATTTCTATGCATTTTAAATTTGATTGACTACGTGCATTCACCCTCTTTGTAACAAAGACTTTTAACATGTTATATGGGTTGATTTCAAGGCTTAATTGGTTATCACTAAGTTGTTTTGAATATGAAAAAGGTGTCTTTTGTTTATTTCAAATAGGCCTAGAAATGGAAACTTGTTTGTTAAATCAAGGTTGAAGTGAATTTTCTTATGAGCGATTAAAATTCTTGTTTTTCTTTTGAGCGATTAAAATTCTGAACTATCCATCTCCTTCTATCTTTCATGCTCATTGGTAAAGTTTGAGATCAATGAGTGTTGACACCCAATTTTGGCTCTCTTTTTCATATAATTACTTTTTGTATGCTTGTCTTGAATACTTTATCAAGATGACATTTTCTATTCTTCATATTAATTTTAGTAATTTTGACATAAACATAATATTTTTTTTCTAATAAATGAATTGGGCGTATCGTTATAATATTTTCAAAATGTAGTTATTTTTGTTTAAATTTATATGCATACGTATATAACCCATACATTATGAAAATTAATTAGGACGAGAGATGTGTCGTTAAATTAATTAAGTGAAAGTGATTTGAGAAAATTAGATTTCTTACAAACATAATTCACTTATTCACAATGTTAGGGCCATTTGCTCTATTTCTTTTTAGCCAAAGTAGCAGCCCAACAATTTAAAATACCATAACCTGGTCCAATTTCAACTCACCAGTCCACCACAGCTAACCCATACCCAGCCCAACTCTATCTCTCTTTCCCCTTTACCTGATAAAACACACCACCAACAACACCAAAGTACAACAATATAAGAAACAACAACAACAATATCAACATCAACGCTCAAACCACTGGATAATGGAAAATTCGATGGTCTTCAGCCTTCTCATCCTCTTTTCCTTCAGTCTTGCAATTCCTCCATAAATTTTATATCATATAAACAACTTTTCTTGATCAAATTATCCCCCCAAATACTCTACCATAGCTACTTCTCCTGAAAAGGTGAAGAACAAGAAGGACCATCGAATTTGAATTTGTTTTTTTCTTAATCCGATGGGTTCGAGAGTAAAGCCTCCAAACTATTTCTTTCCCCTTTTACAATAACATGAAAAGGTAAAAAAACAACCAATTTTCCCTTCCACAATTTTTTCTCTGCGATTTGTGGAATTTTAAGAATTTAAAATATGAATTCTTGGAGGCCTCAATAGATTACCGTTGAAGCCTCCCACAATTTTGGCTATAAAAGGAGCCTTTGGGCTTCTGTTTTTTGGGAAGAAGCAAAAAAAGGAGGAAAACATCAAGTCCCCTATTACCCCTTATTTTCTTAATTAGAGTCGAATTCGAGTTCGAATTGAAGAGATTTCAATTACACTGTGCTTACTCTCATCGCTTTTCATCGTTTGCATTCAAAGTTCAAGTTTAAGTTCAAATCTCCGACAAAAACTGTAACGCCCCAAAAATAGGTCCCGAGACGTCACACGGTGCTTATGACCATAAGTGATCCCAAGCTAACCCTTCTACTGCCATAACTCATAAGCAACTGAATAAAATACATAATTCTGAACGAAATAAGCGTAAGATGACTCTTTTCTGAATCTGACCAATACAAAACTAAATTAAAATGATTACAACTCTGCTTTCACAAAACAATACTAGAATCAAATACATTAACTCTACTGACTGTTTATGACCCCCAGCTATCCTAGATCAATACGACTGAATAAATAAAAATAAAATACTTCTCAAACTATATGACTGACTCGAGCCCTTAAATTAAGAGGAATCATCACCTGCTGACTGGAAGCTGCAAACTGTCTGAATAGGGTATGCGTGCTACAACTAAACTGTTACCTAATTTATGAGATAATGTAGCACATAGACATATATGTGGATCAGTACTTTGAGGATGTACTAAGTATATAGGGGTGAAATGCATAAGTAAAACATCATATCATCATCATAATTTATAAAATCATGCATGATAAATGTAAATGGCTCACATAAGCTGGAATATCTGAAATACTGAAATCTATAATTATGAATAACAAATCATACTTGAAAATCTAGTGAGCCATAATATTTAGTTCTAAAAACTGTGCTTTTATTTCCTCTTTAAATCATACTGTCTAAGTGTAGAAAGGACTCACTCTAAATTCTGAAATCTGAAAGCTGAATTTTGCAGCTAATATCTTTCTGTAAAGCATAATCTGAGTAAAATTTATGAGCCTTCACACTTAGTTTTCTAAAATCTCTTTCTATTAATCTTTTTGTCTGAAAGTCTTTACTATTAGGGAAAACTGTTCTGCAAGGGAAAATACTTTATCTGAAGCTTATCTGTAAGGAAAACACTTTATCTTAAGGGTTTCAAAATCTGAAAACTTATTCTGTATGGGAGATTCTTCTAACCAACATAGACCATGTGAGCATTCATGGAGTCCAATGTTCTTGTCCCCCTAAGGAGGAATCCTCACATTGGGGAGATAAGCCATACTCTTGCCAGAAAGTATAACCTATCTAACTGATCATATATCTATCATCCATGTAGAAGTGGGAACAATCTAAATCCTATGTTGGCATGTAGTTCTGGGGTATGGAACCGTAGTAACATACCCATCTCGGTGCTAAATACTACTCCCATTAAATCTGTATGCTCATTTTGATGAAAATCCACTACTAAAATAGTATAATAGTTAATAATGAAAATCAACTGTATATCTGTAAAGCTAAATCTGTAATATGAATCTGTAAAGTGGATTTCATATCTATTCTTGAGACCAAAAGGTCAAATCTTTATCAATAATCTAAAAAGAGTCTAGTAATAAAGTGCTCATAGCACAATCAATCTTGAAATAACAATCTTTAATTAGGGCTTAAAGACCCATGCACCAAACTCATGTTAAAACATCATAATATTCATGCTTGGTAATGTAAACATTTATAAATCAACTTAAAATCTGAAATTTTTTGCAATATGCATGAAAATATGAACATAGACATGCAATTCAACTTCTAAATCCCTTAAAATCTCATAATCTCATAAATAGCAATATTGGGTGTAAATCCTGACTTTAATTTCATACGAAATCACATAAAATTCAGTAAATTTATAATTAAAATAAGTTTTGGGCATAAGGGTAAAAAGATTATCCTTGTTGAAAAACCCCACATACCTTGGTAGATGATTAGATGGAGAAACTTGAATTATTGATTCCTATTTGAGTTCTTGATGATGAGTACTTGATTATATTGCCTTGGGAATCCTCAAGTTAGAGCGTTCTTGGAGAAACTATAGAGGATTTTGATTTCTTGGAGAAGAAGCTCTTGAGTTCTAGGGTTTTATTTTGAGAGAAAATTGATGAAACTAGGCATAAAGTGCTTTGGAATATGCTTAATGTTGTGTTTTACACGATTGGGGCCTTGGATATTGACCAAAATGCCTCTATTAAACTTCTAAATGGAACTGGAAAATAAAAAATCTTGATTTAAAAGGCCACCTCACTGGAAAAGGATGAGTGGGAAATGGGCCTTCACCGCAACACCCCACAATCGCGGTGCTCCTTTGGACTACTATTTTGGCCACCGACGCGATGTGCCAGTATCGCGTTGGGCTACTGGATTTTGACAATTGGGAATTTGGAACTTTCCGGGATGCGCCAATATCGTTGAGGTCAACTGGAATTGACAATTATGAAATTGTCCTTCTCTGTGATGCGGTGGTTACTTAGGTGGGACACTGTCAACTTAAAAATGCTCTAACTTCTCAACCGAGTATCAGATTAGGGCGAATTTGGTATTGATGAAAATCTTATTCAATTTCCCACATAATAGAAAGTCTAAATCTGGAAAATACCACACGAAATAAATATTCTTCATTTTAGAAGATATTTCTTAACGTTCTAGGAATGAATTCAAGCTAGAAAAACTACAGGGTGCTAAAATATCTCTCCCTTAAAACATCCGTCCTCGAATGTGGCTAGATAAGCTGAAAATACTGAGGAATTTAAGGCTATAGGATATCATTCACAACTAAAATAAACTATATGACTGAATCTCAATAGAGCAGGCTACTGAACTGATCTTATGAGTGCATAAACTTACATGAAAATAGTTATATGGCTGAATCTGAGACTGGAAACAAACTGAATGAAGGAAGACTATTATATTTGACTGAATCTGAGTTCGTTGAGAAGAGATGAGGATACTTGGTACACATATCTGCTTCTGCTTCCCAAGTAGCACCCTCAACGGACTGATTGGAATGAGAGTTCTGAACTAAGGCAACTGAGATTACATATTGAACATTCATATCTGGGAATATACTTACATGACTAAGTCTGAAACGCTAGTAACCTCTATCATGAAACTGATTTCTGAGCTAACTTGCCTTTACTTTTCATAAGAAGCTGATTCATGCTGAGAGTTTAAAATTTGCTTAAAGTTTTTCATGATGTAATTATTCATGTAGAATGGTGAAGTGATAAATTATGAAGGCACAAATCATGAGACAATGAGGCTACGATCATACAATGGGTATTACATTGTCTGAGTTGGAATTCTTGGAAAACTAAGATCATTCAATGAATACTTATGAACTAAATCATGACTAGATATTTGCATCTGAAACTGATTCCTGATGTATATACTGAGGTGAATTCGTAATTTAATTGGATATGAATAAACTACCTCTTGAAATGGCCATACCCATGAAATTTCAGGTAGTAAGACTAGACTAAACCAGAAGATGGAAAACTATAGAAATTGTTTGTCTGATTGTTAAATTGGATTATTGGCCATATGGACTGAATCATACTGAATGCTCATACTCAGATGGAGGATTTCTCCAACACTCTTCTAAGAAATTTCTAATGATATTAGGGAGCAAGGAACTTTGGGCATGATCTGAACAAAATATCTGAATAAGAAATCACAACATTGCTACCACTCTATAACATGGAACATAGATCTATAAATCATAAGTTAGGATAGAATTACTAGGCCTTAAGCAACTCAACTTCTTACTTTCAAGCTTAGCAACACTTCTCAAGCACTCCCTCAACTATATTATTCCCCTTTAAACACCATATTCACTTGATTCAACTTGTAATTCTCATATGGGCATTGATAAATCCGTCTACTTAAGTCTAAATGAACTAAATCCTCTCATCATAGTCAAGTTTAACTCGGAATCATGAGGTACTGCACATAAAAACCAAAATATTAGTCTGAACCATGGATTTAGTACCCCAAGCATTGTCATAACTAGTCACTCTAGGATGATTCTTCTTATCACTTTAATAACTAAATTCAACCTCTTACTAGAAGTTCATTAATGCACAACACACCTATCCTCTTATATACCAACATGACGTTCAAGCCTATCTTCATAACCACATATGCGCTTCTAAACAAATACCCACAAGAGCATATTTCTCGTATTTTCTCGTATTCTCTAACACCTCTATTAACAACATCTTCCATGCACTATTCTTAAGAAGGAACGTATAAAATATTATCAACTAACCAAGTCATACACAAAAAAAGCTTCACCTCAATATTTTTTCATTTATAAACTTACATAAAACTAGCATACAACCATCTTTCCCAACATAACACATTTACTCTCTCCCATCATCACTATCTTGACCTACGGGAAGGTCACTTAAAGGTTGGAATACCAGGGCCTAAAACATAAAGGGATACTAAGCATACTTGACACTTTACCGAGGTCTGGGGAAAAGAGTGTTCACGACATAGATTCATTAAAGAGATCTAATCTAAGGACATACATGATATAGATCTAATTTCATTGATCTCTAAGAGTGTCTCCTGAGTACTTAGAACTGAACATACCGTAAAGCATAAGTGCGTGAGTTATGAGATGCATGGCCTGAATTTTGGAGTTCATAACTTTATGGAATATGATTCCAACTGCTGAATGAACTGGAACTCCTCGTACTAGGAACTGGGAAAGTACATGATCCTCTATTACGTACATGAACATGAACTATGATCATGGAACTGACACACAAGGCATGAGTAGATATTAGGATAACTGAAGCACAAATGCCGAAATAAGAATGGGTTGAGCCTCATCCACACTTTCTGATGTTCCATAACATACTGGCATCACTACTAGAATCTGAGAGCTTGACTTGGTTACTCGTTTTATGATATCCCCTTTATCTTTAAGCCATCATTCTAAGTCTGAGAAACCCTTTACTAAACTCTAAACAGGACTACACTCACTGCACTCTAGAGCCTGGAACACAACGATACACGTAAATAACAAACTTACTCTGAAAGACTACACCTGAAAATGTAAAACCCCTTGATAATACTTCCTTTTGAGGTACAACTCTATCTTTCTACAACCCTACTAATCATCATATAATATCTTAAACACTTACTAACTTAGAATCTTCATGAGTATCACGGCATCCTGAGTTCACACCATCTAGAGCTTCAACTCTCATTTCTATTTGCTCAATCTTCAAAGATTCAAACTTATATTTTAGCACTTAACACGGATATCTTCAACCTTTAATAAACCATGCTGCTTTTGTCATAGCCTACTAATGTCGCATCTCAAAACTTATATTTCTAAACCATTAGAATCAAGATCATACCAAAAATGCTCAATATTATCTATCCATAACTTAGCTATTAAGAACATCATATACTATATAACTAGTCTCCTTCCTCTTAGTAACTCAATGGTACTACTAACCACACACAACACATAATAACCTTAGAAAATAATGCAACCCCATATCACCTTGGGCATACTTCTTCATCATACATACACCATCATACTTAATTATGAATTAAAATGGACTTAAATTCTTGTACATACTGTTCAAGCCTACTAGATCACTTCCATATAACTAGCAGCACTAACCAAGGAAATTATTACATCTACCTTGATGACCATCAACTGTTCAAACTTAATGTCTAGTGCTAAACATGATTTAACAACCCACCTTACATACTATTCTTACTTGAAAGCTATAAAATAAAACATCAAGAAACACTAGTCCACTAGAACTTCATAATAATAGTAATCGGTCAAAATTATATGACTTATCTTATTATAATCCATTAGTACATTCTACTTCTACACATCACTACTATTTACCTTTACATACACCTAAATTAATGGTACTCAATCACCAAATACTTCATTAATATCCTATACTTTTCAATCATAATAAATACCATCAATAACTCCTTCTGTACTTCAAGCAAACAATAATTCTCCTTAACTAATAACTCTTTCTCTACCTTCCACTAAACTAGTACAAAAGGAAATATCACCTTAACAAAACTAGAGAACATGCCTAAGTTTATCCCCTATACTTTCTATCAATCGTCATTCCCACTTTCTTGCCACTACTCTTCTATACCCATACTTCCAACTATAATAAGGTTCTACTATTCATAAATCATAACACTGAAGTTTATAATAACCCTCGAATTCCCACTTCATTTAATAGTCTAGGTTCATACTATCTCCTCTCAATAGCACTACCTGTATAAAAAGGGTCAATGGGTAATATGAATATATATCTATTTCTGTCTCAACTGAACAACTCATAAGGATGGGGAACTAACTTTCAACTTGAGGAACTTGTGACACACTAAAGATCTCCTCTCAAGCCCTTGGTGTGACTTCTGAGATTACTGATGGTAAATCTGAGAGCATTATTTGGAGAAGAATTAGAACTTGCTGATCATGTTATCTCGGGAGTAAGTCATAGATGAAGAATTTTGGAGTAACACACAAGTAGACAAGAGTGTATGAAGGAACAACTTTACAACACGATCTAGAGTATGAAAGGAGGAAAAATTTTCTTAAATGCTTTGTAGCCTCTCGAAAAAAGTACAGACGTCTCCATACCATTCCGTAAGACTCTACTAGATATGGCTTCACAAACACCCAATGACACATGAACTCTGTGCTCTGATACCAAGTTTGTAATGCCTTAAAAATGGGTCTCGAGATGTCACACGGTGCTTAGGACCACAAGTGACATAACTCATAAGCAACTGAATAAAATACATAATTCTGAATGAAATAAGCGGAAGATGACTCTTTTCTAAATCTAATCAATACAGAACAAAATTTAAATGATTACAACTCTGCTTTTACAAAATAATACTGAAATCAAATACATTAACTCTACTGACTGTCTATGAAGACTCTACTAGTGTTTACTATAGGTAACCGAGATCTGACCCCTAGCTATCCTAAATCAATACGATTGAACAAAATAAAAATAAAATGCTACTCAAACTATATGACTGACTCGATCCTTTGAATCAAGAGGACTCATCACCTGCTGACTGGAAGCTACAAACTGTCTGAATAGGGTATGCGTGCTACAACTAAATTGTTACCTACATTATGAGACCATGTAGCACATAGACATATATGTGGATCAGTACTTTAAGGATGTACTAAGTATATGGGGTGAAATGCATAAGTAAAACATCATCTCATCATCATAATTTATAAAATCATGCATGCTAAATGTAAATAGCTCACATAAGCTGGAATATCTGAAATACTGAAATCTATAATTATGAGTAACAAATTATACTTGAAAATCTAGTAAGTCATAACATTTAGTTCTGAAATCTGTGTTTGTATTTTCTCTTTAAATCAGTGTTTGTATTCTCTCTTTAAATCATACTGTCTAAGTGTAAAAAGGACTCACTCTAAATTCACACTTAGTTTTCTAAAATCTTTTTCTATTAATCTTTTTTTTCTAAAAGTCTTTACTATTAGGGAAAACTGTTCTGCAAGGGAAAATACTTTATCTGAAGCTTATCTGTAAGGAAAACACTTTATCTTAAGGGTTTAGAAATCTGAAAACTTATTTTGCAAAAGAGATTCTTCTAACCGACGTAGACCATGTGAGCATTCATGGAGTTCCACGTTCTTGTCCCCCTAAGGAGGAATCCTCACAGTAGGAAGATGAGCCATACTCTTGCCAGGGAGTATAACCTATCTAAGTGATCACATATCTATCATCCATGTAGAAGTGGGAACAATCTAAATCCTACATTGGCACGTAGTTCTGGGGTATGGAACCATAGTAACGTACTCATCTACGTGCTAAATACTACTCCCATTAAATCTGTATGCTCATTTTGATGAAAATTCACTTCTAAAATAGTACAATGATTTATAATGAAAACCAACTGTATATTTGTAAAGCTAAATTTGTAATCTGAATCTGTAAAGTAAATTTCATATCTATTCTTGAGACCGAAAGGTCAAATCTTTATCAATAATCTGAAATGAGTCTAGTCATAAAGTACTCATAGCACAATCAATCTTGCAATAACAATCTTTAATTAGGGCTTAATGACCCATGCATCAAACTCATGTTAAAACATCTTAATATTCATGCTTGGTAATGTAAACATCTATAAATTAACTTAAAATCTGAAAAATTTTACAATATGCATGAAAATATGAACATAGATATGCAATTCAACTTCTAGATCCCTTGAAATCTCATAATCTCATAAATAGCAATATTGGATGTAAACCCTAACTTTAATTTCATGGGAAATCACATAAAATTTAGTAAATTTATAATTAAAATAAGTTTTGGGAACAAGAATGAAAGGATTATCCTTGTTGAAAACCCCTACATACCTTGGTAGATGATTAGATGGAGAAACTTGAATTATTGATTCCTATTTGAGTTCTTGATGATAAGTTCTTGATTATCTTGTCTTGGAAATCCTCAATTTAGAGCTTTCTTGGAGAAACTATGTAGGATTTTGATTTCTTTGAGAAGAAGCTCTTGAGTTCTAGGGTTTTGTTTTGAGAGAAACCTTGGTAGATTGCTTTGGAATATGCTTAATGTTGTGTTTTACACGAATTGGGGCCTTGGGGATTGACCAAAATGCCCCTATTAAACTTCTAAATAGAACTGAAAAAGAAAGATAAAATTCTAATTTAATAGACCACCGGGACGCGACACTATCGCGGTGGCTCACTGAAAAAGGATGAGTGGGAACTAGGCCTTCACCGCGATGCACCACTATTGTAATACCCTGTATTTTTTATAGCTTAAATTCGTTCCTAGAATATTAAGGGATAGATTCCAAATTCGCCTAAATCTGACACTCGGTTGAGAGTCAGAGCATTTTTATGTTGATAGTGTGCCACTTAGACTCTCAGCGCATCGCGAAAATGACAAAAATGGCAATCGTCAATTCCAGTGGACCTCCGCAATATTGGTACATCGCAGAGTAGTTCATTTTCCCATTTGTCAAAATCCAGTAGCCCAAAGCGATCTTAACGCGTCGCGTTGGTTGGCAAAATGAAATTTCAAAAGGGCACCATGATTCTTTTGCGTCGCGCCAAGCCCTCAGTTCCTAGTTGTCTATTTCCAGTGGTGATCGTGTCGCACCAAGTGCCTATTTCAAAAAATTTGGACAGAAATTAAAAGCTTCGTCCAGGGTTAAATTGGCCTTTTCCCATAATTTTATTTCGTCCAGATATGGGATTTAATCCCTAAAATCATTCTCAAGTCATTCTTTATTGATTTTTTCCTAAATCAAAGCATTCTCTCTCAAGGAAAACAAATCATCAAACTTTCTCCAATAAATCCAAATTCCTCCATTAATTCTCCAAAGAAATTCAAGATTTAGAATTTTCAATACAAGAACTCCAAGAATTCATCTCCAAAATCACAATAGGAATCCAAGATTCAAGCTTTTTATCTAAGATCATCAATTAAGGTATGTGAGATTTTTTCAACAGGGATAATCCTTTCGTCTTTGTGCCCAAAATTTATTTTAAATTTATATTTACTGAATTTTATATGATTTTTCATGAAATTCAAATTTGGCTTTACACCCATCATTGTTATTTTCAAGTTTATGGTATTTCCAATGATTTAAAAGTTGAATTCCATGATTATGTTCATATTTTCATGCATATTGCTGAAATTTCCAGATTTTATGATGAATAATAAATGTTTATATTACCAAGCATGAATTTTAAGGTGTTTTAACATGAGATTGATGCATAGGTTATTTATCCTAAGATTTAGTATTATTACTTCAAGAAAGATGATGCTTTAAGCATCTTATGAGTAAATTATTTACAGTTTTTCAGTAAAGCTTTGATCTTTTGATCATTAGTTTAGCTTTGAAATCCACTACAGATTATTATAGTTACAGAACTCAGACAACTTTATTTACAGATTTACTCAGATAAATGCATAACTGGTTTTCATATAAATCTTTATGTTAGTTTTAAAAAGTGGATTTCCAATGGGTTGAGCATACAAATTTAAGAGGGAGTAGTATTTAGTACCGAGCAGGAAGTGTGGGATTAGCATGCCCTATCTTCAAAAGAACTATGAGCCAACGTAGGTACTGATTGAGATTATTCCCATTTCTATATGGATGACATATTTAGCTGTGAGCGATCACCTGGATTAGGTTATACTCCCTGGCAAGAGTATGACACCTCTACCCAATGTGAGGTTTCTTCCTTAGGAGGTCAAGACGTTGGACTCTATGTAGCTCACATGGTTTATGTTGGTTAAGAGAACCTCCCTAATAGTAAAGACTTCCAGAATAAGTTTTCAGATTTCACTTAGCCTATATGATTTGAGATTAAGAACAGAATGCAGATTTCAGAACTAAGTGTAATGGCTCACAAGATTTACAGTATATGTTTTATTATTTATGATTTATGATATTTAGTCTTCATATTTACTCAAGCCTATGTGAGTCATTTACATTTAGCATGCATGATTTTATAACTTGTGATGATAATGTTTTACTTGTGCATTCACCCCCATATACTCAGTACATCCTCAAAGTACTGATACACATATACGTCTATGTGATACATTGTCTCATTATGTAGGTACAAGTTGTGGTATGTATAGTCAGAATCAGACAGTTGCAGATTTCAGTCAGCAGATGATGAGTCATCCTACTTTGGGGAGTTTAGTTAGATGTTATTTATATACTTTACTTTTCTACTCCTATGTATTGATTAGTGGTAGTTGAGGTTGCATCCTAGCTATCTATATTCAGTATAGTAGAGTCTTCATAGACATCAGTTAGAGTCAGTTATGTAAATTCAGACCCTCTTTTCAGACATTATCAGAATGTAAAAGTTGTATCAGTATTGTAATTTCATAGATTACATCATTTTATGTTTCTGCATAGTAAACTCAGTCATTTTATACATATTTATTCAGTTGCTTTTAAGTTATGCAGTAGAAAGGTTAGCTTGGGATCACTTGTAGTCGTAAGCACCGTGTGACGTTTCGGAACCATTTTCAGGGTGTTACAACTATTAGGTTCTTAACCATAAATAACTTAAATTAATAATTATGTTTTTTTATATTAATATTTGTTTTGCCCTATTTATCTTGATTTATCATGTTTGTGTGACATAAATTATTTACTTGCTATAAATTACATATTTGTTTGTCGCTTTATGTAAATTTACATTGCATTCATATTTCCTCTACTTCAAAAAACTGACACTCACATACATTGTACACACGGATTGTATATTGTACTTTTCCAAAATTCTTTCAAATCTCCTTACTTTAAAGGATCGAGTTTTACTGCCATGGGACCACATGCCTTCTCTTATAGAAAATTCTAGTCCGCGTCTATCCAAATCTTACAAAACTTAAGATAGAGCTTTACCACCCTTGATTTAGACCATGCATGCATAAACTTTAGGTGGCTTGACTCATGGTGTCATTCCACAAATAGGAGAACACCTTTTATGTCAAATGGGTTTCACAACTCACTGATGATCCTCATATTATGTGTAGAGATAATGATAAATTGATCCACGTCAAAATTTGACTAAAATTGAGTTTGAAAAATTCTAACTCCAAACTTGAGTAATATCATTAATTAAAGTTTGGATCAATTTATTGAAATATCGATTAATATTTGACCCTTAGGCCTACCTCCGGCATAAATGAGTCACTCACATATTAGGAATGCGTTATTGTTGCTTGATGTATTTGTCTACATATTATGTTATAATTTTTTGACTTTACTTGACAACTTACTTGCTACATGATCTATTAAATTTACATGAACATGACTTTACTTAATTTCCTTATTAAAACTAACATCATTTCTATTTTATTTCCCTCCCCCTTTTTATTTTATCCCCAAAGATAGTTAATTCGTGTTGACATTGAACTGGACAACCATCCTTACTTCACAAGGTCCAAGGCTTCAACATTACCACAATGTAGTTGGTCTATTCAAGGAAGAAGAATCACCATGTTAGAACCAACCACATCTAATTTAATTGGTACAGGTAACATTGTGATTCCTAGTGACCCTCTTGAGATTCCCAAAAATGAAGCTATTGCCCGCTTGACTCAAGAGATTGAGGATCTACGTGGAGAGCTGAATCGAGTTAAGGACTAGATCAATTTGTCTATTACACTTCAAAGTCTGCCTCCTGGACCCAAAAACACCGCTAAATCCAATACACTTTCTATCAGTTGATTCACCAGTCCCCAAACACATTCCTCTTCAACATCCTCCACCTACCAATAATAATCTACCTCCAACCACCCCTACAAATCCACCAAATCAACTACCTATCTATAAACTTCCACAAATTCAACCACCCACATATACTGCCTATGCTACTCCTCCTAATCTATCACTCGTTTACATCCCCTATTTATTACCACCTGTTAACACCTATCCATTACCTAAAACTACTATCACAAACCAACCAAATCAATCTCTCTCTAATACCTCTTATAATCCTCCACACCTCCAATCCAAAATACTTCTACCATACAAAATTATCCAACCCAACATATACAAGGGGAACATGTTGCCACTCCTTACGCTTAACATGTTCCCTCGGTATATGTAACAGAAAATCAAAATTGTACCAATCCAATAACGATCAGGTTCCAACCTGAGGTAGACCAGTATGAAAAAATAGAGAAGGATTCCAAGTAAAAGACTGATGATGTGTTAGCACGGGAGATTCGCGATCTTAAAAAAGCAATGAGAAACCTCCAAACTACCAGGGGAAGCAAAAGACTAGAGTATGAGGATTTGTGTATGCAACCTTACATTGACTTGCATGTAGGATATAAGCCTCTAAAATTTGATTTGTTCAATGGGGTTAGTGATCCACACGCATATGACAAGTTTATGGATCGGTTGGTAGGTGTAGGGAGAAACAAAATGATTAGAATGAAATTGTTCATAAGAACTTTACATGGTGAAGTTATTACTTGGTACATACAACAGGATCTTCAAAAATGGAGTGGGGGGAATGATATGTCACAAGACTTTCTGGATCGGTTCAGGTTCAACATAGAAATCACACAAGATAGATTCTACTTGGCTAAGTTAAAGAAGAAGTCAACTGGGACTTTTCATGAGTATTCTCTGCGTTGGAGGGCGGAAGCAGATAGAGTCCAACCACTAATGAGTGAAAGTGAAATGACTGCTACCTTCATTGAATGACAAGATAACAACCTTTACTATGAGAAAATGATAACTATGATGGGACAAAAGTTCATAAAAGTCGCCAGAATGGGGGAAATCTTAGAAGATGGGATCAAATTAGGAAGAATCCAAGATTATGCAGCTTTACAAGTAGCAAGCAAAGCTATTCAATATAGTTCCATCAATGGGGACAAAAAAAAGAAAGAACATGTATCAGCCCTCACGATTGACCAAGGATACAATCCAAATCAAGTTCCTCTATACCTAAATCAACCAGATCAACCTATTTATCCTTACCAATATGCTGGAACTTCCCAGACACTCTGTCAACTTCCACCAAGTCCTTATCCTATCTACAATACCCAAGCAAATTACTATCAATCTCCAGCTCTACTTACCAAGCTCCACATCCACACCAGCCCATCCCAGCTCTAACTAATAAAAATCGTCCATATGCTATACCTAAAACTCATTCAAATTTTAAAGTAAAAAACACTCATAAATACACCAAAATAGCTAAATCATATGCTCATTTGTTTGAAAGATTGAAAAATGTAGGTGTGATACAACCAATAGAAGGAAAATTCTAGATCCTATTCCAAAATAGTTTGATGGTTTCAAGCGTTGTGCATATAATTTTGGAGTTATTGGGCACGATACCGAGAATTGTTGTAGCCTTAAAAATAGGATTCAAGCCTTAATTAATGAAGGAGCGATCTAACTTACGAGGCCTCATCCCAATGTGAACAAAAATCCTTTACCTAACCACAAAAATGCTAATGTGAACATGATAACTATTGAGGAATATTTTGATTCGAAGGGAAGCAGTGTACCAATTGGAAAGGTAGGAAATGACACATCATTGATCTTTGATGCTCCTATGATTATAGTCCAAGAATTAACATCAATGGAGGTTACTACTACTAGTATCGAGACCTCGACCATTTGGGGTGCCGAACCAAGGAGACATTAAAGAATTGGACTTGTACTCCGTACCTGGTTCGCCGTGGGTCTTTGTAGATTGAACAATTTGTAACACATTTGAAAAGCACGATTGTAAAAACTAAGGCTTGATCGTGCGTAAAACTTTATGTTGTTTTGCCTCATCTTTTGGAAGCTTAATTGTAAAATCTATGAATGCATTTTCTATTTTTCATTAATTTTATATTACATTTACTTTCTCTGTTTTTATATAAATTATCAAAATCTATTAATTTATGGTTGTGACATAAAACCAAGAATTCGATTAACCAACCAAGAAACCTTACGAGCATGGAACAATTCAAACAAAAAAACATACATTCAAGAGAAGTCAAGACACTAAATTAAATGAAGACTTTAGATAGAGTTCATTTGGATGTAACCCATACTTTTTATGTAATTTACGAACTACGTTTTGACCTGGTGGGATACGTAGGCAGCTCACATTGGGTTCAGTTCTACTATAGCAAAAATTTATTTTTATTATAACATACGAACTACGTTTTGACCTGATTCCGTTGGTGGAATACGTAGGCAGCCCACATTGGGTTCAGTTCTACTATAGCAAAAATTCATTTTTTTAATATACGAACTACGTTCTAACCTGATTCCCTCGGCGGGATACATGGGCCACCCACATACGTTTTTGTCACATTAGGGTAGAAACTAGAAATCTTTATTTATGTAATTTTGAACTACACATGGCCTGATTCATTTTGTTGGATATGTAGGCAAACCATATCGGGTTCGGTCCCTTTATAAGAAAAATTCCATATCATTTTTATGTACCTTGAACTACGTTCTGACCTGATTCTCCTTAGACATACGTAGGTAGCCTATATAAGGTTTGGTCTCCCTACAACATAAACTTACTATACATTTCTAAAGCCAAACTGGGATAAATTTTGAGTAGACATGAACTAGAATGATGAGACATCAATATATATTCGACTCGGGCTACCAGAAAAGGAGTAAACAAATAAAGGATGTTCATTTGCTTCAAAAGTGTCACAGTCTAAAATTGGTAGAGGTTTTAAAAACTAGGCATATCTTTGCATATCCCTTAAATATTTTTCTTAAAAAGCTTTCACTACTTGTTCATTTACCAAGTCTCGATAGATATTACAAGGTCTGAATGAAGGAGATGAATAGAGGATCAACAAAGTCAAGCTTCGAGTCAAGACAAATCAGCACCCCCTACCAATTAAGAATTTTTCTTTGAGTGCAGGGACAACAAAGATATAGAATAACAACACTAGGTGGAAGTCAAGTCTATAATTTGGCCAAAACATCATTTGGCCCCTACGAGGAGTTTCTCATCAAGGATAAATATCGAAGACCAGAAGACGACATTCAATCAATCACAATCACCATCTATAATCGAGCATTTCCACTTATTTTATTCTCTACTCTATTTATTTTTTCTATAATTCACTTTATTCACATTACAACTTCACCATGAATTTTACAAGAGCCAACATCAAATCTTTGAAGACAAATGGAGTCATCACTTGACCATACCACTCCTTCATCATAAGACACATGACTTCATTTCTTATTTATTACATATTCTATTTTTACTTTATGACTCTATTCAACAACTTTACTCTAAAGCTAAACAAGGATTTACAACAATCCACATTGGTGCCCATAGATAATCGGAGACATCATTCATTATCAGGTCTCTATAGACAATCAGAGTCCATCATTAAGTTTTTGTAAATAATTGTAAACATCATTCATTATCAACTCTCCGTATACAATTGGAGTTCATCAACATTAGTCCCTGTAAATAATTGGAGACATCATTCATCATTAAGTCCCCGTAGATAATCGGAGACGTCATTCATCATCAAGTCTCTGTAGACAATTAGAGGCATCATGTATCATTAACATTCTGAAGACAACCAAAAGCATCATTTATCACTAAGTCTCTAAAGACAATTGGAGACTTCACTACATCATAAATATAAGCCGAGCGGCTAGAATCTTACTTTACCCTTTACTTTATTAATTACTTTAAATCACTTTACCTATTTCAATAACTTTACCTTAAATCTTATAGATGACATTAATTATCAAATTTATAGAAACAATCAGGGACGTCGTTCATCGTTCATCATTGAGTCCTGAAGATAAAAGGAGGACTCATTAGACATTAAAGTTTTTGAAGACAATCAGATACTTTATTACATCATCTGTATTAGCCAAGAGGCTAAACTCTTACCTCTACTTTTCTTAAACATTTTCATATCTTTGATTCAACTGGTAATTTTACAATGAGTTTTGTTTCTTGTAGGAAATACAATTTGCGACAACAAGACATGCATCACAATGTGGAACAATTTCTTAGCGGTAAACTGGGGTATGCTAGAGAAATGTCAAGCATCCCTAGAAACGTCGATCATTCAGAACTCAACTCGACTCAATTCTTACAAATTCTACTGCAACTCTATATCTATTCACAAATATATCCTTATATTTTTAGTGTCATCATAATTCAAAACTATAAGCAGTGTGATTCTAGAAATGACCCTACCCACTCCACTCATGCTAAATTATTCTTTTTCTTATCACCAGTAAGACCAGAGCAATCATAATTCTAACATTGGAACAAATTTTGAGGTCCTCTCAAAATTTAATCACAAGATACTTTTGAACTACATCAATTTAATTCTCGTGAAATTCGAGATATGTAGGCGACTCAGAAACCAGGGTTAGGTCGAATTCATAATCACAATCATGCCAACTCTAGCTTTCCTACTCTATTTTTTTGGCTGTAACATTCCCTAAATTAGTCTAATTTACCAGTCAAGAAAAAAATAGTTTACGTCAACGTCTTCGCCCAAAGACTCTATCATTATCTTTGGTCTAAGAGGGACAAGCTGTTGACACCCAATTTTATCTCTCCTTTTCATATAATTAATTTTTGTATGATTTTTAGTCCTGAATACTTTATCAAAATAATGTTTCCTATTCTTCATATTAATTTTAGTAATTTTGACATAAACGAAATAATTTTTCTTTTAATAAATGAATTAGGTGTATCGTTATAATATTTTTTAAATATAGTTATGTTGGTTTAAATTTATATGTATACGTATATAACTCGTACATTATGAAAATTAATTAGGCCAAGAGAAGTATCGTTAAATTAATTAAGTGAAAGTGATTTGAGGAAATTGAATTTTTTACAAACATAATTCACTTATTCACAATATTTGGGCTCTATTTTTTTTAGCCAAAGTAGTAGCCCAACAATTTAAAATACTATAACCTGGCTCAATTTCAACCCACCAGTCCGCCCCAGCTAGCCCATACCCGGCTCAAATCCATCTCTCTTTCCTTTTTAACCGATAAAACATACCACCAATAATACCAAAGTACCGCAATACAAGAATGTAATGCCCCGTAAGATCCTATCTCAATTTAGCTCTCGGTTGCATGTTTCAAGGGGAAAATTTCATAAAGTGTTGAGGACTTAGTCATTTTCAAAATTCCTAGACTTAAATGATTTTTATTTTGATCTCCCGACCTCGAGACGTTGATTTTGGAATTGATTCATGAATGGGGTTGTTCAAAGTATGTGTAGGGTGAGTTTTGAAATTTTTAGACTAGCGTAGGGGTGTGTTTGGGAAACCAAATGTATGACCCCACAAAATTTTTAAGCTTAAATCAGTCCTTTAAGCTTGTCAAGGGGGTCCCATACTTAGAAAATTCTAGCTAAGTTCCCAAACTTAGTTTATTTTTGGCCTTCAAAAGTTGGCAATCTCATTTTGCCACCTTAATGTCCTTTAATGGTTCGTATTTTTGTTAATTCATGATCAGAGAGGTCAATAGGTGTTCCTGGATGAGTTTTAAATTTTTTGAACCTCATTTAGACCACGTTTGGTAACCCAAAACAGTGGGCCAACGCAATCTTGACGCGTTGCATTGCCTATCGCGTTGGTTAACATTGTTGTAGGGACTTCTATAAAAACTAATGAGGCTTGGCGTGATCATGGTGCGACGCGTCGGGTATCACGTCAATGCATCGACGTGTCGCGTTGCCAATCGCGTCGATGTCTAGTTTTTAGTCATTAAATGTCCATATTTTTAAGGGAAAAAGAGTCAATTTTTCACCCCTATATAAGCCTATAACATGAGATTCAACCCTTAATTCACCAAAATATTATTGTTACTCTCAAATACTCTCAAGAACAAGTCTAGGGTTTTCATAGGAGCTTCAAATTCAAGAGATTTACTGTTAGTTTTCAAAAATTTTCCATCAAAGGTATGTTAAGTGTTCATTCATGGATTTCTTTCATCCATGAAGCCCAAGAATCCAATTTTAAATTATGAATTGTGATGTTTATGTTGTGGATTGATTATGTTCATGTAGTTATTATTGTAGGATTCCCAAGTTGGAATCTTTATGTATTTTTCATGAAACTATGCTAGTATGTGGGTTGAAATTTATGAAATTAAGTTGAATTAGGGAATCATGTGGTATTAATTTTATATCATGCCTAAGCCCTAAGTTATGCATACTAGGTGTTTGATAAAATGCCTAAGAGAATAATACTTGTGCATTATGACTCAATAGAACCTAAATAATGAATTCATGTTACCATATGTTCAAAATGACTCCCATGCTATTGTTATGCCTTGTAATAGATTGAAGTAATGTTCATAAGATTAGGCTTAGGGAATTATGACATGTCTATATGCATTCTTTTTTATGTGTAAGCTTGTGGCATGCAGATACTTCATGAAAATCCTCAATGATAGTACTATGAATTATTGACCATGGTTATGTGTTCAAGAAGTGTCATGTCTAGTCAGTTTCATGCTATCGAGTCCTGGGGGTACTTGCACCCGACAATTTAGTTGTGTGCCTAGTGCCATCGTTAATTTTATGATAAATCTCAGTCACGCTATGATTAGTAGTAATCTCAGTCAGTTTCAGAACTGAGTAGAATTCAGTTAGTTACATGACTCAGGAAAACTCAGTAATCTCAGTCAGTTATCAAATCTTAATAGTATTCCGTCAGTTAACGGAGCTCAATTAACTCAGTCCAATTCAGTTTAGTTAATCATGTTCAGTGTTTATTTAGATGGGAGTAGGATTCAGCACCGAGTGATCCCAAGGATGGGAACTCACCTGTGAGTAGAGGGTGTGATTCTTAAGACCAATTCTTACACTCCAGAACTACGTAGCCAACATAGGTTGAGACATTAAACCTACTAGTTGAGGGTAGATGAGGTGGCTTAACATGTTATATGAGGATCCTACCATTCTCCTTAGAGTACCTGTTAGACGAGGGATTTATCATAGCTTGTACTTTCCAGTGGCATGGTATTGACACTCTTCCAACTGGGTTATAGGTTGGATCCCAAATCTACTTAGAGAAAGGGGCATGTCGGTTAGATGAATTCTCCTACAATTTTAGTTACAGAATCAGGACTCTCAGATATAGTTACCCAGTCTCAGTAATAGAACTCAGACAGTTCTACAGAACCTAGGACTATCAGGTACAGTCACTCAGCTCAGTACGAAACTCAGCTAGTTCTATCTGAACCTATGCTGTCAAACACAGTTGCCCAGTATCAGTTATTAGTAACTCGTGTTATTAGTATTCAGACTCAATAGTCAGTATTACTCACGAATCTAGTTACAGTTACATACTTATGTATGTATTCTCGTGATCATGTTATACATTCAGTTAGCATTGTCCATGCTTATGAACCCTTTGCATTCAGCCTACCTCACTTGCATACCAGTATATTCAATCGTACTGATGCTTTTGTGCTATGGTATTTTTATACTATAGGTCCAGAAGCACTAGCTCTAAAGCATCAGTAGCATTCCAGTTTCAGCAGTCAGAGTCAGCAGTGAGTCCTCATCATTCGAGGATGTTATGATTTGATTATTTCATATCTTTAGTACTTAGTTATTTCAATATTTGGAGTTAGTTGGGGACATGTCCCATCAACTCCTTATTCAGATAGTTTAGAGGCTTTCAGAATATAGCATGTTCACAGTTACTTCAGTTGTTTTGGTAATGATGTACCTTATTTCCAGATGTTATGTTTTATCATATATTCAAACCTTATGGCCTTTTATTCTTTAATTCCATATTTTTATATCATATTATTCAGTGCTCAGTTACAGATATCAATCATGGGTTAACTTATGGTCTTTCGGGGTCATGAGCACCGTGTAACATTCTGGGTACCAGTTTTGGGGTGTTACAAACTTGGTATCAGAGCCTAAGGTTCAATAGTCTCCTAGGAAGTATGAAAGCCGCATCTAGTAGATTTTTATGCATGGGTGTGTTGCACGCCACATTTATGTGCAGGAGGCTATAAGATGTTTTAGGAATAATTTCCTTTCTTCCAGTATTTATGTTGTGACAGTGAGTATAATCTACAGATAATCTCTCAGTCTAATCTGTCTCTCAGGCTAACTCAGTTGCTGCCCAAAATGAATGACCAACTATCGTTCCAACCAACCCAGTAGCCAATACCTCAGTAGCTAGGATTTAGGACTTCACCCAAATGAATCGGCCATCCTTTTTTGGGTCTAAGTCAGATGAGGACCCTCAGGAATTTCTTGATCAGGTTCAAAAGGTTACAGATATCATGGGGGTGTCAGCTATTGAGAGTGCTAAGCTACCTGTATATTAGTTGCAGGATGTGGCTCACACATGGTTCAAATAGTAGAAAGCAGAGAGGGCTGGTGATGTAGGGCCTATAGAGTGGGAGGAGTTTTCCACTGCTTTTCTTGATAGATTCTTTCCCCTAGATCTGAGGGAAGCTAAGGTGCTAAAATTTATCAACCTCAAGCAGGGCAACATGACAGTGAAAGAGTATTCTCTTAAGTTTACTCAACTAGCTAGATACGCTCCTCATGTAGTGGCAGATAACACGGCTAAGATGAGTAAGTTTGTTTCTGGGGTGAATTATAGTATGGAAAATGAGTACAGATCTGCAATTTTGATTAGTGAGATGGACATAGCCAGGCTTATGATCCATACTCAATAAATAAAAGAGCAGAAGATTAAGATGAGAAAGAAGTAAAATAAGAGAGTAAAGACAAGTAGTTTTAACTTTGCTAAGCCTAAGTTAGTGGGTGAAAGTCGTTCTCAGTTTTCCCAAAGTTATCCATTCCATATAATTCCTCAGCCAGTGCTCCAGTGCCAAAATTTAGAGATGGCAATAGAGATAGGGTGCCAGGTTCTAAGTCTTAGGGTAGTGTTAGCAGTGCCCGAAACTATCCTTTTTATCAGACATATGGCAAGCACCATCAGGGTACTTGCAGAGCTGGTAGTGATGTTTACTTTGGATGCAGCAAGCCAGACCACAGAGTCAAAGATTGTCCTCAGAAAGGTCCTCAGGGTCAGCGTAACCATTCCTCATCTCAGTCTGGTCGCTCAAATCAGAAGGGTGCCACTTCCAGTGCTACTAGTGGGCAACACCCAAATAGGCTCTATGCTTTTCAGTCCCGACAAGATCAGGAAAATTCTCCTGATGTGGTTACTAGTATGTTACAGATCTTTTATTTGCATGTTTATGCTTTTCTAGATCCAAGAGCTTCTTTGTCTTTTGTTACTCCTTATATAGCAGTTAATTTTGGAGTCAGGCCCAAAATTCTAGTATAGCCCTTCTCAGTCTCTACCTCAGTGGGTAAAACCATCATAGCCCAACAGGTATATAGGAACTGTCCGATTATGGTATATCAGAAAGTCACTTCAGCAGACTTAGTTGAATTAGTGATGACTGATTTTGATGTCATTCTCAGCATAGATTGGCTTCATTCCTGCTATGCCATAGTTGACTGCAAAAATAAAATTGTCCAGTTTCAGTTTTTGAATGAACCTGTCCTAGAGTGGAGAGATAGTACTTCAGTTTTCAGAGGTCAGCTTATTTCCTACCTTCGGGCATAGAAATGATATCTAAGGGATATGTCTATCATCTTGTTTGAGTTAAGGACTCTAGTTTTGAAACTCCCAGTCTTGAATAGGTCCCAGTAGTGAATGAATAGTCAGATATCTTTCCCAAATATCTTCCAGCAATTCCTCCCAAAAGGGAAATAGACTTCGGTATTGATCTTCTTCCAGATACTCAGCCTATATATATTGTGCCATATAGAATGGCACCAGCAGAACTCAAAGAATTGAAAGAACGGTTGAAGGATCTCCTAGATAATGGATTCATCAGACCCAGTGTGTCCTCGTGGGGTGCACCAGTCTTATTCATGCAAAAGAAAGATGATTCTCTCAGAATATTCATTGATTACCATCAACTCAATAAAGTCACGGTCAAGAAAAAGTATCCACTTCTCAGAATCAATGACTTGTTTGACAAACTTCAGGGAGCCAGTTACTTCTCTAAGATAGACCTTAGATCAAGCTATCATCAGCTCAGAGTCAGAGGATATGACATCCCAAAAATAGCCTTTCATACTCGTTATGGTCACTTCAAATTCTTAGTTATGTCCTTTGGTCTTACCAATGTTCCAGCAACTTTCATGAACTTGATGAATCGTATGTTCAAGCAGTACTTGGACATATTCATCGTAGTCTTCATAGATGACATCTTTGTTTACTCTCGTAGTGAGCGTGATCATGCAGACCATCTCAGAATAGTATTACAGACTCTCAGAAATCATTAGTTGTTTGCCAAATTTAGTAAGTGCAAATTTTGGCTAAGGTCAGTAGTATTTCTTGGTCATATTATTTCCGGTGATGGCATTAGAGTTGATCCTCAAAAGACTGAAGTAGTAAGAAACTGGCCTTGCCCTGTATCTCTATCAGATATCAGGAGCTTCTTAGGTTTGGTAGGCTATTACAGACGATTTGTTGAGGGATTTTTTTCTATTGCATCCCCTATGTCCAAATTGACTCAGAAGAAAGTCAAGTTTTAGTGGTCAGATCCTTACGAGAAGAGTTTTTAGGAGTTAAAGACTCAACTCACCTCAACTCTAGTTTTGGCTCTTCCAGATGGTACAGATGGGTTCGTAGTGTAGTGTGATGTATCCAGAGTAGGTTTGGGTTGTGTTCTCATACAGCATAGTAAGGTCATATCCACGCCTCCAAATAACTTAAACCCTATAAAAAGAATTATCCTACTCATGATCTTGAGTTAGCAGCCGTAGTTTTTGCCTTAAAGATTTAGACTGTCTATAGGTAGTGTTGCTCATGTTGAGGACACTAAAAAGAAGTTATCTTAGGAAGTCCATCAGTTTGCCAGACTAGGTATCCACCTAGTCAATTCAGCAGAAGGTAGTATATGGGTTCAGAACAGTTTAGAATAATCTCTAGTTTCCAAGGTGAAAGAAAAATAGGATAGAGATCCCATTCTAATCAAGTTGAAAGAATTAGTCAAAGATCATAAATTAGAGATTTTCCTCCAAGGGGGAGATGGTGTTTTGCATTGTTAGGGTCGTCTTTGTGTGCTAGGTGTAGATGACTTGAGGCAGTTAATTCTCACAGAAGCGCATGGTGTGCGCTACTCTATTTATCCAGGGGCCACTAAGATGTATCGCGACTTGCGGGAGATCTATTGATGGAGTGGGATAAAGAAAGATATTGCAGAGTTTGTGGCTAAGTGCTCTACATATCAGTAGGTTAAGATAGAGCATTAAAAGCCTAGTGGGCCCATGCAGAAGTTTAGTATTCCTACTTGGAAGTGGGAAGAAGTGAACATGGACTTCGTGATGGGTTTGCCTCGTACTCATCGCCAGGATGATTCAGTTTGGGTCATTGTAGACAGGATGACCAAATCAGCTCATTTCCCTCTAGTCCATACCTCTTATTCATTCGAGGATTATGCCAAACTCTATATCAGGGAGTTGGTCAAATTACACTATATTCTGTTGTACATTATTTCAGACAAAGGTACCCAGTTTGCCTCTTACTTCTGTAAAGCATTCCAAAAGGGTCGTGGTACCCAAGTTCATCTTAATATAGCCTTTCATCCTCAGATAGATGGTCAAGCAAAAAAGACCATTCAGACTTTAGAAGATATGCTACAAGCGTGTGCAATTGATTTCAAGGGTAGTTGGGATGATCACTTGCCTTTGATTCAGTTTGCATACAACAACAGCTATCATTCCAGTATTCAGATGGCTCCATTCGAAGCTCTTTACAGTAGGAGATGTAGATCTCTAATCGGTTGGTTCAAAGTTAGTGAGGCCTTAGTTATAGGGCCTGACTTAGTATTCGATGCCTTAGAAAAAGTCTAGTTGATCAGAAAAAGACTCCGAGCTGCTAAGAGCCGACAGAAGTCTTATGCAGATGTGCTCAGAAAGGCTCTCGAGTTCGAGAATGGTGACTATATTTACCTAATGATCTCTCCCATGAAGGGAGTGAAGATATTCAGCAAGAAGGGAAAGCTCAGTCTCTTTAAAATTCTCAGTCGTTTTGGCAAGGTAGCTTATGAGCTCGAATTGCCTTTAGATCTAGCCTCAGTTCATCCAGTTTTCCATGTCTCTTTGCTCAAGAAGTGCATAGGTGACCCATCAGTTGTAGTCCCTATAGAGGGCATTGATGTTTAGAACAGCCTCTCTTATGAAGAGATTCCAGTCAAAATTCTTGATTACCAGACTCGTAGACTGAGGAACAAAGAAGTCCCTCTAGTCAAAGTTCTTTGGTGGAATCAGTCTGTTGAGGAGCTATTTGGGAAGCAGAAGCAGATATGCGGACCGAGTATACTCGCCTCTTTTCCGCTAACTCAGACTCATCCCAGGGTAATAGTTTTCCTTAAGGTTGCTCAGTTACCATGTTTAGTTTCATAACCAACTTGGTATTCAGTTTCATGCTCAGAATTCTATTATAAACTTGGTATCAAATGCCATTGCATATTCAGTCATATGTCCATGTATCATGTCATTCACATATTCATGCATCAGATATGCATCATCATCATGAGAAACTTAGCTTATCAGAAATCTCAGTCATGCATTCATGAATCAGTTACGCATGCATCAGATATGCATGTTCAGTATAATATATTCAGTTTATCAGTCATGTCAGTCATGAAATTATGTTTCAGTTATTCTTGTCCTATATATACTTCAGTTTGTATTTTCTCCATCTTAACCAGTCTTATTCGAGGACGAATGTTCTCAAGGGGGAGATATTGTAAGACCCCGCAAAATTTTTAAGCTTAAATCAGTCCTTTAAGCTTGTCAAGGGGGTCCCATACTTAGAAAATTCTAGCTAAGTTCCCATACTTAGTTTATTTTTAGCCTTCAAAAGTTGGCAATATCATTTTGCCATCTTAATGTCCTTTAATGGTCCGTATTTTTATTAATTCATGATCAAAGAGGTCAATAGGTATTCCCAAATAAGTTTTGGATGTTTTGGACCTCATTTAGATCACGTTTGGGGTCCCAAAATAGTGGGCCAATGCAATCTTGGCGCGTCGCATCACCTATCGCATTGGTTAACATTATTGCAGGGTCTACTAGAAAAGCTACTAAGGCTTGGCGTGATCATGGCGCGACGCATCGGGTATCGTGTCGATGCATCGGTGCACTACGTCGCCAATCACGTCGATGTCCAATTTTTAGTCATTAAATGTCCATATTTTTAAGGACAAAAGGGTTAACTTACCACCCCTATATAAGCCTATAACATGAGATTCAACCCTTAATTCACCAAAATATTGTTGTTACTCTGAAATACTCTCAAGAAAAAGTATAGGGTTTTCATAGGAGCTTCAAATTCAAGAGATTCTACCATTATTTTTCAAGAATTTTCCATCCAAGGTATGTCAAGTATTCATTCATGGATTCCTTTCATCAATGAAGCCTAAGAATTCAATTTTAAATTATAAATTATGATGTTTATGTTGTGGATTAACTATGTTCATGTAGTTATTGTTCTAGGATTCCCAAGTTGGAATCTTTATGTGTTGTTGATGAAACTACGCTAGTATGTGGGTTGAAATTTAAGAAATTGATTTGAATTAGGGAATCATGTGGTATAAATTTGATATCATGCCTAAGACCTAAGTTATGCATACTAGGTGTTTGATAAAATGCCTAAGAGAATAATACTTGTTATTATGACTCAATAGAATGATGAATTTATGTTACCATTATGTTCAAAATGACTCACATGCTATTGTTATGCCTTGTAATAGATTGATGTAATGCTCATGATATTAGGCTTAAGGAATTATGACACGTTTATATGCATTCTTATTCATGTGTAAGCTTGTGGCATGCAAATACTTCATGAAAATCCTCAATGATAGTACTATGAATTATTGACCATGGTTATGTGTTAAAGAAGTGTCATGTCTTTTCAATTCCATGCTATCGAGTTATGGGGATACTTGTACCCGACAATTTAGCTGTGTACCTAGTGCCATCGTCGGTTTCATGATAAATCTCAGTCATGCCATGATTAGTAGTAATCTCAGTTAGTTTCAGAACTGAGTAGAATTCAGTCAGTTACATGACTCAGGAAAACTCAGTAATCTCAGTAATCTCAGTCAGTTATCAAATCTCAATAGTATTCCATCAGTTAATAGAACTCAATGAACTCAGTCCAGTTTAGTTCAGTTAATCATGTTCAGTGTCTATTCAGATGGGAGTAGAATTCAGCACCGTTTGATCCCAAAGATAAGAACTCACTTGTTAGTAGAGGGTGTGATTCTTAGAAGCCATCCTTACACTCCAGAACAACGTACCCAATGTAGGTTGAGACATCAAACCTGCTAGTTGAGGGTAGATGAGGTGGATTAACCTGTTATATGAGGGTCCCACCATTATCTGTAGAGTACCTGTTAGATTAGGGATTTCTCACAGTTTGTCCTTACCAGTGGCGCAGTATTGACACCCTTCCAATAGGGGTTACAGGTTGGACCCCAAATCTATTTAGAAAAAGGGGCATGTTGGTTAGATGAATTCTCACACAGTTTCAGTTACAGAATCAAGACTATCAGATACAGTCACCCAGTCTTAGTAATAGAACTCAGATAGTTCTACAGAACTCAAGACTATCAGATACAGTCACTCAGCTCAGTAAGAAACTCATCTAGCTCCATCAGAATCTAGACTATCAGACACAGTCACCCAGTTTCAGTTATATCTGTTATCAGTAACTCATATTATCAATATTCAGACTCAGTAGTCAGTATTACACATGAATCCAGTTACAGTTACACACTCATGTATGTATTCTCACAATCATGTTATACAGTCAGTTAGCATTATTCATACATATGAACCCTTTGCATCCAGCCTACCTCACTTGCATACCAGTATATTCAATCTTACTGACGTATTTGCGCTATGGTGTTTTTATACCATAGGTTTAAAAGCACGAGCTCCAGAGCATCAGTAGCATTCCAGTTTCAGCAATCAGAGTCAGCAGTGATTTCTCATAATTTGAGGATGTTATGATTTGATTATTTCATATCTTTAGTACTTAGTTATTTCAGCAGTTAGAGTTAGTTGGGGACATTTCCCATTAAATCCTTATTCAGACAGTCTAGAGGCTTTTAGACTATAGCATGTTCACAGTTACTTCAGTTGTTTTAGTAATGATGTACCGTATTTCCAGTTGTTATGTTTTATCATATATTTTAACATTATGTCCTTTTAGCCTTTAATTCTATATTTTTACATCATATTATGCAGTGCTCAGCTACAGATATCAGTCATATGTTAGCTTGTGGTACTTCAGGGTCATAAGCACTGTGTAACATTCGAGGTACTAGATTCGGGTCGTTACACCAAAATAAAAGGACCACCATTATAGGCAGGAGCCGCGTCCTCCAGTCTTCCGGGGTAAGGCGGTTGCCGCCTAAATTAGTCCGCAGCTCTAAGGCGAGCGTCACCTTGGGTAGTCCATCACTCCAAGGCCCGCTTCGACCCTTCTCTTTCCCATATAGCTTTTGTTCCTTGTCATTTAAGGGTAATTATATCAATTAACCTCACCCAACACGTCCATAACACGAAATTGGGGTTTCCAAGGAGCATTATTTTCCTTTTTACTCAAAAATCCTCTCAAGAAAACCATCTTTATCCCAAGAACAAACCCTAAATATTTCACAATAAATTAAGGAATTCAAGTTCAAGAAATTCTTAAGAAATATTCAAGAATCCATCCAGTAAAGTATATGGGATGTTCATCCATGGGTCCCTTCCATCCATGGAGTTCAAAAATCCTGTTTTGTTTAAATTATGAGTTTTTACATGTTCTAGATAAATTAGCTGCATGAATCTCTTGTTAATTCAAGTACAAGATATGTTTACAAGTATTTCTAAGTGGAGTAAACCATTTCATATGTTTAGTGTTGATGTTTCTATGATAAATCGTCAGAATAGGAAATTGGCCATGAAATTATGTTGTTTCCCATGTTTAAGGCATTCCCATGTTCGGTGTTCATATTCTCGCATAATTGGGGAAAGTATCTATGCCTTGAGTTTTGAACTATGATTTCTGTAGTACAGTTGCAAGCTTTGATATCGTATTAATAATGTTTCAATTAGTGTTGGCGGGTTATAAATACCCGATACCTATGTGTTGTACATGATTTTAGCTTTTCAAATACTCAGACAGTTAATCCATGAATTTTATCAGTATACTTACACATTTATGATCATGATGAGCACCAATTGAACTTTGTTTAGTACATTACCAGTTCAGCTGGGAGTAGGATTTAGCACCGAGCGAATCTAGGGATGGGGTCTTACCTACCAGTAGAGGGTGTGATCTTTAGTAGCAGTCCCTGAGTTCTAGAACTACGTAGCTAGCATAGGTTTGAGATGTCCACCTATCAGTCGAGGGTTTACACATATCTCATAAGAGCACCTGCCAGTAGAGGGTGACTCCTAAGTCCTTTGGGACTCCATATTAGGGGATCCATACAGCCAGTGTTAGTACCCATGGCACAGTACTGACACCCTTCCAATTGGGGTTACTGAGTTCTAGAACTACGCAGCTAGCGTAGGTTTGAGATATCCACCTGTTAGTCGAGGGTTTACACATATCTTATGAGAGCACCTGCCAGTAGAGGGTGACTCTTAAGTACTTTGGGACTCCATATTAGGGGATCCACACAACCAGTATTAGTACCCGTGGCACAGTACTGATACTCTTCCAACTGGGGGTTATAAGTTAGACCCTGATTAGCTCAGATTGGGGAATATCAGTTATATGATACCACCCACAGTCTTAGTACAGTATTCAGTATAAATTAGTTCAAGTTTGTTTGACCAAGTGTACATAATCTCAGTTAATCAGTTATACAAATTTCAGTCATTTAGTTTACAATATATTTTCGAATCATGCAATAATTGGTCTTGCATTCTCAGATATTTCATGTTCATGCATTCATACTCAGTTATCTCATGTATTTCAACCCGTCCTCATCTCATATACTAGTATATTCAAAGTACTGACTGCATACTCTTCTTTGCGCTATATGTCTTATATCATAAGTTCGGAGGCTTAGTTTTTCGATCGCTGCTAGACAACCCAGTATTACCAAACAGCTATAGTGGTGAGTCCTCACTCACCGAGGACATATTATCTCTTATTCAGTTACTTCAGTATTTTATTATAATTAGTTAGTCAAAGTTAGTTGTGGTCCTATCTCATCAACTCCTCGATCAGTTAGAGACTTTCAGACAATCAGACAGTTAGTATTTATTAGTCTCATCAGTTGTCTCAGCTAGATAGTTAGGTTTTTAGTATTCAGATTTATATTGCCTTCTCAGTTTTTCTTCTACACAGGTGTTATGTTAATGTTTTATTCATTGGTCTCAGTAGGTACCATCTCATGGGTTACCTTATGGTCACTTATAACCGTAAGCACTATTGTTGTTACAAGAGGGTAGCTTCGGGTCATGACAAAAACTTGGTATCAGAGCCTAAGGTTTGAAAGAGTCCTAGGGAGTCTAAAAGCAGCATTGAGTAGAGTCTTATGCATAGATATGAAGCACACCACACTTATGAACAAGAGGCTATGAAATATTTTAGAAAAGTTTCCCTTCTTTCAGTGTTCATATCATGTTAAAGAGCATGATGCTCTATTTAAATTCTCTTTCTAATTCACTCTATTTAAATTCTTTTTCTAATTTATCCTTTATTTTATTTACAGATAATACCTCCCAGAAGAAACAACGAAAGAAGGAATGGGGATCAGCCCATGCCACCACCTGTTCAGAATGATCCCCTGAATAAGCATGTCTCTCACGCTGAGTTCAAGGCTTTTTTTACTACCTTAGACCATTCAGTAGCTGCTCAGAACAAACAGTGAGCTATTTCCCCATCCAATCCAATGGAAAATACAGCTGGAGCTAGGATTTGAGATTTCACTTGAATAAATCCCCCTCTATTTTCGGGATCTAAGTCTGAAGAGGATCCACAGGAGTTCCTCAATATGGTTTAGAAGGTGACAGATATTATGGGTGTCACTTCGAGTGAGAGTGCAGAGTTGGTTGCATATCAGTTGCAGAATATAGCTCATACCTAGTTTAAGCAATGGAAAGAGGACCGAAGTGTGTATGCAAGGCCTATTGAGTGGGAAACTTTTTCCATGACTTTCCTAGATAGGTTCTTTCCATTAGAGTTGAGGGAAGATAAGGTTCAGGAATTTATTAATTTAAAGTAGAGTAATATGAGTGTGAAGGAGTACTCATTTAAGTTCACTCAATTGGCGAGGTATGCTCTTACCATTGTGGAAGATAATAGGTCTAGAATGAGTAAGTTCATCTCCGGTGTAGTTGATAGTGTGGTCAAGGAGTTTAGGACTGCCATGTTGATTAAGGAGATAGACTTATCTAGACTCATTGTTTATGCTCAGTAGATTAAGGAGGAGAATCATAAGGAAAGGGAGAGAGGAAAAAAGGGACAGAATAGGTACTTTCAATTTTTCTGAATCAAGATTAGAAGCTTGTAATGACTCTCAGTTATATCATAAATCCTCATCCCCAACTCTATCAATAGCCCATGGTCTAGTGCCTAAGTTCAGGTAAGATAGTCGGGATAGAGCACTAGGCTCTAAGTCCTAGGGTAGTGTGAACAGTGGTCATACTAATCTGCATTATTAGAAGTGTAGTAGACATCAATAGGGTGAGTTTAAGGTGGGTAGTGATGGGTGATTTGGATACGGTAAGCCTGGACACAAGGTCAGGGATTGCTTGAGGGTTGGTCAACATGGTCAGTCCAATCGTCTTCCAGATCCAGCAGGTCGCTCGACTCAGTAGGGTGGTACTTCCAGTGCAACCATTGGGCATTTTCAGAATAGGCTGTATGCATACCAGGCTCGGTATGATCAAGAGATCTCTCTTGACGTGGTTACTAGTACATTGAAAGTTTTTCATCTTTATGTGTTGTTTTACTAGACCCTGGAGCTTTACTTTCTTTTATGCCTTCTTACAAAGTAGTAAACTTTGGTGTCAGTCCCAAAATATTAGCAGGTGCCTTCTCAGTGTCTACTCTAGTAGGTAGCTCTATTATAGCCAGGTGGGTATACAAGAACTACCCGATCACAATATCTCATAAAGTTACATCAAATGATCTTGTGGTGTTAGAGATGACAAATTTTGATGTTATTCTTGACATATATTGGCTCTACTCATGTTATGCTTCAGTTGATTTCATAAATAGAGTCGTTTAATTTTAATTTCCAAATAAACTAGTCTTTAAATAAAGGGGTAGTACCTCAGTGTTTAGGGGTCAGTTTATTTCATACCTCTGAGCAAGAAAGATGATATCTAAAGGGTGTGTTTACCATTTTGTTTGAGTCAAAGACTCTAGTTATGAGACTTAAAGTATCGAGTCAGTTTTAGTAGTGCAGGAATTTCTAGATGTGTTCCTTGAAGATCTTCTCAGAGGTTCTCCCGAAAGGGAAATCAACTTTAAAATAGATCTCCTTACAGATACCCTACCTATCTCTATCCCACCCTATAGAATGGCTCTAGATAATCTTAAGGAGTTGAAAGAGCAGTTAAAAATCTCTTAAATAAAGGTTTCATCTGGCCTAGTATTTCCCCATGGGGTGCTCTAGTCTTGTTTGTGCGTAAGAAAAATGGTTCTCTCAGAATATGCATCGACTACCCTCAGTTGAAAAAAGTCATAATCAAGCATAAGTATCAACTCTGTAGAATTGATGACTTATTCAACCAACTTCAAGGTGCCAGTTATTTCTCTAGGATAGACCTTAAATTTGGCTATCATCATCTTAGAGTCAGAGAGTGTGACATTTTGAAGACAACTTTTAGAACTCGATATGGTCACTTCAAATTCATAGTTATATCTTTTGGACTAATGAATGCCCCTATAGCTTTCATGGACTTGATGAACAGGGTGCTCAAGTAGTACTTGGACATGTTCGTTATAGTCTTCATTAATGATATTTTTGTTTATTCCTGTAGTGAGAATGATCATGCGACCATTTGAGAATTGAATTGCAGACCCTTAGGGCTCATCATTTGTTTACCAAATTTAGTAAGTGCAAATTTTTGCTAAGATCAGTAGCTTTCCTTGGCCATATTATTTTCGGTGATGGCATTTGAGTTGACCCTCAAAAGACCAAAGTAGTGAGGAACTGGCCTAGACCCATCTCTCCATCAAATATCAAGAGTATTATGGGTTTGACTGGCTATTGTAGATGGTTTGTTGAAGGGTTTTCTTCTATTACATCCTTTATGTGTCGATTGACCCATCAGTGGTCAGATTCTTACGAGAAGAGTTTTTAGGAGTTGAAGACTCAACTCAGATGGATTTGTAGTTTACTGTGATGCTTCCATAGTTAGTCTTGGTTATGTATTGATGTAGAGAGGTAAGGTTATAGCCTATGCCTCTAAGGCAACTTAAGCCCTACGAAAAGAATTATCCTACCCATGACCTTGAGTTGGTAGCTGTTGTGTTTGTTCTGAAGATTTAGAGATATTACCTTTATGGGGTTCATATGGATGTGTTCACTAATCATAAGAGTTTGCAGTATGTGTTCACGCAGAAAGATCTGAATCTTCGCCATAGAAGGTGGCTTGAGTTGTTAAAAGATTATGATATGAGTGTGTTGTTCTATCTGTGCAAGGCCAATGTAGTGGTAGATACCCTTAGCAGATTGTCTATAGGCAGTGTTGCTTATGTTGAAAAGGATAAAAAAAAGTTAGTCGGTGAGGTTTATCAACTTGCTAGATTAGGCATTCGGTTGGTTGATTCAACCGAGGGTAGTATATGGGTTCGGAATAGTTCAAAATCTTCTTTGGTTGCCGAAGTGAAGGAAAAGCAAGATAGAGATCCCAGTCTGGTTAAGTTGAAGGAATCAGTCAGAGATCAGAAAGTAGAGATTTTCTCCCAAGGGGGAGATGGTGTGTTGCGTTGTCAGGGCAAGTTATGTGTTGATGATTTGAGGTAGCAAATTTTGGCATAAGTGCATGGTCCGCAATATTCCATTCATCTAAGAACCACTAAGATATATCGTGACTTGTGGGAAATCTATTAGTGGGATGGCATGAAAAGGAATATTGCAGAGTTTGTGGCTAAGTGTTCAAATTTTCAGCAGGTTAAAGTTGAGTACCATAGGCCTAGTCGTACATTGTAGGAGTTCAGCATCCCCACTAAGAAGTGGGAAGTGGTGAACATAGATTTTGTGATAGGGTTGCCTCGCACGTGTCGTCGACATAATTTGATATGGTCCATTATGGATAGAATGACCAAATTAGCTCATTTCCTGCCAGTTCATACTTCTTATTCAGTGGAGGATTATGCCATGCTCTATCTTAGGGAGTTGGTTAGTTTTCATGGGATTCAGTTTTCTATCATTTTAGATAGAGGTACTCAGTTTACCTCTCACTTTTGGAAGGTTTTTTAGAAGGGTCTTGGTACCCAAGTTCATCTCAGTATAACTTTTCATCCTCATATAGATAGTCAGGTAGAGAGGACCATTCAGACCTCAGAGGACATGTTGAGGGCATGTGTTATTGACTTTAAAGGTAGTTTGGATAGACACTTACCTTTAATTGAGTTTTCTTACAACAACAATTATCACTCCAATATTCAGATGGCTCCATTTGAGGCTCTCTATAGAAGGAGATGTAGATATTCTATTGGTTGGTATGAAGAAGGTGAGGCTGTAATGATAGGGCCAAATTCAGTGTTTGAGGCGATGAAAAATGTTCAATTAATTTGGGAGAGGCTGAAGATAGCCCAAAGCCGTCAAAAATCTTACGCAGATATGAGGAAAAGAGATCTTGAGTTTCAGGTTGGTGATTTGGTTTATTTAAATTTTTCCTATAAAAAGAGTAAAGAGATTTGGAAAGAAAGGGAAGAACAATCCCCGTTATGTTGGCCCATATAGAATTTTGAGTCATTTTGGGAAGGTATCTTATGAGCTAGAGCTACTTGCAGATTTAGCATCAATATATCCGGTATTTCATGCTTCTTTGTTAAAGAAATGTATTGGTGATCCAGCTGTAGTTGTTTCTTTAGAGGATATGGATGCTAAGGATAGCCTTTCCTACGAAAAAGTTCTAGTTGAGATCCTTGATTGTCATATCCGTAGCCTAAGAAACAAAGAAGTTCCCTTAGTAAAAGTTCTTTGGTGGAATCAGTCTGTTGAGGGAGCCACTTGGGAAGCAGAAGCATATATGCGAACCAAGTACCTCATCTTTTCTCCGCAAACTTAAATTCCGCTTCAGGTAATGATTTTCCTCAGATTGACTCTCTTTCATTCTCAATTTCAGTTATGTGTCCATTCCCATGTCATTTCATCCATTCATGAAACCAGTTCAGTTCATGTACCATGTTTCTGACTCATTTATGTAATCATGTTTTCGGCTGTTCATGTTTAGTATATGATCTCAGCTTCCCTAGTATTCTCAGCTAAACTAGTCTCATTCGAGGATGAATATTCCCAAGGGGGAGATATTGTAATGCCCCATAAGATCCTAGCTCAATTCAACACTCAGTTGCATGTTTCAAGGGGGTCCAAGACTTGAAAACTTTACTAAGTGCTGAAGAATTAGTCATTTTCAAGACCCCTAGACTTTAATGATTTTTTATTTTGGTCTCCCGACCTTGAGACGTTTATTTTAGAGCTGATTCATGATCGGAGTTGTTCAAAGTATGTCTCGAGTGAGTTTCAAAATTTTTAGACGAGTGTAGGGATGCTTTTGGGAAACTAAAATAGAAGGACCACCAGGATAGGTAGGCATCACCCCCTCTAATCTGCCGGGGTAAGGCGGGCGTCGCCCGGGTTAGTCCTCCAATCTAAAGCGGGCGCTGCTTGGGGTAGTCCGCCGCTCCAAGGCCCATGTCGCCCCCTCAATTTCCCATCCATCTTTTGTTCCTTGTTATTTAATGGTAATTGGGTCAATTCCTCTCACCCAACTCGTCCATAATATGAAATTAGGGCTCCCAAGGAGTATTATTTGCCCTTTCACTCATAAATCCTCTCAAGAAAACCATTTTTCATCCCAAGAACAAACCCTAACTCTTTCACAAGAAGTCAAGGAATTCAAGCTTTAAGTTCAAGAAATTCACAAGGAATCTTTAAGAATCCATCTAGTGAGATATATGGGATGTTCATCCATGGGTCCCTTCCACCTATGGAGTCCAAAAATCCTCTTTTGCTTAAATGATGAGTTTTGACATGCTCTAGATGAATTATCTCCATGAATCTCTTGTTAATTCAAGTATGAGATATGTTTACAAGTATTTCCAAGTGGATCAAGCCCTTTCATATGTTTAGTGCTGATGTTTCTATGTTAAATCTCCAGATTAAGAAATTGGCCAAGAAATCATGTCGTTTCCCATGTTTTAGTCATTCCCATGTTCATTGTTCATGTTCTCTCATAATTGGGGAAAGTTTATGTGCCTTAAGTTTTGAACTATGATTTCCGTATTGCAATTGCAAGCTTTGATATAGTATTGTTAATGTTTCATTTAATGCTAACGGGTTATGAATACCTGATACCTATGTGTTGTACATGATTTAAGCTTTTCAAATACTCAGAAAGTTAATCCATGAATTTTATCAATATACTTATACATTTATGATCATGATGAGCACCAATTGAACTCAGTTCAGTACAGTACCAGTGTCAGTTCATACTGACACCCTTCTAACTGGGTTATAGGTTGGACCCCAATTAGCTCAGATTAGGGCATGTCGGTTATATAATACGTCTCACAGTCTCAGTACAATATTCAGTATAAATCAGTTCAGGTTTGTTTGACCAAGTGTATAGAATCTTAGTTAATCAGTTATACAGATTTCAGTCATTCAATTTATAATATATTTGAGAATCATGTTATACTTGGTCTTGCATTCTTAGATATTTTATGTCCATGCATTCATGCTCAGTTATCTCATGCATTTCAGTCAGTCCTCATCTTATATACCAGTACATTCAAAGTACTGACCATATACTTTTCTTTGCGCGCTATGATATCTTATATCATAGGTTCATAGGCTCAGTTTCCTGATCGCAGTTGGACAGACCAGCATTAGCCAGCACGTGTAGTGGTGAGTCCTCAATAACCCAGGACATATTATCTCTTATTCAATTACTTTGTTATTTTATTATGATCAGTCAGTCGGAGTTAGTTCAAGGCCTGTTCCATCAACTCCTCAATTAGTTAGAGGCTTTCAGACAATCAAACCGTCAGTTAGACAGTTAGTCAGTATTTATTAACCTCATTAGTTATCTCAGCTAGACAGTTGGGTTTTCAATATTCAGATTTATATTGCCTTTTCAGTTTATCTGTTTCACGGGTGTTATGTAAATATTTTATTCAGTGCTCTCAGCAGATACCAACTCATGGGTTAGCTTATGATCACTTATGACCGTAAGCACCATTGTCGCGACTAGGGGATAGCTTTGGGTCGTGACAAAGAAACAATGACAACAATATCAACATCAACGCTCAAACCACCGGATAATGGAAAATCCGGTGGTCTTCAGCCTTCTCCTCTTTTCCATCAGTCTTGCAATTTCTCCATCAACTTTATATCATATAGACAACTTTTCCTGATCAAATCATCCCCCAAAATACTCCACCATAGTTGCTTCTCCTGAAAAGGTGAAGAATAAGAAGGACCACCAGATTTGAATTTGTTTTTTCCTTAATCCGATGGGTTCAAGAGTAAAGCCTCCAAACTATTTCTTTCCCCTTTTACAATAACTTGAAAAGGTAAATAACAAATAAGTTTTCCCTTCCACAAATTTTTCTCTGTGATTTGGGGTTTTTTCAAGAATTTAAAATTTGAATTGTAGGAGGCCTCAATAGATAACCGTTGAAGCCTCCCACAATTTTGGCTATAAAAGGAGCCTATGGGCTTCTATTTTGGGGAAGAAGCAAAAAAAGGAGGAAAATATCAATTCTCCTGTTTACCCCTTATTTTCTTAATTGGAGTCAAATTTGAGTTCGAATTGAAGAGATTCTGGTTACACTTTGCTTACTCTCATTGCTTTTCATCGTTTGTATTCGAAGTTTGAGTTTGAGTTCGAATCTCCAACGAGAACCCCCTAGTTTGCTACCCCAAAAAAGTTATGAATTCTCCCTTTCATCTCACCTTCATATTCCTTTCTTTCATCTTGTTTTGATTCCGTGGGTATGTTATTTTGGCTTAAATTCAATCAATTTTTATGTTGTTGTTGTTGACTCTAAAAATAGATTTGTGTGCGAATTTCGATCAAGTTCTATGTTATGGACTCCAAAAATGGGTCTTTGTATGAGTTTAAAACAAGTTTATGTTTGTTGTTGATTCTAAAAAAATGAGTTTGTAGATGAATTTCGTCAAGTGTATGTCGTGTCGTTGTTGTCAAACTCGAAACGGAGTTGTATGTGAATGTATTGTACATTTTTTATTTCAAGTTTGGTAATAGCATTGTTGTTTGCTCTTGAAAAATCAGATTTTTTACAGGCGTGTTTACATTTTAATTCATTTCAAGGTATGGTGCTTTTTGAGTCTGATTTAGTTTAAGTTCGAAAACTTTTGGTGGCCAAAATTTTGCTTATGTTTTTCGTGATCTTATGGAATTTATGTTTAAATAGGAGTATTTCTTTTGGGTTGGTAGTGTCTTGAAACTACTTCAACTAATTGATGTTGTCACGCTTTTAGAATTATTGAAACTTGCGCTTATAAATCCCGAGAGGCTGATTTGGTTTTAAACACAAATAAGGAGGTCCGTAAATATGTATAGGCGTGTTCATCTCATTTAATACTGCTGGTCTTTTTTTTTTTTTACCATCAAGTTAAGTGATATTGTTCATCCTAAATCTTATTATAATGTCACATAGATCTTTCCTAGTTCATTTGAAACTTTTACTGGATAGTGAAGTTTTGCCGGAGTCATGGCTGTGTTCTTGTGTTTTGGCATATCAAAAATCTACATAGAATACTCTATTGTAAACTGTTATTGTTGCTATTTTTTGTATTTGTAGTAGGCCTAAAACACCAATCTTGCGTTTAAGTTTTAATCTATACTCGTCTTCGTGTAAATTAAGGGGATATCCCTGCTAGCTTAATTTGCACTTTTGTTGCTCTTGATATTCTTCATATGTGACGTCGATGACATGTTTCATTAGTATGCACATATTTATTTTCGCCACTTTGAGAGATTTGAATAAATCTTATCAAGTTTTTTTTGGGTTATTCGTCCCGTTGGCTCAAGACACCATTTTTGATTTATTGGGAGTTTAACTAGTTCCCCACTATGTGGGAATATACTGGGTTTATTGTTGTTATTATTGTTGTAGGAGTTTAACTAGTTATGCTTAATTTGATTTTATTTTCAAGTCTTGTAGCAAGTTAGCCCTCGAACTTAAAGAATGATCTTGTTAGTTTTGTTTCCAGTTAGTGTTGGGTTCGAAATCGATAGAGCATCATGCGGAAGCTATTAGTTGCAAACTATAAGACAATAAATAAGATGACAACGAAAAACAATACTAAAAACATAATTTTATTATATGATTTGGCCAATTGGCCTACATATAAAACCTAATATTAAAAAATATAAAACTAATAAGAGAGAAAATCTCCCCTAAACGAAAATCTTAAAAGACTACATTGTGGATACTATTGTGTTATGGTATAAGAAGGCGGTCTTCTATTTATAAATATCCAAAACCTTTCCTCGAAGAAAGAGGTTAGCCAAATATGAAAAAGAATTATATATTTTTCTTTCAGGAAAAGTAAGAGTAATTATGGTAACTTTTATTTTCCTTCTTAAAAAAAATAAAACTTAAATATAGTAAGAAAATCAGGGCAAAAATCCTAACAATTCTCCCCTTTTTGGCTTAATTTTCTTCACTTGATCAGTCTTCTCTTCATATCACGTGCATAAACTTTATTCTTGATATAATCTTTATAACTACTGCTTGCCATGGTTAAAAATAAGATTTAAAATATCATGGTTAAAAATTAATTTAAAAATAATATTTTATTTTTATTTTTAAAGATGTAGTAGCAGGAGTGTTGAAAATATGGTTGAAACTTGTTCTCCACATGTAGTTCGACAAAAATCTTCATTATCATCCAAATTGTTGCAGCTTGATTTTAAAACCGCTTTGAACCTGTTTAATCTCGTCTCATCACACCATTAGACCATTGAACCGTAAGCTTTGATACCACTTGTTGGGTTCGAAATCGAGAGGGCGTTATGCAGAAGCTATTAGTTGCAAACTATGAGACGATAAATAAGATGACAACGAAAAACAATACTAGAAACATAATTTTATTATATGATTTGGCCAATTAGCCTATATATAAAACCTAATATTAAAAAACATAAAACTAATAAGAGAGAAAATCTCCCCCTAAACGAAAATCTTAAAAGACTACATTGTGGATGTTATTGTGTTATGGTATGATAAAGGGGTCTTCTATTTATAGATGTCCAAAACCTTTCCTCCAAGAAAGAGATTAACCAAATATGGAAAAGAATTATATTTTTTTCTTTCAGGAAAAGTAAAAATAATTATGGGAATATAGTAAGAAAATCAAGGCAAAAACTTTAACAGTTAGCTATTAGACATCTGGTATCTTTATATGGTGAAACTTGGTACATTATATAATTCTCTGTTAATAAAGAACGTGTTAAAAGGAGAGTTAGCTTTTGCTTGGTTTAGTTATACCTTTGTTAATTCATATCCTTTAATGAAATGTGAACCCTCTTTTTTACATCTTACGTGCATATACAGATCTTTCCTTCAGTCACTGCATATGCTCTGTTTGTGCCCTTAAAATAGAGGTGTCAAACGGGCCGGGCCGGGCCAACCCAGAACCGGCCCTTCCATTTTAACCGGGTTGTGGGTCGGTTAAGGGCCGGGTTTGATGTTAATCGGGCTGGGTCAAACAGTAAAAATAATTAAAACCCACCTTAATCCGGCCCACTTAATCCAACCCGGTCAAACCCATCAAAACCCGGTTAAAAACCGATCAAACCCGTTTAAAAAATAAATAAAAAATCCAATATACACTATATACACTCCAATATACAATATATATTTTTAAAAAAATATATAAACAATTACACATATATACGTACCATTCAATATATAATTATATATGACTATACGTACTACTTTAAATAAAACATATGCTATAATAGTATAATATATATATATACACACTACAATATATAGTTATATACTAATTTATAAAACGTATACACATGTATACGTTAAATATATACTACTTTAGAAGATATATACACATATATATGCAACATTCAATATATATGTACTACTTTAAATAAAATATATACTACAATATACATATATATATATATACAACAATATGTATATATATATAGTTACATACTAATTTATAAAACATATACACTTGTATACTTTAAAGATATACGTCTATAGAAGATATATACACATATATACGCACCATTCAATATATATGTACTACTTTAAAAAAAGTATATACTACAATATATATATTAATTTATAAAACATAAAGTAATGTATACGTTAAATATACACGTCTATAGAAGATCTATTCACATCTATACACTTTATTCTATGTATATGTAATACTTTAAATCAAATATACTATAATATATATACATTACAATATATATTTGTATAGTTATATACTAATTTATGAAACATATACACATGTATATGTTAAATATACATGTCTATAGAAGATCCATTCACATATATACACTCTATAATTGTATATGTAATACTTTAAATGAGATGTACTACAATATATATACATTACAATATATAGTTATATACTAATTTATAAAATATATACACATGTATACGTTAAATATACACGTCTATAGAAGATCTATTCGCATATATACACTCTATTCTATGTATAATTGTATATGTAATACTTTAAATGAGATGTACTACAATATATATACATTACAATATATATTTGTATACTAATTTATAAAATATATACACATGTATACGTTAAATATACATGTCTATAGAAGATCTATTCACATATATACACTCTATTCTATGTATAATTGTATATGTAATACTTTAAATGAGATATACTACAATATATATACATTACAATATATAGTTATATACTAGTTTATAAAATATATACACATGTATACGTTAAATATACACGTCTATAAAAGATCTATTCACATATATACACTCTATTCTATGTATATGTAACACTTTAAATGAGATATACTACAATATATATACATTACAATATATATTTGTATAGTTATATACTAATTTATAAAATATATACACATGTATACGTTAAATATCTTTTTTTCTGGGCCGGGCCGGGCCGATTAACCAGCGGGCCTGAATCGGGCTTGGTCCGGGATGGGTTAATCGGGCCCATTTTAACAAAATAACCGGCACGGGACCCGGAACCCTAAAGCCCTAGGGCTTACCGGGCCGGGTTAGGTAGTCGGCCCAGCCCGGCCCACTTGACACCCGTACCTTAAAAGCATGTATTACGATTCATTATTCATACTTTAGGTTGGTGGCTTCACTATAGATTAAATCTAATATATTTGGGGATTAGTTTATGCTTAAAAGGCATATAGTGGCTTCACTATAGATTAAATCTAATATATTTGGGGATTAGTTTATGCTTAAAAGGCATATAGTGTTATGATTTAGCTATCTTAAGTTGGTTCAACGTTATCTTGTTTGGCATTTGCACATCTATTCTTGTAAATATTATATTCCTTGTGTGATTTTACTTAGTTGTTATGTAGAGTTGAGTTCTTTTACTAATTTCATTACTCTCTTTTTATTTACATGTATACTTTGGAAGCAAACAAACTTGGAGTCCTAAGGCTAGACCCTCATACCCGCAAGGAGTTTCAAAATGAGACCACAACTATCTCTCATCCATTCAAGGGGGTTATACTCTCTAATCTTGAGTCAAATCCATCCGCAGTCTAGTGCCTTTTTCTTTTCCAAATTTTATTTTATTCGTTCACATATGTCATTAACTTGCATCAATATTTTTACACATTAATATTTGGAACTTATATCTTGTTTGCTTATGTTTGAACTAGTATAAGTATTTTTTTATTGAATATGATAACAATATGTTGTTTTTCTCCTTACCTTTGGATATCGCCTTTAGTTTGATCAATCGGTAGATGTAATATCATCAAAGGTTTTAAAATTTAGTAGGTTAAAAGATACCTTTTAGAATAATTGATCGAGTTGTTAGGATCCTTTAGTGCTTCATTAATATGAGTAGTGGTCTATCCTTAGAATTGAGTTAGTTTTTCACTAATTAGTAATAACAAAAATAGTTAAAATATAAATTTTTCAGTAGATGGACTTATCATCGCTACATGCGGAAATTGACTTTAATTATTTTGAAATGATAAATCAACTCTCTTTTCTCATCAATTTCAAATAAAAATAGTAGTTTTGCCAATTTCATGCCTGAGGCTTTTCTTAAGAATTCAAATGACGGAAAATATATATATTTTTTTAATAATAAAAACATAATCTTTTTTTTAATTATAATAAATAAAGTCTTTGGAAATTCTAATGATTATATTTCTATAGCAATATTTCAGTGATTCACTTAGCACATGTTATTCCATCATTTTATTTACATCATATTATAAAATTAGAGTTATTTTTAATAATGAAGAAAAAAGTGATTTTCTAGACATGGCATCAGTAACCCTTTTTTTTAGTCTAGACTTTTATTTAAATTATTAATTAGAAATTTTGTATATCTTTTAAAAGAAATGATTTAAAATAACTATCTGTGGACAACAATAAGATGTATATATTTTTGTAATTCCTTACTTGTATTTTTCTTAATATAATATTTGGTTTCTTTATCTAATCTAAGTTTGGCCGGTTAACCATAGTTGGCGGATCCTTTAGGGTGTCTAATCTCTTTCCTTTAGGATAATTAGAACTCTTATCTAGAATCTTTTAAATTGTGTAGATCTAAAATGAAGTCTATATTTTCTTTTAAATCACATAGTTTAAAATAGGTGTCCTAATTCACCGTAGAACTAATTAGGTGGCGACTTCCTTATTGATTTTGAGGTTTTCAATATGTTGTACACTATTTTGACCTCGATTAAACTGGGGTATGACAATGAGAATAAACTACGAGTTTGTTCATTTTCTTGGGATTTCAAATACATTACACCTTTATAATTTTTAAACTCCAGAAGAACTGCATTGTTTGGAAAATACTGATATAGATCGTTTCGAGTTTGTTCCCTTTAATTTAGTTGATTTATTGGTAATTGGCATGTATTGATCGATTCTTTCATTACTTAAATCCCTTTTTTGATTCAATTGCATTGTACCCCTAAGAAATTAAAATTTTGCAAGGGTTAAAGAGTAAAATCAAATTTGTTTGCTTTTGTTCTATGCTCCTACACATTAAGAATGAAAATTGTACAATTGATTCCTTGATGGTTGTCTATTTAGTGGATTTTTGAATATCTGATGAAAACTATACCAATTGAGAATTGAGTTTAGTTGTATAATAATTCTTCTCTCCTTTTTCTTTGTTACATGTGAATAGTGGACCCTCCAACTTTTCCTCCACATTTTCGTTGGGTCCAAACCTAACAACTCGAGTCATAACAACCTTGAGACAATTTTCTATTCTCAAAAAGTATGGGACGGGTGCATTGAAGTTGATATAGGCACATTAGCTCATGGGCTAAGATGGACTAAAAGGAAATTATTTGAGCTAAAGCCCAAATAATTTATATAGTCTTGCAATTGTTTGGATTTCAAGGCTCCAAAAAATAGTTATCAGGGCAGGTGCAATCGGGGCCAAACCCCAGTTAGATTAGGACAGGGATGATTTGGAAAGATTTGGACCAAGGACCTAAGTCTTATGGTCATTTTAGCTTAATCTGATTCTCGTTATTATTATCATTATCATTGTTTGTTATTAATAACAATTTTTTATTAATCTAGTTGAATTTCTTTGATTGAGTTCGCCTAAGTATGTTTTGTAATTATTTTGGTTAAATAGTTAGACTCTTTGTTCATAGTTGATTAGTTTCTTAATCACCATAAAATCATTACTTTTCTCTAAACCGTTAACTCTCAATCACTTGTTCTCTCTCAAAGGTTGATCTTTATATAAAACAAATCTTTTTACTCTAAGTTAGTCATGAAAACTAATTTTTAAATAGATCAGATAACCGCAAGTTAGCAGATACTCTTGGTGCCTTAACGACCTTCCAAGAGAGTTAATAGGAACCACTTACCCGAATTTCTAAAACTTGAAAGATATTTTCAATTTTAAATTTTTAAATTATTTTTCAAAGGTACCCTTAATTTTTCTTAATCAAATTACGTGGTTGATTTATTTTTAAGTGAATTTGGAAAAAATTTCAAGCTTTCAAGTTTAATCAAGTCAAAAGTCATTTTCTCTGCATAACAGAAATGATGACTCTACTAGGAATTTCAACTAGATTCTAACCAAATATTTGAATTAATGTTATTTGACTAAATATTCAGTTTTGTAATATTTGAATTATTTGTTTGGTTATGTATTTAAATTCTCGCAATTATTAACTGTTGCATATCATGACATTTTTTGCAATTTCTGGCAAAATGTTAGGCATTAGAAAAAGGGGTGGTTATGCTGGTATCTTCACTCAAAATTCAAATAGAGTGAGAACCTACAAGTTTTAAACTCCATAAACCAATTATGAGAGTTCAATGAATCGGTGAAGGTTTTGTATTCTTCGATTTTCAAACTGATTTCTCGATGAACTATTTTATATTCTTCCAACCAAAGGAATTGAAAATCACAAGACTTTAGTCTCCACAAAATTAGTCTCAATATAGATTACAAAAGTACTTAATTTATAAATGGTGATATTTTTTTTCACCAAACAAACACAAAAATTAAATATTTTTATAATTTTTTTAAGATTGTCGTTTTTTGGGTTTACTAAAAATATGTATTTATAATAAGAGCTTCAAACACATTTCAAACTAAAGCATGAACAATCAAATAAATTTGTAACTCTGTATTCACAACTTTGAACTTTTAAAAATAAGTTCGACCCAACTTATGAACAACCAAAAATGAAGTTCAAACCTTTTTTGGAATATAGCAAAACCAAATATTTAGAAAGAGCTGAAGATTGGAAGATTAAAGTTCGCCGAATTCACGATGTGTCCTTATGGAAATTATTCCCCTCAAGTATTTGAGGTTATGGAATATATTCTCCCAGGATAAAAAGAATCACTTCAATAAAATAGTGGTACCTCAAATTCTATCGAACTATAAATGCACTCAACGATAGTGAATCACACTAGAGTTTTTCAAGAAAGAGGAGTGTTTTTACTTCAAAATTCCATGTACATACCTAAGGAATAATTCAAATATTTAAATCTATCAAGGTGTTGCTTCATGAAGAGAAGCAATAGTTCATAAATGTGCACCTCTTCATAAAGGTACAGCTTTTCAAAAAAAAGTGTAACTCTTCAAAAAAATCACGATCGATTGGAAAGGTCATAACGATCACTGAAAAAAATTCAGATTGCATTCTTTCTTTTAGTATCTTTTCTGAAAAACACATATTCATTTTCCATCCACATCTCTTAAAAAACAAATCTATTTAGGACACAACGAGTTGCAAGATCTTTTTCACAAGTCACATCAGAAACTTGTGAATCTAGAGATACTTGTTCTTTCATCTAATTATTTTAGCGACAAGGTAGATGTCAATGTCTTTTCAAACCTCAAACAACTTTTCTTTTTGGAACATTCATATAATAGTATTTGATTGACCAATGAGCACAAAGACAAGTCTACCTTGTTCGAATCTCTTAGATACTTATTTTTATCTGCTTGTGAGGTGAACAAGTTGAATTTTTTGAGATCAGCGAAACAACTTAAGCGATTGGACCTTTCAAATAAAAAGATTCAAGGAAGAATTCTTGATTGGGCATGGTCTAATTGGTTGGATTTCATGTCAAATCTTAATCTATCTAGTGACGGAGCCAAATATTTTACAAAGGATGTACAAAATTTAAAGAAGCAGCTAACAAAAAATTTTAATGATTAGATTCACATTCAACTTGGTCAACCTGACTACTTTAACATGAAAATGTCTATAATTTATTTTCCACCAAATACAAATCATCTAAATTTTTCTTTAATTTGGATTGCTTTTAGTTATAAAAGATACACGGTAAATTGCATAAACTGAAATCATAATTTTATAATGGATGAATCGAGATTTTTACTTAATACATATCACACATTTCAAAAAAAATAATAATACGGATGTGTTGATTTTACTTAAATTTAGAGTTATTTTCAATCTTCGATTTTGCTACTTTTTAATTTTAATGAATTTTAAATTTCTTGTGTTTTGTTGGAGAATAAGTGAAAAGAATAACAAATATTTTCAAATCTTAGTTAGTTTTTCTGATTCACCTATAAAATTATGAAAAATATTAACGTGTTATTAAATTTATTGGTCCAAACCTCCTAATAACCTATTTCGGATGAATGAAAAATATTATGCGTAATTCCACATAGTATTTTCTTCTAATTTTTTGGGTAGAAACTTGTTTGAAATGTTATTTTATATTTAAATACAAATAAATATCCAAATTAAAGTTTTAATTAAATTTAATAATTACTAATAATTTTCGTTCTATCTTAATTTATGTGACACACTTTTCTTTTTAGCATGTCTCGAGAAAATTTTATTCGAAATTTGAAATAGTGTAACATTAGGATTACACGAGGTTAGTATTAACAAAATGATTACACGAGGTTAGTATTGACAAAATGAAATATAAGCAGCAAGATTTAATCCTCCAACCTTGCAGCCCTTTGTACAGCTTTAACCATTAAGCCAAAGGCTCTAGAAATGTCAAGGTTGTGAAAACATAATTATATATCAATATTTTATAAATTTTTATTTTTATATGTGGTATAATTTTTCAACGAAGGGTGTTCACTTGCACACCCTTGGTTGGATGTAGCTCCGCCCATAAATCTATCCCCTAACATGTTGATAAGTATTGGTCATTCGATTTCTAATCTCCTAAATAGTATTGATTTCCAGTCCACTTTTCTTCAAGGATCACTACCTATTCCACCATCCCGTGTACTATTTTTCTTCATATGAAATAATAATCTCAGTAGGCAGATCCCTTCTTCTTTTTAAAATTTGGCATTTTTACATGTTCTAGATTTGACAAGAAATAATTTAAAGGTAGAAATTCCACAATATTTGGGTAACATGAGTGATAAACTAGATGTTTTGTATATGCAACAAAATAGTCTTTCAGGGAACGTTCAAATAACTTTTAGCTTAGGAATGGACTAAAAAGCTTCAACTTGCACGACAATCAGCTAGAGGCAAAAATCCCAATATCCTGGGTCAGTTGCAAATAGTTGAAAGTTCTTGACCTAGGAAACAATCTTCTGAATGATACATTAAAGCTGCAAGTTTTAATCTTGAGATCTAATAAATTGTATAGAGCCATTAGAACTCAAGGACTAAAAACTTATTTTCTCAGCTTCGCATATGGATCTCTATGGCAATGCGTTTACAAAAGAGTTGCCAAAAACTCTTTTTCACCATTTGAAAGGCATGAGGAGAAACAATCAAACAATCACGAAGGCACCAAGTGATGGATATTACCAAGACTCTGTAACTGTTATAACAAAGGGGTTGGAGCTTTAAGTTGTGAGAATCTTGTCTTTCTACATCACTATTAATCTTTCGGACAACATATTTGAATGACATATTCCTAGTATTCTGGGAGATCTCATTTCTCTTCTGGTGTTGAATCTGTCTCATAATAAATTACAAGGTAATAGACCACCATCACTTGGAAATTTATCTATAGTCGAATCTTTTGACCTTTCAGTAAACAAGATTTCACGAGAGAAACCACAACAACTTGATTCTCTTACATATCTTGCATTCTTAGATTTCTCTCACAATCATTTTGAAGGATGCATCCGTAAACAATCTCAATTTGCTACATTTGAGAACACATCATATGAAAATGATGATGGATTACGTGGATTCTCCATTACTAAAGATTGCGGATGTAGGACGAGACCGGAGACAAACAACACAATATTTGTGCTGGATGAAGAAAGTGATTTTACATTTCTAAGTGAATTCACTTGGAAAGCGGTTCTTATGGGAAATGGTTGTGGAGTGTGGACTAATTTTTAGGTTCTCCATGGCATATTTAATGCTTTCTGCTCGCAATTCAAATTTGCTTTCTAAGATTACTGAAGAATTGGAGTACAAAATCATTATGAGAAGGCGAAAGAAACAGCAAGGTCAAAGATATCGCAGAATGATGAAGTAGAAATAATCATATCTAAGAAAAGTTCCTACAGTTGCGCAGGATGTACTTCAAAATCATTCAGGCATTTATTCATATTAAGCTCTAGGCTTTTTTTAATTATTCTAACTTTTAGCATTATATCTTCATTTGAATATTTCAGATGTTATTAGCTTGCATATAATTGTACTGTATCTGAATCACAAATCTTATGAAATAGACGCAGGGAATAACTTGGTACAAGTAAATGAACAAAGAGTGTCCAGGAAATTTCCTTAGCAATCATTTTTTTTTACTTTTATATTATAGAGTTCTTCCTTCTACCTGAATTTTCTCTTTCGTGAAAGCAAGCATGAGAAGACTTCTCCTTTTAGTTGACTGTATTAATTTTCTTATAACAGGGAAATAGTATTTGTTTCCTCTTTATAACGGTCATCTATGATTAAGGGTGTTTATGATTTGGTGAAAAATCAAATCAGATCGTAAATCAAATCAAATCAATTAAAACATTAGTTTGATTTTTAATTTTAAAAAATAGAGTATTTGGTTTGCTTTTGATTTCATTAAGAAAAATAATCAAACTAAACCGATAAATAATATACACAAATTTTATACTTATTTTTATACACTATATTAGTTTTACATAAACAACTTACATTTTAATCAATAATGTGATTTTGAATATCTACTTATTTCACATAACTGAAAGCTCAATTTCTTAAAAAAAATATGCCCCAACACTTTAAAGCAATATGTTTAACCTTATCTACTGCACATTCATACTCTTCATCTTAATTTGGAGGGAAATTGATAGTATCATTGGTTGGCTTTAAGTGGTTGCTAGTAATAGAAACAAGCAACTTGTAAGTGCCTAAAATTGGGAGCCACAAAAGGCAAGATACTAAATTCAGTTTAAAATTTATCATAGACCAATACCTCATTGCTCTTCAATAAATGTGTTGTAAGATTTTGGGTCACGGGTTGTCTATGTGAACCAACCTGACTGATTCGTGATATTTCTGACTAGAAGATATGATTAATCCTGATGAGGATTATCTATTTTTTGAATAGGAGGAGGAGCAGTTAGTAACTAACAAACATATTTTATATGTACCCCATCTTTTTCAATGGTGAAAATAAGAAAAAGTGACAAAAAAATCATAAACATCTCTTTTCACATAATATTCAACAATCCAAGAACATTTAGTTTATGAAGAACACTCTATTTTAAAGAGAGACGAAGTAGACTTGCGGCAGATTTATTTTTTTGTAGCAAATTTTAACAACTTCTGCGACAACATATTAAGGTACACAATCTAATATTTCTCCAAATTTACTTACAATGGTATCAGATTCATGGTCCATTGCCCTTTTTGCTAGTTATTTCTCGAGTTTAGGTATGAAAACTCTTGAATAATTAAATATGCAATTACTCTTTAGAAAGAAAATATGACCTGACTTGAATTGGACTCGCATCTATCTGATTTAGAATCAGACGTGTCCATACCCGATTTACAAATCATGATGTTCCCTACTAAATCTTGCTAGTAAGTAAGGCAAACCATAATCTGGAGCTAACACAATGGGTTAATTCGATAGAAAAAGTTGAACATAGGTGAAATATCAAGAACACAATTTATAAGTAACAAAATTTCTAGATAAAATAATCAGTCGATACAAGATACCAGTTCCACGACCCGGTAGAGCCAGTATAAGAACATCTAATAGTATCAATACAACTCAAAGTCTAGAATGATCAATACATTTGTCTAGAAATAAAAACTAAAAATAAAAGATAGAGGGAAATGGATGACTCAGACTCCAAGAGTTCACCCTATCTCCATAAATTAATCACCACATAAACGCGAATCAACGACAAAAAATAGTACTCAGATATGCACCAAAAAGGTACAAAAATACAGTATGAGTACCAAAACAACGAGTACTCAGTAGGCTTATCGTTTGACTGAGTTAAATCATGATTTAAGTACGATAAAATGTAAGATAACATAACTAATTCAGGGTACAAAAATGAACCTGAATTATATCCAACATCATTGTACATAGTGAGTAATTAAACTGGAATAACAACATAACATAAGGCATCAACACATGTCAATCACCGCTCAAACATAATAAGTAAATAATTCATAATAATAACGCATCATAAAGTATTAACATGAGTAACCACAAACTACAAAATTGACTCTCATACGCCAATTGGTGTAGAAAAGTAAAGAACTCGTCACAGCCTCCCATACGGCTGGAGAGTACGCTCAAGAGCAGAATAAAGCAATCAACCAACATTATAACTAACTTTCATCATCATTTAACCAACATCCCACAATATCATCAATCAGCCATTTATGATATTTCCTAATTTACCAACATTCAAAAATATACCTATATTCCATAATGCTACCACCATTTAATAAAATGATCATCGATACTCACTATTTACCTATTTATGAGCCAACCATCTCTTATTAACTAATTTTTTTATTACTAGTCATCATATAGCCCCTAGTCATCATTAAACAACTATTCTTCACATATGAACGAGTCATCATATTTTAGATAACCATTATTTATCAACTAACACTATTTATCAACTAACATTATTTATTAACTAATCATCATTTACCAACTAATCCCCGTGTATCAAGTAGTCATTATTAGTCACTAAATAATATCCACCATTATTTCATATTTAGCGCTAATCATCAGTTATACCACCTTCTAAACATTTATCACTTAAGGACTATAATCGGCATCACTAATATCAACAACATACCCAAAATTTTCTATAAGTGGACATAAGTATACAGTTTCCATATATATGGCAAAGCCGGACTTGAACAGGTAAATGTACATATAAGCAGATCAATATAATCATCCTTTGTCCTTGCTGGGTATCAATATCATCTAATTATCCTCCATCCTTTTCGGATATCAATATCTCATCATAATATTCTCCGGTCTTGCCAGGCATCAATATGTCATCATAATATCCTCCGGCCTTGACGGATATTAATATGCCATCATAACATCCTCCAATATTACCGGTTATCAATACATCATCACAATATCCTCCATACTTGTCGTATATCAATACATCATCACAATATCCTCTAAATTTATCGGGTATCAATACACCATCACAATATTCTTCGACCTTATCGGGTATCAATGTGTTATCATAGGATGCGACAAAATCAATAGCATGAGTATTCATACAATCAAACATCATGATTTCAAGTATAATCAATAGTGTAAATTCCCATATAATCAATAGGCATGATGAAACGCCCTAGATTTTGGCCCTTGAAAATTTCTTAAGATTTGAGCTTACTGTCGTGGTTACGACTAGACCCTATAATCCATAGGGTGTTCTGACGAATCATTGGGATGAGTTGTAATGTAATAGCCCATAAGATTTAGTTGCATGCTTAAAAGGGGAGGGGGTCCAAGGCTTGAAATTTTCACTAAGAGAGGACTTAGTTATTTTAAGACCCCAAGACTTTACGGACTTTATTTTGACCTTCCCGACCCTGGGACATTTGTTTTCAAGTTTAAACATGTTTAAAGTTGTTAAAGGTATATCTCGAAAGAGTTTCAAAATTATCGAACGAGATTCGGGGCGTGTTTGGATTACGGAGGAAGAGAGCCATCGTGATAAGCCCACGACGTACTATTCATTCCATCGTAGCAAGGTTCCAGCGAGGGGATAGCTCCACCGGAGCAAGGTTCGCGATGCGGGGGTCATTCCACTGGAGCAACGTCTGTGGTACGCTAGTATTGTGTGTCCAGCTTCTTGGTTAATGAGATCAAAGGGCAATTAGGTCTATTTCCCTCAACCCAAGTCATCCATAACATAATTTATAAAATTCCAAGGGGCATTATTTGCCCATTACCCTCAAAATTACTCACTAGAAATCCTTCCCTTTTTCCAAGGACAAAGTTCAAGTTTTTCATCTCTAAAACACAAGGATTTAAGTTTCGAATGTAAGATTTCTTCAAGAATCCATTCAATTAAGGTATGTGGGGTATTCATCAATGGAATCCTTTTACCCATTGAGCCCAAAAACCCTCTCTTTGATTTAAAGTATGAACTTTTTCTTCATTATAAAATTTTACATGTTCAAGATGATTTTAATCCATGCTTCTCCTTAGTAATTAGAATTTAATCCATGTCCTCCTACGATTTCATGTAAATTAGGTTATGTAATGCTTCGAATTTCAAGTTCCTACATATATTTAAATTGATTCTATGTTAATTCATCCAATTCATGCATTAATCCAAGTGTGTATGTTACCTTGCCATGTTTAACTCATTCCCATGTTCCAACTCACAAAATTCATCAGTTTAAATGTCTTATCTTTTGGGTCTTTGAACTATGGCATTATAGCATTGTGTTATCGTTGTTATCAAAGTTTGTAATTATTCAGTGCTGGTAGGTTATGAACATATGATATATATGTGTTTACTTACGTTTCAGACCTTCCAAGTAATAAGGTAGTTAAACCATGAATCTTATCATTTAGTAAGTTGTTATGATTATGCTGAGCACTATCAGTTATTATGTTCAGTTGAACTTAAGTCTGTACTAATGTCAGTTCAGTTAGGAGTAGGATTTAGCACCGAGTAAATCCAGGGATGGGATTCACTTGCTAGTAGAGGGTGTGACCCTAAGTAGCAATCCCTGAGTTCCAAAACTATAAACCCAACATAGGTTTGAGATGTCTTCCTTCCAGTTGATGGTTGACACATACTCATAGGAGCACCTGCTAGTAGAGGGTGACTCCCTAGTCCTTTAGGACACTAGTTTAGTAGACCCACATAGCCAATGTTGGTACCCATGGCAAGGTACAGACACTCTTCCAACTAGGGCTACAGGTTGGACCCCAATTAGCTCAGATTGGGGCATATCGGTTACATAATAACTCCCACAGTTTCAGTCAGTATTCAGTGTATCTCAGTTCAGGTTTCCTTGACTAAGGAATCAGATTTTAAGTTATTTATATATTCAGATAATTTTAGTACATGTTTTACTTGGTCTTGCATTCTCAGTTTTACATGTTCATGCATTCATGTTTAGTTGCCATATGTATTTCAGGTAGTCCTTACCTCGTGTACTAGTATATACAAAGTACTGATAGCATACTTTTCTCTCGTTCTATGTTGTCTTACAACATAGGTTCTGACGCACAATTTCCTGATCGTCCCTAGACAGCTCTGTAGTTCCCTACAATAGTATTGCTGAGTCCTCATCCATCGAGAATATGTCATGTTATTCTATTTATTTTAGTATTTCCTTATGTTCAGTTCAGTTAGAGTTAGTTGGGGGTTTGTACTATCAACTCCATATGTTTAGAGGCTTTTAGACAGATAATCTAGTTTTCCAGTGTTTATCAGATACTTCAGACATATCATTTTATATAATTCAGTATTCTGATTTATAGTACCTTATGGGTTTATCTGACCATAGGTTAGCTTGGGGTTAATTGTGGCCTTAAGCATCATTGTTGTGACCAGGGGGTAGCCTGGGGTCATGACAAACTTGGTATCAGAGCCTAAGGTTTCAAAGTGTCCTAAGATGTTTAAAATCTGCATTAAGTAGATTCTTGTGCATTGGTATGAAATATGCCTCACTTATAGACAAGAGGTTATGAGATATTTTTAGGAAAGTTTCCCTTCTTTCAGTATTCATATCCTACGAAAGAGCATGAGATCTATTGGTTTCCTCTTTCTAACTTATCCTTTATTTCATTTACAAACAATCTCTCCCAGAAGAAATAATGGAAAAAAGAACAGGGATCAGCCCGCACCACCACCTATTTAGGAAGATTCCCTAAATAACCATATTTCTCGCGCTAATTTTAGGGCTGCTTTCACAGCCTTAGCCCATTCTATAGTTGCTCATATCAACTAGCAGGCTCTTGCCCCAGCCAATCTAGTAGCAAATATAACTGTAGTTAAGATTAGGGATTTTCACTCGGATAAATCCCCCTTTGTTTTCTGGGTCCAAGTCTGGTTAAAATCCATAGGAGTTTCTGGATATGGTACAAAAGGTGACAAACATCATGGGTGTCACTTCAAATAAGAGTGTAGATTTGGCTGCATATCAGTTATAGAGAGTAGTTCATACCTGGTTTAAGAAACGGAAGAAAGACAGGGGTGTGGAAGCAGAGCCTATAGAGTGAGAGGAGTTTGCCACAACTTTTCTAGATAGGTTTTTCCCACTTGAATTGAGGGAAGATAAGATTCAGGAGTTCATAAACTTAAAGCAGGGAAGTATGATCTTGAAGGAGTACTCGCTCAAGTTCACTCAATTGGCAAGGTATGCTCCTACGATTATCGCTGACAATAGGTCCAAAATAAGTAAGTTCATATCTAGTGTATCTGATAGTATGATTAAGGAGTGTAGGACTGCCATGTTGATTAAAAAGATGGACCTATCTTGACTTATAGTTCATGCTCAATAGATTGAGGAGAAGAAGCTTAAGGAGAAAAAGAATGAGAATAAGAGGGATAGAATAGGTAGTTTCAACTTTTCCCTCCCAAGATTGGAAGGCAGTAACCATTCTCAATACTGTCAAAAATTTTCAGCCCCAGCTCCATCTTTAACTAGTGCGCCAGTGCCTAAGTTCAGGCAAGACAGTCGAGATAGAACACCAGGCCCTAGGTCCTAGGGTAGTATGAATGGTGGCCACACCAATCTACGCTACAGGAAATATAGTAAGAATCATCAGGATAAATGTATATCAAGCAGTGATGTTTGTTTTGAATGTGTTAAACCAGGCCATAGGATCAGGATTACCTGAGGGCTAGCCAACAGGGAAAAGACGTTCGTCAGTAGGGTCAGTCTAATTTTTCTTTAGCTCTAGTAGGGTGCCACTTCCAGTACAACCAGTGGTCAGTGCCAAAATAGATTGTATTCTCTCCAGACTTGACATGATCAGGAAAGTTCTCCTGATGTGGTTACGGGTACGTTACAAGTTTTCCATCTTTGTGTTCTTGCATTGCCAGACCTCAAAGCTTTACTTTCCTTTGTGACTCCTTACATAGCTGTAGAATTTGGTGCCAGTCCCAAAATGTTAGTAGAGCCTTTTTTAGTGTCTACCCTAATGGGTAAGTCTATTGTAGCCAGACGAGTATACAAAAATTGCCTATCACAGTATCTCAGCAAGTTATTTCAGTTAATCTTGTGAAGTTAGAGATGATTAATTTTGATGTCATTCTCGAAATGGATTAGCTCCATTCATGTTATGCCTCAGTCAATTGCAGAAATAGAATTGTCCAATTTTAGTTTCCTAGTGAGCTATTTATCGAATGGAGGGTAGTAATTCAGTGCTTAAAGGTCAGTTTGTTTCCTATCTTAAGGCAAGGAAGATGATATCTAACGAGTGAATTTACCATCTCATTTGAGTCAAGGACTCAAGTGTCTTGATTCAGTTTCAATAGTAAGGGAATTTCTAGATGTATTTCCCAAAGATCTTCTCGAAATTTCTCCTAAATGAGAAATTGACTTTGGAATAAATCTCTTTCCAGATACTCAGCCTATCTCTATTCCACCTTACAGAATGGATCCAGATGAGCTCAACGAATTAAAGGAATAGTTGAAGAATTTATTAGATAAGGATTTCATCAGGCCTAGTGTTTCCCCATGGGTGCTCCAGTTCTATTCGTGCACAAGAAAGACAGTTCTTTCAAGAATGTGCATCGACTACCATCAATTGAATAAAGTCACAATCAAGAATAAATACCTTATTCCTAGGATTGATGACTTATTTTACCAACTTTAGGGTGCAAGTTATTCTCTAAAATAGACCTCAGATCCAACTACCATCAGTTTAGAGTCAAAGAATATAACATTCTGAAGATAGCCTTCAGAACTCGGTATGGTCACTTTGAATTCCTATTTATGTCTTTTTGATTAACAAATTCCCCTGAAGCTTTCATGGACTTGATGAACAGGGTGTTCAAGCAGTACTTGGATATGTTTTTTATAGTCTTCATTGATGACATCCTTGTCTATTCCTGTCGTGAGAATGATCATGCATACTATCTGAGGATTGTGTTGCAGACCCTTAGAGATCATCAGTTATTTTCTAAGTTTAGTAAGTTCAAATTTTGGTTGAGATTAGTAGCTTTCCTAGGTCACATTATTTCTAGTGATAACATTTGAGTTGATCCTTAAAAGACCGAAGTAGTGAGAAACTAGCCTAGACCCATCTCTTCATCAGATATTAGAAGTGTCTTTGGTTTAGCTGGCTACTACAGATGGTTTGTTGAAGGGTTTTCTTCTATTTGTTTTCCCATGTCGAGGCTAACCCAGAAAAGGTTAAATTTCAGTTGTTAGATTCTTTCGAGAAGAGTTTACAAGAGTTAAAGACTTGACTCACTTCCGCCATAGTCTTGACTGTGCCAGATGGTGCAGATGGGTTTGTAGTTTATTATGATGCTTATAGAGTTGGTCTAGGTTGTGTATTGATGTAGAGAGGTAAGGTTATAGCCTATACCACTATCCAGCTTATGCCCCATGAAAAAAATTATCCGACCCATGATCATGAGTTGGTAGCTGTGGTTTTTACCTTAAAAATTTAAAGGCACTATCTTTATAGGATTCATGTTGATGTGCTCACTGACCACAAGAGTTTACAGTACGTGTTCATTCAGAAAGACCTGAATCTTTGCTAGATAAGATGGCTTGAATTATTAAAAGACTATGATATGAGTATGTTGTACCATTTGGGAAAGGCCAATGTAGTGGCGGATGCTCTTAGTAGATTGTCTATGGGTAGTGTTGTCCATATTGAGAATGATAATAAAGAGTTAGTCCATAAGGTGTATCATCTTGCTAGGTTAGGAGTTTGGTTGGTTGACTCAGCTGAAGGTAGTGCATGGGTTTAGAATGTCTCAAAATCCTCATTGATTGCCAAAGTAAAAGAAAGAAAGGACGAGGATCCTAGTTTGGTTAAGTTAAAGGAGGCAGTTAGAGATCAAAAGGTGGAGGTTTTTCCCTAAGGGGCAGATGGTGTGCTTCGTTGTCAGGTTAGGTTATGTGTTCCACGTGTTGATGGTTTAAGACAACTAATATTAGCAAAAGCTCATGGTGTGCAGTATTCTATTCACCCCGAATCCACTAAGATGTACCGTGACTTGAGCGAAATCTATTGGTGGAGTGGTATGAAGAAAATGTAACACCTCGTACTTTTCCTAGCTTAAAACCGTCCCTAGAATGTCAAAGATTTACTTTAAAGATAAATACCTTTTTATTTTATGCGGTATTTTCTAGATTTAGACTTTTATTGTGTGGAAAATTGAATAAACTTTCCATCGATATAAGAGTCACTCAAATCCAACACTCGGTGAAGGAGTTATGGCATTTTTAAGTTGATAGTGTGCTACCTAGGCACTTGGCGCATCGCAGAGACGGGAAAAATGACAATCGTCAATTCTAGTGGCCCTCCGCGATAGCCCCGCATCGCGGAGAAGACCAAATTCCCAATTGTCCCATTCTAGTAGACCGGCGCGATGATGGCGAGTCGCGCCAAAGGCCAAATTGGCATTACTATAGGGTACCATAATGGTGGTACGTCGCATTGAAGTTCCAGGTCCTAATTTTCAAAATCCAGTGGGACAACGCGATATCTCCGCATCGCGGAGGTCCCTCATTTCCCAGTCGCCCTTTTTCAGAGGCCATTGCAATAGTGGCGTGTCGCGGTGGCCCAGTAAATCAGGATTTTTGGTCAATTTCCAGTTCCGATTTAAAATTTAATAAGGGTATTTTGGTTAACTCCCAGGGCCCCAATCCATCCAAAACACATCATTAAGCATATACCAAAGCACTTTATGCTTATTTCATCACTTTTCTCTCAAACGAAAACCCTAGATCATCAAAGCTCCTTCTCCAAGAAATCCAATTCTTCCATTAATGCTCCAAGGAAATTCAAGATTAAGGATTCCCAATAGAAGAACCCTAAGTATTCATCTTCAAAGCATCAATAGAGATCCAAGATTCAAGTTTTAGCATCTAGTTCACCAATTGAGGTATTTGGGGTTATGAACAAGGATACTTCTTTCATTCTTGTGCCCAAAACTTATTTTTAATTACAAAAGTTATTTGATTTTATGTGATTTTCCATGAAATTTAAGTTAGGTTTTATTCCCATTATTGTTGTTTACAAACTTATGATATTTCCATTGATTTAGAAGTCAAATTACACGACTATATTCATATTTCTATGCATTGTACAGTAATTTTTAGATTTTATGTTGAATTATAAATGTTTACGTTATCAAGCATGAATTTTGAGATGTTTTAACATGAGATTGTTGCATGGGTCATTAAGCCCTAATTAAAGATTGTTATTTCAAGATTGTTGTTCTATAAGCACCCTATGACCAGATTCCTTTCAGATTATTGATAAAGATTTGACCTTTTAATCTTAGAATAGATATGAAATCCACTTTACAGATTTAGATTACACATTTAGCTTTACAGAATTGCAGTTGTTTTCATTATAAACCATTAGACTATTTTAAAAGTGAATTTTCATTAGAATGAGCATATAGATATTTTTTTGGGAGTAGTATTTAGCACCGAGATGGGTGCGTTATTATGGTTTCATACCCCAAAACTATGTGCCAATGTAGGATTTAGATTATTCCCTCTTCTACGTGGATGACAGATATGTGATCACTCAGATAGGTTATACTCTCTAGCAAGAGTATGAATCCTCTCTCTAACATGAGGATGCTCCTCCTTAGGGGGACAAAGACGTTGGACTCCATGAATGCTCACACGGTTTATGTCGGTTAGAAGAACCTCCCTTCAAATAAAGTGTTTTCCTTAAAATTTTAAAGCTTTCAGACTATAGATTTTAGAACAGAAAGAGTAATATGAAAGTTTTCAGAAAACTTAAATGTAAAGGCTCACAACTTTATTTCTGATTATACTTTACAGAAAGATTACAGTTACAGATTCCAGCTTTCAGATTTTAGATTTTAGAGTGAGTCCTGTCTACACTTAGATAGTATGATTTAAAGAGAGAATACAAGTACAGCTTTTAAAACGAAATGTTATGGCTACACGATTTATAAAGTGTGTTTTACTCCTTATTACTACATATTACAGTATTTTAGATATTCTAGATTATGTGAGTCATTTACATTTAGCATGCATTATTTTATAAATGGGGAATACGAGATAATGTTTTACTTATGTATTTCACCCCCATATACTCTGTACATCCCCAAAGTACTGATCCACATATACGTCTATGTGCTACATTGTCTCATAATGTAGGTGCAAGTTATAGTATATGCAAACAGAATCAAATAGTTGCAGATTCCAGCCAGCCAATGATGAGTCCTCCTACTTCGAGGACTTTAGTTAGATGTCATTTATGTACTTTACTTTCTTACTCATATGTATTGATTAGTGGTAGTTGGAGTCCCACCCCAACTATCTATAGTCAGCATAGCAGAGGCTTCAAAGATGTAAGTTAGAGTCAGTTATGTAAATTTTAGTCCCTCTTTTTAGATTGTATCAGAATGTAAAATGGTATCAGTATTGTATTTTCACAGATTCCATTATTTTTATGTTTTCGCATAATAAATTCAGCACTTTATACATATTTAATCAGTTGCTTAACAATATGCCAGTTCATGGGTTAGCTTGGGATCACTTGTGGTCCTAAGCATCGTGTGACGTCTTGGGACAGATTTTTGGGGTGTTACAGAAAGATATTACAGAGTTTGTGGCTAAGTGTTCGAACTGTCAGCAAGTTAAGGTTGAGCACTAAAGGCCTAGTAGTACACTTCAAGAGTTTAGCATACCCACATGGAAGTGGGTGGTGGTGAATATAGATTTTGTGATAGGATTACCTCGTACGCGTCGTCAGCATGATTCGATTTGGATCATTATTGATAGAATGACCAAGTGAGCCTATTTATTTTCAGTTCATACTTCGTACTCAACTGAAGATTATGCCAGGCTTTATCTTAGAGAGTTGGTGAAATTACATGGGGTTCCATTGTCTATCATTGAGGTACTAAATTTACCTCTTACTTTTGGAAGGCTTTCCCGAAGGTTCTTGGTACCCAAGTTCATCTCAGTACGACTTTTAATCCCCAGACATATGGTTAGGCAAAGAGGACCATTCAGACCTTAGAGGACTTGTTGAGGGCGTATTTTATTAACCGTAAAGGTAGTTGGTATTACCACTTACCTTTGATCGAGTTTGCCTACAACAATAGTTATCACTCAAGTATTCAAATGGCTCCGTTTAAGGCTCTCTATGGGAGGAGATGTAGATCTCCTATTGGTTGGTTTGAAGCAAGTGAGGTTTCTTTGATAGGGCCAAATTCAGTATTTGAGGTGATGGAAAAAGTGTATTTAATTCAAGAGAGGCTAAAGACAGCCCAAAGTCATCAAAAATCTTATGCAGATGTAAGAAGAAGGGATATTGAGTTTGATATTGGTGACTTGGTCTATTTGAAAATTTTGCCTATGAAAGGGGTGAAGAGATTTGGCAAGAAGGGAAAGATCAATTCCCTCTATGTTGTACCATATAGAAATTTCAGCTGTTTTGGGAAGGTAGCTTATGAGCTTGAGTTGCCTGCAGATTTGGCATCATTACACCCGGTGTTCCATGTTTCCTTGTTAAAGAAATGCATTGGTGATTCAGATTATGTTATTTCTTTAGAAAGTGTGGATGTTAAGGATGGACTTTCCTACAAAGAATTCCCAGTTGAGATCCGTGATCGTCAAATTCGTAGGCTAAGATATAAAGAAGTTTCCTTGGTTAAAGTTCTATGGAAAAATCAATCCATTGAGAAAGATACTTGGGAAGAAGAAGCAGATATGCAAGCTCGATATCCATATCTTTTCTCCATTAATTCAGACTCGTCTTAAGGTAATGATTTTCTTTAGGTTAACTCTTTCCAATCTTTATTTTAGCTATATAACTATTCTCATGTCACAGCATACATTCATGAAATCAGTTTAGCCCATGTAGCATGTAGCATATTTCAGACCCAGTTATTTGATCAGATTTCATCTTATCAGTATTCAGTATAGACTCTTAGTCTCCTTAGTATCTCAGCTTAATTAGTTTCATTCGAGGATGAATGTTCCCAAAGGGGAGAAATTGTAATACCCCATAAAATTTTAAGCTCGATTCAGCCTTTAGTTCCATGCTTAAAGGGGGGTCCAAGGCTTGAAATTTTCACTAAGTATTAAGGACTTAGTCATTTCAAGACCCCAAGACTTTACAGACTTCATTTTGACCTTCCCAACCTCGAGACGTTGGTTTTTGAGTTAAAAAATATTTAGGGTTGATAACGGTATGTCTTGGGTGAATTTTGGGATTATCGGATGGGATTCAGGACGTGTTTAGATAGAAGAGGTAGAGAGCCCTCGCGATAATCCCATGGCATGCTGATCATTCCATCGTAGCAAGGTCTGCGGTAAGGGGATGGCTCCACCAGAGCAAGGTTCCCAGTGTGAGGGTCATTCCACTAAAGCAAGGTCTGCGACGTGCTAGTGTTGTGCGTGCAACTTCTTGGTTAATGAGATCAAGGGAAGTTGGGTATTTTTTCCCCAACCCAAGTCATCCATAACATGATTTTTAATATTCCAAGGGGCATTATTTGCGTATTACCCTCAAAATTACTCACTAGTAACCCTTACCCTTTCTCAAGAACAAAATTAAAGCTTTTCTCTCAAAAACACAAGGATTTAAGTTTCGAATAAAAGATTTCTTCAAGAATCCGTTCAATTAAGGTATGTGGTTCATCAATAGATTTCTTTTACCCATTGAACCCAAAAACCCTCTCGTTGATTTAAAGTATTAACTTTTCCTTCATTATGAAATTTTACATGTTCAAGATGTGTTTAATCCATGCTTCTCCTTAATAAATAGAATTTAATCCATGTTCTCCTATGATTCCATGTATATTAGGTTATGGAAGCTTCTAATTTCAAGTTCCTATGTGTATTTAAATTGATTCCATGTTAATTCATCTAATTCATGCATTAATCTAATTGTGTATATTACCTTGCCATTTTTAACTCATTCCCATGTTCCAACTCACAAAATTCATCAGTTTAATGGAATGTTTTATGATTTGGGTCTTTGAACTATGACGTTATATCACTGTTTTATCATTGTTATTGAAGTCTGTACTCATTCAGTGCTAGTGGGCTATGAACACCTTATACTTTTGTGTTTACTTACGTTTCATATCTTCCAAGTAATGAGTCACTTAAACCATGAAACTTATCATTTATTCAGTTGTTATGATCATGTTGAGCACTATCAGTTGTTATGTTCAGTTGACTGAAGTCAGTACCAGTGTCCATTCAGTTGAGAGTAGGATTTAGCACTGAGTGAACCCAGGAATAGGAGCTCACCTGCCAGTAGAGGGTATGACCCTAAGTAGCAATCCCTGAGTTCCAAAACTACGTATTCAGCGTAGGTTTGAGATGTCTTCCTACTAGTTTAGTGTTAACACATATCTCATACGAGCACCTACCAGTAGAGGTTGACTCCCTAGTCCTTTGGGATACAGTTTAGTGGATCCACACAGCCAGTGTTGGTACCCATGGCGAGGTACTAACATTCTTCTAACTGGGGTTATAAATTGGACCCCAATTAGCTCATATTGAGGCATATCGATTATATGATAACTCCCACAGTTTCAATCAGTATTCAGTGTATCTCAGTTCAGGTTTGCATGACTAAGGAATCAGATTTTCAGTTGTTCAGATATTCGGATCATTTCAATACATGCTTTACTTGGCATTGCATTCTCAGTTTTATATGTTCATGCATTCATGTTCAGTTGCCATATGTATTTGAGTTAGTCCTTACGTTACGTACTAGTACATTCAAAGTACTGATCGTATACTTTTATCTTGTTCTATTTTATCTTATAACATAGGTTCTGTCGCACAGTTTCTCGATCATCCCTAGACAGCTCAGCAATTCCCTGTAGCAGTATGGTGAGTCCTCATCTATCGAGGACGTGTCATGCTATTTCAGTATTTCCTTATGTTCAGTTCTGTTAGAGTTAGTTGGGGGTTTGTACCATCAGCTCCGTATGTTTAGAGTCTTTCAGACAGACGGTCTAGTTTTTCAGTATTTATCAGATACTTCAGACATATCATTTTATATAATTAAATATTCATATTTATAGGACCTTATGGGTTTATCTTCTGCACATGTTATGTTATCATCATTTTATTTAGTGCTTACAGCAGGTACTTGACCCTGGGTTAGCTTGGGATTAATTGTGACCTTAAGCACCGGCGTTGTGGCCAGGGGGTAGCCTCGGGTCGTGACACATAACTAAACCCGTAAGTTTGTGGCTTGATTCTGCTTTAAGTACGAGTGGCTCACTAAGAGTCGTAAGGATATGTTGCTAGTCATTGGTGGAATCGTAGGGTGTCCAGTGTAAGTCCCAAATTAGGTTCTGTGTTGACTAAGACTGGACCCTATGAGTCACAGGGTCCCATTACGAGTAGTGTCATTGAGTTGTAAGGATTACAGTGTAGGGTGCCTTAGTGGTACTGCCTTAGTTACGACTTATGGTGATGAGTAGTAAGGAGTGATTACGATTCAAGGGGTTTACTCGTAGTCAAAGGCAGAACGTTTTCAACTTTCAAGTTGAGGACATTCTAGACATTTTCCCTCTTACCCAACTTGAAACCCACATATTTTAACCTCTTTAGGGTACCATTATCTTTCAGAAACAATCTAAGTAACGTCTCAAATACTCCAAAATTCTCAAGGTCAAGAACACTTAGGCTTTTCAAGAGGTTGATCAATTAGGGCACTCAAGGGTGATTTCTCTCCGTACATCTTACTATTACAGGCATGTTACTCTTCCCTCATTGTTAATTTTGTAAAAACATGTGATTTAAAGCATTATTCATGAGATTATTGTAATGGTTTTGAAACAAAGGTTAGGGGTTTTGAATGTTTATGAATTGAACAATGTTTCTCATGGTTTATTCATGATTTCCATATTTTAAATATGGTTTTGAACTTGTGGGTGCATGGGTATGGTGAATAAACTAGGGAATTGTGATTTTTCCTAAACTTGTGACTTTTGAAGTGGTTATGACGCTAACCCCATAATATGAAATTGGTTGTAATTATGAGAACTATGAGAATTTGTAAAAATTGAACCAGTCTTGATCTAATGTATGATATAAAAGAATATTTGAAATACAATGGTATGATTTAATGAACAAAGAGATTCGATGTCTCCCACCGTGTATTAATGAACAAATAGAGTTGTTCTCCCAAAATTATTGGAAATTTTTTTGGGCATGATGTGTTACTTTGCAAGTGTAGTTGGTAAGACTATACCAAAAATGTATGCATAAATATGTATTGTGGTTCATTGAATGGGATTGTGTGATAAATATTTTAATTGGGGTCTATTGAGGGTTTTGTAGCTGAGTCGTGAAAGTGAAGGTCCAAGTGACCGATACTGGAAACCGCGTTTGCCGACACGGGGGTCAAATTGACCTGGGAGGTTCGATCCCCCCGTAAATCATTATATGATCAGGTGCTTAAGTTACCTTGGTATATATTTGGAGGTTCGAGTCCCCCATATGCATATATATGAGATTGTTCTCCGGTTCGTGTGGCTACATGCACTGAGGGCCGATCAGGGGGTGAGAGCTAGGTCTCATATAGCCCGTAGGTACTATTATATGACGGTTGAGATACACAATCAAAGCTAAAGTTTTGAAGCACATATTAAGCCTTGTTCCCCATCCAGGCATGTGATACATATATATATGTTTACGCATTTGATTATGAGCATTGGTTTTTGAATGATTTTAAACTGTTAATCGTGTCATTACGTTATCCTTATTCCTGAGTTACATGCTAGCGTTCACCCCACTAACCATTTTCAGACGATATATCCCTACGCAATGTAGGAATTGGTCATTTTTCTACTCCTTCTACTTAGTGACTAGGATTCGAGATCCGCTAGCAAGTCAGATTGAAGTGGTGAGCTTCCATACTCTGGAAGACCTCATTTCATGATTATGGTTTTCTTTACATTTTGACTAAACCTTTCGATTTAGTTTGTGGCTATTACTGGGGGAATGTCCTGACACTTTATTGATGTTAAATTTTGGAGTTTAGAAGGCTTTGTTTTGACTACTGTTGCTATTGGGCGGCGGCGGTCGATCGTTTGGCCGGTCGTCGGTGGTTGGTTATGGACATGCATTTTAAACTTTCTTAGACTATCATATGCTATCTTGTTATATATTTGGAATTCAACTAGCCTTGGGGTGCGGTGTGTTTGGTTTGGTTAGGTTCAAAGGGTGATATCAGGTCCACGTGGGACTTGAGATACTCGTTATGGCCAAGCCCAGGTTCAGGTCTTGACGCATGACTTCTAGCATCATTAACATCGTAATTTCTAATGTCATTAATAAGAATGATTTTTAACATGATTACTAGCAAAATTATTAAGCATGATCGTAAGCATGAGCAATAACATAGTCAATGGCCCAAATAATAGGCTAATCAATGGCTTAATCAATAACATAATCATAGGCTTATTCCATAGTTATTCAATGGCTCATCACAACATAAACAATAATCTAGTTAAATAACCCATAAGTATTACTTCCTATCTCATCATCACCATAACTATTAAGTGCCAAGCTTTTCAATATGGCATCAACAAACATTCCTAAGTATTCAACAAGCGTATAGGGGTTTCAAGAAAACTAATCATCAATCTTTGACTTAAGGAGGGTCCAAGAGCCCACTTCCAAATCTCCAAAATATATTCTAAACCAAATTCTACCCAGGACTAGGCTAAGATATCTAAATCCACTCTTAGATTTATAGCAAGCCCCAATTATCCCTAAGGTAGGGATTTTACTCAAGCATTTAACTAAGTCGAAAGGAAACTAAGGCAGTCTTCATTAGTGTAGGCAATAAAGGCCAAACTTACCCTAAGCATGATTAACTAGAGATTTTTACTTAATTTAGATAAAACTAAAGCAATTCATGCTAAACATGAGTAATGAAGTCTAATGCACTAATGTCACGACCCGAACTAGGGCCTGGCCGTGACGGACATCCCAAACCCTGAAGGCCCAGATGTCCTACTCTATATGGTAGCCATACACAATATTTATAGAATAAGAGAAGATACGAAAATACAATCTGATACGGAAACATGGTCATTAACTCTGAGATTCAAGACATAAGAACGAAAGCTGCAATTCAAAACATCTGAATAAGATCTGACTCAGCCTGCGAAATCTCTACTACATCTCAAAATTGTTCTGAAAATTGGGACAAGGCCCCCAGTAGACCAAAACACTGGCTAATAATAATTCTCTAGAAATAAATAGGCCTTCTGAAACAAAGAAGGTTCACCCACTTGACTCTGTACTTCTGTCTGAAGAAACCTACTGCTTATCAGGACCCTTAGACTGCTCCTCAAAACCTGGAAGGTAGGGGGTCAATACAGATGTACTGGTATGCAGAGCAATCCAAAATAAAGCTTTAAATATAAATAAGATAGTTGAGAGCTAATCATAAAACATCATATAGGATAAAAATTCAAAACACATGGGCATTTTTTATAATCATAAAACCTTTCTATCAATGCAGTTTCTAATATTTATATTACTTCTGAGATAGGTGGCACTCCCCTACAAGTATGATATTCCACGGGCTATATGGAATCCACTATTGACTCGGTGGGAAGCCCCCAACCCAAGTGTGTTGCAAGGGTTGGAGTTTCTGAGTCTGATACGCCACAGGGCACTAGGCCAACGTATAATAATAAACCCGGATAGGTAAATCATGGTTTTGGGCAATGAATTGTCTGAACTCACACCTCCTTTGGGGAACCACCTAAGCTCTCTTTATGCCCAATTGTAGTCTATCCTGTAACATGCATTATTCTAGTTTCAAAATCTGAAAATCTAATTTCAAAACATGCATTCTATTTTATTCTGAATTAACATGGCATTATCTGAGTTAGTGTCGTCACACCAAGACTTGCAAGTCCTATTTCTGATCCATAATGCATCATGAATAATTCTTTCATCAAAAGTCAATTCATACCACCCAAACATGCAAATAGTATAAAAGATTTCATGTTCCGTAAGCACAAGTCAAAACTATGCAAGGATTATCATTCTTTCAATAATAATGTGGTGGTTCTAAAATCTATGTCCAACTATGCAACTCTTTCCTTTAGATATTCATATTCAATATTTATCAATACTAACAACCCTCTCTTTTAATTTCAAAAATCATATTCAAGTCATAGCAATAGTCAAGATATTTCATACCATGCTTTTCAAGATGCATTTCAAAGCAATTCATATTATATGAAAGATGGGAAAAGTCATAACAAGAGAGGGATTCATTATAATTCATGATCTCAGTTGAATATTCATCCTTAAACACATGCATACATATATATAGACTTTCAAATCAATTTGGGGGAAGGCCTAATGACCAAAACAATGCCATTGAGACTTCTAAAACATGATTATAAGTCACAAATCTAAAACCCTTTTTCTTAAAATCATGATGTTTATGCCCATGAGATTTTTAGGAAACCCCATGTACCTTAATTTATGAATATTGAATGAACTCGTGCTTTAGGGATGCTATTCGAATAATTGATGGGTGCTTCTTGTGGCCCTCACAATGGAGATTCTGAATCTCGAAGAATTATTGAAAATCCACGGTTGGATCTTGAGTTATTTAGGTTTTTAGTTTGAAACCCTAGAGAGTGTTCTTGTGAATTTTTGAAGAAAGTATGAATAATGTGGTCAATTAGGAGTAAAATCACGTGTTTAAGTTGATAAGGGAGTGGAAATTACCCAATATACCCTTAATGAGATGAAATAAAATATAACTGGGAGCCCAATTTTATGGGCCACCGCTACGCGCCACTATCACGGTGGCTCACTAAAAATTGACGGATGGGATTCTTGGGGTCACCGCGATACGGAGCCATCGCGTTATCCCTCTGGTTGAGACCTAGAACTTTAGCGTGACGCACAACAATTGCACTAGGCTACTGGAATTTGACAATTGTTAAATAGACCACCTCCGCAACACGCCAAGCACCAAAATAATGGTTTTCGTTCTAGCCCGAAATGTAAGGTGTTACATTATCTCCCCCTTGATATCATTCCTCCCCGAATGATGGGTAGGAACGTTGAAGATTAAAGGTATGGAATAACACGGATATGATATGTCTTCTAAGAAAGGATATAACTGATCTGAAACATTTAAAGATATAACTGATCTGAAACATTTAAACTTCTATCATGAAACTGAATTCTGAGCTGACCTGCCCTTACTTGTTTTAAGGAGCTGATTCATGCTGAGAGTTTAGGATTTCCCCGAAGTGTTTATGCTCAAATCACACACATTGTATTTGGAAGTGATAACTTATATAAGTATGAATCATGAGGCAACAAGATTTAGATCGTACAAAGGTATTACACTATCTGAGCTAAAATAACTGGAAACAATTTGAGATTATGTGTTGAACTCTTTTGAATTGAGTCATGACTAAATAACTGAGTTCACAACTTAGACGGATGGAATAGATTATATTTTGGGATGGTCATACGCATTGGACTTCGAATAGTAGAATTGAGTAAAAAGGTGGAAGACCACTGTAACTTGTCTACCTGACTGTCAAACTGAATTGCTGGATATATAGACGAAATTATACTGGACACTTATGCTTAAATTGCATATCTCTTCAACACTCTTTCCAAAGGAGTTCTAGCAGCATTAGGGAGCAAAGGATCTTGGGCACAATTTACACCAGAGATCCAACTATGGAATCACAACATTGACACTACTCTGTAGCACGGAATATCGACATCTAACTCATAAACTAGGATAGAATTACCAAACCTTAGGCAATGCAAATTCTTACTTTCAAGGTTAACCATAATTCTAAAATACTTAAACATCATGCTCATTGATTCCACTTATTTTTATCACATGGTCGCTGATATTTCCATATACTAATGTCTAAACTGAACTAAATCCCCTCACCATCTTCAAGCCTAACTCAAAATCACAAGACGCACCACTTAATACCGTAGTACTAGTCTGAATCATGAATTCAGTACACCCTACATTTCACAATTCCTCATCTCATGCATAATTCTTATTGCCACTCCAGTAATCACCTTCAACTTCGCATTAGACATTCACAAACACTCAAAGCATCCATTCGTATGTATACAAACATGACATTCAATCCTATCTTCATACCCACATATGCACTTCTACACAAACTCTCATAAAGCATTTTTCTCATATTCTATAATACTTCTATCCATAACAACTTCCCTGCACTATTCAAATGATACACATAAAATATTCTCAACTATCCAAGCCATACACGAAACTTCACCTCAAAATTCTTTCAACTTATGGACTTAGATAAAACAAGCACACAACAATTTTTCCCAAATATAACACGTAAAACTTCAACTAACCTTGACATGTATCAAAGACGTGGCCTCAATCTTACTCCACAATTACTACATTAACTCAAATAAGCACACCACTATCTTTTATCAACAAGAGATGTTTACTCTTCCCATCTAGACAACTATTCATCATCACTATCTCGACCTAAGGGAAATGGTCACTAAAAAATTAGAATACCGGAATCCGGAATATGAGAGGAGTACTAATCGTAACTTGATAACCTATGGAGGCATGAGGAATAGAGCACTCACAGCATGGACTCATTAAAGAGATCTAATCTGAGGACGTACCTGATATAAATCTGAATTTTCACTGATCGTTAAGATTATCACATGTGCACAAGAGTCACGAACTGCATGACCTAAATTTTTGGAATTCATAACTTATAGAAAGTGATTCTAACTGCTGAACAAACTGGGAACTCATCATACTAGAAACTAGGAGAGTACATGATTCCTTATCATATGCATGAACACGGACTATGATCATGAAGCTGAAACATAAAACATAAGTACGTATCGGAATAACTGAAATAAACTACTGAAATAAGAATGGATTGGGCATCGTTCTTTCTCACGGCCAATTCCACAACTTGCTGGCATATCTATTAGCATCTGAAAACTTAACTTGATTACTCGTTCTATTATCTCCCCTTTAGATTTAAGCCACTACTCTAAGTCTGTGAACCACTATATACACCCAAGTATAAACTAAAATCACTTTACTCTAGAGTTGGGGATCAAACAATACACATAAAACTAAACTTACCTTGTAAGACGGTATCTTTATGTATAGCAACCAATGCTAATACCTCCTTCTAAGATTCAACCCTTAGGTTTCTATAGCCCCAAAAGTCATCATATAATAGCTTAAACATTCACTAACTTAGATTCTTCTAACATTAAACCTAGATATCTCCAAACCTTTGACGGACCATTCCACTTCTGTCATAGTCTACCAGCATCATGCCTGCAAACTTATATTTCTAAACCATGAGAATTACGATTATACAAAAAGGCTCAACATCATTAATCATAACTTCATAACTTAGCTATCAAGAACATCACATATTATCTAACTAGTCTTTCTCCACCTAGCAACTCAACGGTACTACTAACCACATAACATGCAATGATCCTTGAAAATAATGTAGCCCCATAGCACCTTGGGTGTACTTCTACATCATACTTACAACATCAGACTTGATTACGAATTAATTAAACTTAAGCCCTTGTATACAATGTTCAAGCCTACTAGATCACTTTCACACAACTAACTCCCACCACATCAATTCATTATATCCACCTTGATCATATCTACCATTCCAACTTAGTGTCTAGTTCTAGCTCTGATGAACCACAACTTCACATAATTTTCTTACATGCCAAACATCTAGAAACATTAATTTGCCAAAACTTCATAACAGTAAGGATCGATCACAATCCTATAATCTATCTTATTTAAAATCCATTAACACATCCTTCTTCTACACATCATTACTATCTACCCCTTTTATACAGCTAAACTTAGTTCATGGCTTCATAAGTCCCAACTAAACTCCCTCTTACAACCTCAGGGGCATCAAAATTAACACCACTCATCCACCAAGTACCTTCATCAATAACCTATAATTTTCTTGCACGACAAACACCGTCAACAACTCTTTTCATACTTAAAGTAAACAATAATTCACCTTAACTAATAACTCCTTATCTACCTTACATTCTACTAAACTAACACACAGGGACGTATCACTTCATTACCAACTCAATCATATGCAAAAAGATTCGGCCATACATATATTCAACCAACAAAAGAACAAGAAGTCGAACAACAATTTGCTAGTGAATCAAAATAGGCCTCACACGACTTCACTAGACTTTGATTTTGTGTTTTGAACAAGAAATGAGATGAATGACAAGGCAACTATGCTAGTGAATCGAAAGAGCCCCACACGGCTTCACTAGACTTTCAGTTTCAACAACACAATGATAACAAGATTACAAGAGATAGAAACTTGACACATAATAATCAATGATCTAAGATTACACATCTTACTCTGTATAAATAAAAATCTGAGTCAAACACTTCCCCCACAGACTACCATACAATCCACACATACTACTAGCTACCACATTAGTCTATCACTATAAAGAGGTAAATTATCCTCAAACATCGGCTCTTCAACTAAAATATTTATTTACACAAAAGTCACCCTCACTCTGACTTCTAACTTTGTGACTTCACATTATCAACTTCTTGGTCCAATCACACTACCAATAGGTCATGACACCGACACTTTAACTCACACTACTATTCGGGTGGAAATATAGTTCCAACATTCTGCTATATATCATCCCCCCACTTAAGCATGACATCTGCAACCTAAATTTGTGATAAGGATCGAATACACTTAATAGCGCAGGCTGAAAAGCATGATTTCATCAGAATTAAAGTTCACACAAGAGTAAATACACCCTGAAGCACTAACGGACTCTTATCAAGTCCTTGTACAATCTTTAAAATCTTATATGGCTCAATCAGAAAGGATCATACCATTTAGATTCTATACTTCTACACCTGAACCACCTCAATGATAAGATATATCTGAAAACATCAAGGTAAGGAAAGAATTAGGATAACTTTACTTTCGTAAAGGCAACACCATAGTACGAATTAGAATATGAAAGAAGAGTATTCTGACTCTATAGCATGAACTAGAACATAAAGAAAGGAAAACATTCCTAAACTCCTAGTAGCCTCCTGCTTATAAGTGTGGTGTGCTGCAAACCCATAAATAAGACTCTACCCGATGCGATTTTGAAGACACCCTAGGACCATGACCTATGCTCTGATACCAAATTTGTCACGACCCAGACTAGGGCCTGGCCGTGACGGACATCCCGAACCCTGAAGGCGCAGATGTTCTACTCTATCTATTAGCCATGCGCAACATTTATATAATAAGAGAAGATGCAAAAATACAATCTGATACAGAAACATGGTCATTAACTCTAAGATTCAAGACATAAGAATGAAAGCTGCAATTCAAAACATCTGAATAAGATCTGACTCAGTCTGCGAAATCTCTATTACATCTCAAAACAATTCTGAAAACTGGGACAAGGACCCCAGTAGACCAAAACACTGGCTAGTGATAACTTCTGGAAATAAATAAGCCTTCTGAAATAAAGAAGGCTCACCCATTGGACTATGCACTTTAGTCTGAAGAAATCTATTGCTTATCAGGACCCCTAGACTGTGCCTCAGAACCTGGAAGGTAGGGGGTCAATACAGATGTACTGGTATGCAGAGCAATCCAAACTAAAGCTTTTAATATAAATAAGATAGTTGAGAGCTAATCATAAAACATAATATAGGATATAAATTCCAAACACATGGGCATTTTTGATAATCATAAAACCTTTTTGTCAATCCAGTTTCTGATCTTTGTATTACTTCTGAGATAGGTGGCACTCCTCTACAAGTATGATATTTCATGGGCTATATGGAATCCACTATTGACTCAGTGGGAAGCCCCTAACCCAAGTGTGTTGCAAGGGTTGGAGTTTTTGAGTCTGATACGCCACAGGGCACTAGGTTAGTGTATAATAATAAACCCGGATCGACAAATCACAGTTTTGGCCAATGAGTTATCTGAACTCGCGCCTTCTTCGAGGAACCACCTAAGCTCTCTTTATACCCAATTTTAGCCTGTTCTAAAATATGCATCATTTTAGTTTCAAAATCTGAAAATCTAATTTCAAAACATGCATTCTATTCTATTCTGAATTAACATGGCATTATCTAAGTTGGTGTCGTTACACAAGACTTGCAAGTCCTATTTCTGATCCATAATGCATCATGTATGATTCTTTCATCAAAACTCAATTCATACCACCCAAACATGCAAATAGTGTAAGAGATTTCATATTCTGAAAGTACAAGTCAAAACTATGCAACGATTATCATTCTTTCAGTAACAATGTAGTGGTTCTGAAATCTTTGTCACACTATGCAACTCTTTCCCTTGGATATTCATATTCAATATTTATTAATACTAACAACCCTCTCTTTTGAATTCAAAAATCATATTCATGTCATAGCAATAGTCAAGACATTCCATACCATGCTTTTCAAGATCATTTCAAAACAATGCATATCATATGAAAGATGGAAAAAATCATAACAAGAGAGGGATTCATTAGAATTCATGCTCTCAATTGAATATTCATCCTTAAACACATGCATACATATATATAGACTTTCAATTCAATTTGTGGGAAGGCCTAAAGACCAAAACAATGTCATTGAGACTTCTAAAACATGATTATAAGTCACAAATCTAAAACCCTTTTTCTTAAAATCATGATGTCTATGCCCATTAGATTTTTAGGAAAACCCCACGTACCTTAATTTATGACTCTTGAATGAACTCTTGCTTTAGGGATGCTATTCTAATAATTGATGGGTGCTTCTTGTAGCCCTCATAATGGAGATTTCAAATCTCGAAGAATTATTGAAAATCCACGGTTGAATCTTGAGTTATTTAGGTTTTTAGTTTGAAACCCTAGAGAGTGTTCTTGTGAATTTTTGAAGAAAATATGAATAATGTGGTCACTTGGGAGTAAAATCCCGTGTCTAAGCTGAAAAGAGAGTGAAAATTACCCAATATACACTTAATAAGACGGAATAAAATATAACTGAGAGCCTGATTTTATGGGTCATCGCGACGCGCCACTATCGCGGTGGCTCACTGGAAATTGGCGAATGGAATTCTTGGGGTCACCGCGATGCGGAGCCATCGCGTTGTCCCTGTGGTTGGGACCTAGAACTTCAGCACGACGCGCCACAATCGTGCTAGGCTACTGGAATTTGACAATTGTTAAATTGACCACCTCTGCGACGGCCCAAGCACCAAAATGACGGTTTTCATTCTAGCTCAAAATGTGGGGTGTTACAACTATGATTCAAGGCAACAAGCTAAGTATTTCATCTCTATGGTTTCAATATAGCCTAAATAGTCTAACTATCCAAAGTCTTGCATTTTATCAATACAATACCTAAACACATCCCAAATCTAACACAATATCATAAGAATACTATGAGATAGATCAATCTAACAATGAATAAACCTAGCCTACCTTGATGCCAAAGAAAGCTCAACGAACCGCTAAACCACCAATTTTTTCTTTCAAGATGCCAAGCTATCAAAAATATATTCTAATCATTAATACGAGAATAATGATATACATATTGCACCATTGTGCTTCGGATCCAAAAATCACCCCCAAAAACCTATATGGTTTTCACGTACGAAAATCGCATTTTTGAGATTAACTCAACACTCATTCAAGATCAAAGAATTGTTAACCACAAAAATGGGTGAAAACTAAGCTAAACTAGGGCTAGAATCAGGGCCTAAAGGTTTTGGGGTTTTGAGCAAATAATTAAGAAATTTCACCAAGAAAAAGGTGAATTCTTACCTCAAATTGAAAGATAATCACAAAAATAAATATTAATCAAGCTTCTCAATCTCCCACAAGCTTTAATTTAAAGCTCTCATACTATTCTAGGGTTTAGCTCTCAAGGGGAAAGATGGAAGATGCCAAAAATCGTGGGAAAGGGCTCATTTTATACCCGGTCTAGGTGCTTGGGAGTCGCTATCGCGACCACGAAGTGTGTGATCGCCACATCCTACGACAGTACAGACCAGTCGCGATTGCAACCCCTATTGTGCAATCGCAGCCCAAGGAACATGATCGCAGCTGCATTAGTTGACAACTGAAACTTGAAAATTCTTCCCAAGTTTTCATCAAGTCCTTGGGATTCATTTGGAATCCCACATATGCAAACGAACTATGTAGCCACACTAAATTTGGCATTTTTGGACTTAATGGAGAAATCAAATTTTCCATTCATGGTCAGTTGGATCAAATGTGGCCCCACACCCACATTTTTAATTTCTCAACTTTCCGATCAATAGGTCAAAATAAGCTCGGGTGCCTCGAGACCCAAACTAAAGGTCTAACTAGCCTAAAATAGATATTCCAAAGTTGTTGACACAGTCAAAATTTGCATACGAGATCATTTTACTGAAGTTTTTACCCAGTGGCTATTTGGATCCAGCGAAGACTTGTAAACAGGGAAATGACTCTAAAAAACAAATGAACTGCCTAGTAATCGAACTTAGTACTAGCAAGTCATAAATGACTTGGGACAGCTATAAAAATCTCTAACGGTGAAAATATGCAAAAATGGAAAATAACCTGAAGAGTCATTACAATATCCACTACTAAAGGAACTTTTGTCCCCAAAAGTTAACGATTAGAATATATCTGAAGTCTAAAACAGGTGAGGGTATTGGGTCCGCATCTCATTCTTGATCTCCCAAGTGGCCTTCTATACTGGGCGGTGCCTCCGCTGAACCTCAACTACAAGAATTTCTCTAGTGTACAATCGTCTTACATCACTAGCCAAAATGAGAATCGGCTCCTCTACAAAGGTCAAATGTTCACCCAACTATACTAAGTCCCATCTAAGCACATGAGACGGATTCGAAATATATTATCGCAACATGGAGACATGGAAAACTAGATAAACAACAGAAAAATCTAGAGGCAAAGCTAACTCATAATCTACCTCGCTAAATGGCTCACAGAATCTCAAAAGGTCCAATATATCTAGGGCCCTTCCTCCCAAATCTCATCACACCCTTTATGGGTGATACACAGAGAAATACATGATCATCAACTCCAAATCTCAAGGCACGAAGCCTACGGTCTGCATAGGCCTTCTGTCTACTCTGACCCGAGCTCAATGTATCCTGAATCAACATGACTCTATCGAATGACTATTGAAGCAAATCAGTACACTGGACCTAACCTTGGAAGTATCAAACCATCCAACCAGAGAACGATATCTCCTACCATACAAATCCTTAAAAGACGCTATCTCACTACTCGAATGATAACTTTTATTATAAGCAAACTCTGCCAAGGCCAAGTGATCCTCCTACTAGCCTTTGAAATCTATAACATATGTTCAGAGCATATCTTCAACGACCTGAATAGTCTGCTCGAACTGGCCATCAGTCTACGAATGAAAGACTGTACTAAGATCCACCTGCGTGCCTACTCCTAAAGAAAAACTCTCTAAAACTTCAAAGTGAACACCGAACCACGGTCTAAAATAATATAAATGGGCACCCCATGCAAATGGACTATCTTGCAAACATAAATATGAGCTAATATCTCAGCACTAAAGGACATCTAAATAGGAATAAAATATGATGACTTGGTCAAAACAATCTATAATGACTTAAATACCATCGGAACCACGGGAAGTGCGAGGCAAACCACTAATAAAATTCATTGTAATCCGCTCTTATTTTCACTCGAGAATGGGCAATCTCTGAATCAAACCACCAGGTCATTGATGCTCAACCTTTACCTGTTGACAACATAGGCAAAGAGCTACAAAGTCTGCTATATCTCTCTTTATACCACTCCATCAATAATGTTGTCTCAAATATATATACATCTTGGATGTACCGAGATGAATGGAATATCTAGAGCTATGAGCCTCATGCAAAATTGACTGAATCAAGTCATTGTTGACACCTAATTTTTGCCCTCCATAACTAAGTTTAATTCCAAGTTTCTTCAACTTTTAAAATAAAATAACAATATTTATTTTATCCGAATAAAACGCTTTTCAAAATATTTATCTGGGTAAGTTATCATTTTAAGTAGCAATTATATATTATCGTATCCAATTATATGAAATTATATAATTTTGTTACTTAAATATTCTTTTTTATAAAACATCGGATTTTAATCAAGGTTTGTCTTGAAATAAATTTAAAGGATTAAAATCTTGATTTAAATATAATTTACTCTCAAAAAAAAAATTATTCAGATAAATATGTATTTGATTTTATTAAATCAAGAAGCTCGGGAGTGAAAGAAGTATTAATTCATATCAAATTTTAATTTAATTTAGCCAAACTATTAGATTTGACAATAATTAAAACCAAATTGGTTATAATTGTAATGCAATCCGCCAATTAATTTTTAATTTGGTCAAAATTAAATAAATTTGGCTAAATTTTGAATCTCAATTGGGTTTAAATTGTAAATAATCCCAAAAATCTCAAAAACTCTCATAACTTCTACCCAATTCCTATCAAAAAATAATTTCAAATTGTACTACATTGTACTATCCCCTCCCTCTCCCCCCACTTTGTCCTTTCCCAATTTTGAAATTCAAAAATTATACTATATTGTATAATTCCCCCAACCTTTTTTCTTTTTCCAAATTCCAATTTTGAAATTCAGAAATTGTACTACATTGTACTATCCCCCCCCCCCCACACACACATTATCTTCCACCTCACCTTATCTTCAATTTTTAAATTTCAAAAACACCCCTAAAAAACTTTCTCCCACATTGGTAGATTAATAGTATTGGATCCTTATCCTTTCCTATAAATACTACCAGTATTTTGGTAGAAAAATCAAGTCTCAAAGCCTCAAAGAATTGAAAAGCTTTTGAGCAAATAGTTGAAAAATTTTTAAGAACAAAAAAGTCTCACGAAAAAAAAAAGCTTTGAGCAAAGAAGAGTTTTTTTTATTTTAATAAAAACTTTTACTTTTAATTCGTGGGCTAATTGAAGTTCTTGAGTTGAACGCTTTCCGGTGGTAATCAAGACTCCAAAGAAAGCTTGTTGCCCCATTTTGCTGCCCCCAAAAAAGGTAAACACACCTTTTACTTTTTACAGTTTTATTATCATTTTCTTCGTCATCATTTTTTTCTTCGTAGTTCACAGTTATAATGTATTTGTTAGAATTGTTTGTTGTAAATGGCCTTAAAGACCATAGGACATTGTGGTATCAATATTATCGTTATTTTCATGTTCATGGTATAAAGATGAGTTAGCAATAGTCGTACATGCCTTTTTGGCTTTATTCTTTGATTATTATAGATAAAGTTTCATTTTTTGCTTAAAAGATGTACTTATGCTTGTTTAAATTCATTATTGGCGGATATATTTATTTTTAGCATGTAAAGTTATTTCCTTTATGTTGAAAAGAATAGTTAATATTGATTGTTTCTCCTTTTTTACTTTATTCTTTGATTATTATAGATAAGGTTTCAATCTTTGCTTAAAAGATGTACTCATGTCTTGTCTAAACTCATTGTTGGTGGATATGTTTGTTTTACCATGTAAAGTTATTTCTTTGATGTTGAAAAGAATAGTTAATATCGATTGTTTTGCTTTTTAGCTTTATTCTTTGATTATTTTGTATAAAGTTTTGATCTTTGCTCAAAAGATGTACTCATGGCATGTTTAAATTCATTGTTGGCAGATATATTTATTTTTAGCATTAAAAGTTGTTTCTTTTATGTTGGAAAAATAGTTACTATTGTTTGTTTCGCCTTAATAAAAATAGTAATTGATTAAATCAAGAATTTATCATTTGCTTGTAAATTATTTTAAGGAATTTTCAAAATCCCCATATAAGAGATGAAGTGTTAGCTTTATTTTCCATCCACGATGTTTATTCCTCTTTTTTTTGCATGTTTTTTAATTAGTCGAAATGCTGAGAAAGTTCAGATTTTTGTGGCTAAATAGAATTATTTAGATATTTTCGAGTCATGCATAGTTTGATTATGAAACGATATTTCACTTTTAGAAATACTAAACTTTTATTCTAATTTTCTTACTCCCTTTGGATTGTTATATGTGCTCTTTGTGTGTGTAAAAACTTGATTCGCGTCTCTCCTTGATTCATAATATTAAAAGAGAATCAAAGATGTCTTAGAAAGATAAAACATAGGCCGTTACACGTTTTTCCATAAAATATTGGTTGTAATTTAGCTGCATGAATTTTCGTTAATATCGCCTCAATTAAAATTTAAAGATTCTCTTTCTTGAAAAGCTAACCTTTATTTTCTTTTGTTATATGGATTAGTGTATATGTTTGTTCAATTTTAGAAGTCATGAGTATTTTTCTTGTTGCCTCATCCCTTTACTTTCGCAAGCTTACGTTGTTTGCTTCTCACATTAATTCACTGAATATGGCCTTCTTACTCTTACCTTTATTCATTCTTAATATGAACATAAATCATGAGGCATGCAAGTGGGTGTCTTTACTTCGCATTTTATTTGTTGACTCTCATTCTTGTGAAGTGTGCTTATCATTGTAATTCAAAAATTGGTTCTTGAGAGTTTCTTTTGCTTTGAAATATGTCACTTTTATGCCTTAAACATATATTAATTTCTTCATCTTTTCTTTGCATGCAAAAATGTCTCGAGTTCAAATAGACTCCTCTCCTCTTGCATTTCTAATGGGCCAATGAGGTCCACCTCTTCGAGTCAAGTTCAAAGTTTAAACCCAAGGTCGAATACATGGCGTGCGGGTGCTAGAAGATAGATGAAGAAGAAAAATGGATCAAAATCCATTGATGAGGTCGCTAAGAGACTTGAAAAGTCTCAATTTTTATTAGTGTTCTTTTTACTTAGTCATTTATTTATTCATTTATTTGGGGCATCGAAGCCAAGGTTGTATTCTAATACAGGTGAAGCAGATTATGGGATTAAAAAGGGCTCAAAATATTGATTAGGACAGGTGATGATGGGCCAAAAGCCCAAATTAGTTTAGGACTGGTTTATTGGTTTAGGCCTAACGGCTTAAATCTTCTAATTTCTCATTTTACCATTTTATGTGCTTATTTTGCTTTTCATTTGCTTAGACTTGGTTAAATCCCCTACTAAGTCGTCAAAATTTATTTTTTATACAAATCTTTTCCTAAAATCACTTTCTTTTAAAAAAAACTTTTTTTTCAAAGTTAGTCAAAGATAGTTTTCAAACAGTTCGGATAATCGCAAGTTAGTGGACATTTTAGGTGCCTTAAAAACCTTCCTAAAATGTTAATAGGAACCGCTTACCTAGAATTTCAAAACTTAAACAATTTTTCTATTTTTGATTGTTTAAAGTAATTTATAAAGGTTTTCTTAATTCCTTTTCAAAAATTAAGTGGTGACTCTCTAAAGTAAAAATTTCCGCAAAACAGTCATCAATCCTCGAAACATATATGCGGCAATCAAATCTCAAAACAGCCTCAGAATCCATGGTGTTCCTCTCGGATTCACCACTCAACACCTGATTATGAAAGAAGCGAAGCTTACTATCCTCAAACTAATTATCTTGAATTTGCTCAAATAATGAGGACCTCACCTCTACACTAGCCAGTATCCTCCTAGGATTTAAAATATCAAGGAAAACCATCAAGTAGCTAGGGACTGAATGTCCCATGCCAATGATCTTTGAGAAACTAAAATATAAGTCAAGCTACCCATACTCACTGCCTTCCGACTCAAGGCATATGCTACAATATTTGCCTTGATCGAACAATACAAGATGAAAATATCATAATCCTGAAGCAATTTCATCCATCTACATTGTCTAGCATTAAGCTCCCTCTAGGTCATAAGAGGTTGAAGACTGCGATGATCGGTGAAAATCTCACAATGTACATCATAAATATAATGCCTCCAAATCTTAAGAGCAAAGACTATCGCCGCCAACTCCAAATCGTGAGTGGGGTAGTTGTGTTTGTGTATCTTAAGCTGTGTAGAAGCATAAGCAATAACACGACCCTACTGCATCAATATACAACCTAGGCCAACACCAGAAACATCACAAAACACGGTAAATCCCTCACCCTTAACAGGATGAGCTAAAACATGAGCTGAAGTGAGAAAGTCCTTGAGCTTTTCAGAGATCGACTCATACTCCTTGGCCATTAAAGAAGAACCTCCTTCCAAGTCAATCGGGTCATAGGGGCTGGAATAATAGCAAACCCTTGATGAATCATTTATAATAAATAGCCAAACTAATGAAGCTATGAACCTCAGTTGAAGATATAGGTCTAGCCTAATCACGAATCGCCTAAATCTTGGCTGAGTTTACCATATTACCATCCTTAGACACCACATTTCCAAGGAATGTCACTGACTCAAGACAAAACTCACACTTAGAGAACTCAATAAAAAACACATGGTCTCTCAAAGTCTGGAGCACCATCCTCAAATATTGCGCATGTTTTTCTCTACTCCTCGAATGTACAATGATGTCGTTGATGAACACAATCACTAAAGAATCTAAATAAGGTCTGAATACTCAGTTAATCAAGTCCATGAATGCGGATGGGGAATTAGTTAACTCAAATGACATCACTAAGAAATCATAATGACCATAATAGGTCCTGAAAGCTGTCTTTGGGATATCCTCAGCCTGAATCCTTTACTGATGGTTGCCAGATCTTAAATTAATCTTATAAAACACTTTCGATCCCTGAAGTTGGTCAAATAAATCATCAATGTGAAGCATAGGATAACAGTTCTTCACCATCACCTTATTAAGTTGTCTATAATCAATATACATGCAGCGAGTGTGTATGTTATAATCAATATCAATAGGTCAAAATGAGCTCGGATGCCTCGGGACCCAAACCAAAGTTTTACCTAGACTAGAATAATATTCTGAAGCTGCTGGCGTAGTCAAAATTTGTATACAAAATTATTTTACTGAAGTTTTCGTCCAGTGGACATTTGGAACCAGTAAAGACTTCTAATCATGAAAATGACTCTAAAAACAAATAAACTACCCGATAGCCAAACTGTCAGTTCCAGCAAGTCATAAATGACTTAGGGCAGCTATAGAAAAACTTTAATATAAAAAATATGTGGAAATATAAAAATAACCTGAAGGGTCATTCCAGACGTGCTACTATTGCACCGCAGATCCTGTTATGGATCTAACAATTCACTTTGATTTGGAAAAAAAGAAAAGAAAATTAGTCAAATATGAATCTGCATTTATATGTTTCCAAAAAACATTTTTAAAGAAGAGAATACTGATATGAAATTATTGCTTATGTTTCTCCATGATTGTTTGTGTTATCATATTAAGAGTGGTTGAAGAAAGAAATTTTTCTTCTTTATTTCTCTTCCATTAAAAGAGAACATTTCTCATGGAAAGAAAAAAAGTACAGTGTAATTCTTTTTAATAAAGAAGAGGATACATTGTACTTAATTAATAAAAATAGGTAGTGGGAAATGTGTAATGCCTTGTACTATTTTGTTTTAAATAACAATAAAAAGAGTAATATAATAACAAATGCTTGTAGTACACTAATTTTCATGTTCTAGTACTTTGTCTTTTCAACAGAACCATAAACCATAAATATGGGTTTAGATCTCTGTATTAGTAAAATTTAATCATTTTTTATGGTTTAAATTGATTTTGTTTTTGTCTATGATTTTAATATCTAAAATGTGTATTGTTGTAGCCATACTTTGTTATTTTGTATAAATATATACAAAAATTTCTTTGTTTTAAGATAGAATTGATCGATTTTGTGACATGTTTATGAATTAAATAAGTGAATAAATATGACTTGATATTATTCTTGTCTTATTTAGTCACTTAAGTCCCTTTAATAGATTTTGCCTTCTATAATTAAACTGTGGCATAAGTTGTCACATTGAATGGTATGAGCCATTCTGATTGTTTCTTTGTTTCTATTTCAAACATAGCTGAACAAGGACAAACTCGAATCACTTTAAGTGAGAGTTCTGGATATTGAGATAAGAGACAAAGTGAAAGAGCACGTCATCTAAGAACATGTTTTTGAGGTCGTGAGATCATAAATGGTGTTCCAAGGGTAACACAAAATTTGTTACGTAATGAGAGGGCTATACGAAGGGAAAGAGAGAATAAACTAAAAGAGTTCAAGTCTTTTAAGATGTCGCCTAGTATTTCAATTGCTAATTTTATTCATTTGATTGAATTAAAACATGTAGAACTGAAAAACTATATTGAAATCTCGGATTGAGAAACTTTAACTATTTCAATGGATTCTCTCCATGATCCTTGGGTGAGAGATTAATTAAAGCTTATCATAAGATTTGGCCTAGTGAGCCTTTTTGGGTGTATATAAGTCGTCTCGAATATTTGTGGGATTATTTTCGTCTTTGAATTGACTTATAACTTGAAATTGTTAGTTAACTTCATATTATAAATATATTAAGTTGTTTCTCTCTTTTAATATGAATTTCATTTATTTATATAGGTTTACTAAGGCTTAGTTGAAAGCTATCATTAAAATTTATCATTAAGAAATTAACTTCTAATTTAATCAAATATTTAGTTCGTAGATGATGATTTGATTCTTAAGTGTCCTTTTGATTTTACACTAAACATGAAACCTTTATATGAATTGATTTACTTTAATATGTAATTTGCATGCATAATTAATAAAAAATACTAACGTAATTGTCTCTTAATAACACGCATGGCATAAAAAAACATAATTGTCGACTTGAACAAAGGAGAAAACTAAATGGTGATAATTACGATATCTAGAGTCGTAAAATATGGTATGTACTGAAAGAGAAAAATGCTCTTGAAGGTATTAATCATGTTTTAAGTCAACCAGAAAAGGGTAACAATGCACAACACATAAGAGACCTTGAATCTTATAAGGCTTAAAAAGGGCTGATTCTATTGCACGTGAAATTATTGTTAATTCTGTGGTTGATGACCTCATTCATGAATGTGAGAAATTTCCTACTGCTCATGCCATCTGGGTGCACTTGTGGGGAACATATGGGGTACTTCTATCGCCCGTTTCAGATAACTGACTATCAAGTTTGACACTTATAAGAAACGTCACGATTAGAACATCAAACAACACCTTAGGGTGGTCAAATATGATAGCTCAACTCAAAAGTACTGGTCATTTCTCTCAGATGAGTAACAGGTTGAGAAAGTGATACGGTCTCTTCCCAATAATTGAGAATATTTGAAGGTTAACTTAACCTACAATGATAATATGAAAACTTTGTCTGATATTTTCTGTCATGTTGAACTTGAAGATGAGCATCTTGGTGCTTCTAATGCCGCTTTTAATGTCTTTATGGCAAAATCAAGTGGTAGGAAGACTTCAGGATTCAAACACAAGAATAATTAAACAAATAGAAAGGTAAGAAGATCAAAGAAGGGTCCTTTAAGAAAAATAACAAGGCAAATTTCAAGAAGGAAAAAAAGTTTTCCAAGAAGAAAGACAAGAGCAAGATGAAGTGATACAATTGCCAAGTTCTGGGGCATTTTGCTCGTGATTATTCCAAGAAATAAAAGGTAGCATTCTAAATGCATCTCTAAGTGTTGCATATGTTTCTAGCACTTATTTATTAACTGAATCTTATCCTATGTGAATTATAGACTTAGGAGACACCAATCATGTAAGTCGAGATCGAGAAATATTTGTAGAATTTCGTCGAGTTTCACCTTGATAAAGGTGAATTTATCTAGGAAAAATGCAAAAGAATTGAAGTCAAAGGGAATGACACTTGCAAAGTAGGCTTGCGTAGAGGTTGATCTTTGATGTTGCATGACATCCTATATGCTCCATAGATTCGACGAAACTTAGTATCCGTGTCAATTCTTTTAGATGTTGGTCTTGATTTATTTTTTAGTCGTAATGGTGTAAGAATAACTATAGATAATATTTTTTATGGTTTTGGATTTCGATATGATCGTTTCATTATTTTAGATTGTAATCTTTCAACTTATGACTATTATGTTGGCCGTTGTGTAATGTCATGTTATTCTAGTAATAATGATGTTGATATACTTACATGGCATGCTAGATTGAGTCACATAGGGCAAGATCGAATGAGTATATTGACAAAGGAAGGACATCTATGTTCTTTCTCTAAAATTGAAATGCCAACTTGTGAAAATTATCTTGCCAAAAAGGTTACATGTAAACCATTTGGGAAGTCTAAAAAAGGTGAATTCTCACACTAGTAATCCGTTCTGATATTTGTGGTCTAATGAATATGAGGGCAAACTCTGGTGCTTTATATTTCGTTATATTTTGTTGATGATTTCACGTACTTTGGTTATGTCTATTTGATCTCTCATATATCTGAAGTACTTGAATACTTCAAAAAATATATGAACAAAATCAGAGAATCGATTAAATGAAATTAAAAAGGCTCTAAGAACCGATAGAGGTCATGAATATTTGTCAAAATAATTTGAAAAACTATGTACTAAAAAAGGCATTATCAGACAATTAACTACTCCTTATACATCTCAACAAGATATTGTAGCCGAAAGAATAAATAGAACATTATTGAATATGATATGGTCCGTGATGACGCAGGCAAATTTATCAATTTCTTTCTGGGGAAATGTGGTATTAACTACGACCTACATATTGAATAAGGTGTCTTCTAAATTAGTATCTTCTACTCTTTATGAACTATGGAAAGGTAATAAATCAAACTTTAATGATCTACGACCTTGGGGTTGTGTTACATATATTAAATATCGTTTTGGTGGGTTTGAAAAATTAAGTTCAAAAATAAAGAAATGTATCTTTATAAGATACTCAGAATACTTCAAAGAGTCTGTGTTCATTGGTGAATTGAAAGATGGAAGTACTACTGAGATTGAATCACAAGATGTCATATTCGCGAAAATAATTTTTCCAAAAAAGTGAAATAAAGAAAAATGAGTCTCTTTATGAAATGTTGAATTTAGATGATCAAATAATATCGTCAGACATGCTTGAGAATTCAATAAATCAAGCTTGGTCCAAGTGGGAGTTATGAATCCCAAAATCATATAGAGGAATTTGAACTTCAATTATGTAAGAGTATAAGAAAAAGTGTATCTAAACGATCTTATGAGATTAAGGATTATGTTTTCTTGGTATCTTCTACAGAGTTGGATGAACCTAATTATGTAACTGAGGTTTTATCGAGCCCTGGAAAAGATGAATGAATAAAAAAAATAAAAGAAGAATTAATATTCATGAAAATTAGTAAAACCCAAGATCTAGTTGATCTTCCTTCTGGGAGTAGAGCTATTGAAAACAAAAGGATTCTCAAAATTAAATGCAAATCAGTTGGGTCAATAGAAACACATAAAGCACGATTAGTGACAAAAGGTTTTACTCAAGAAGCTGGAATAAATTATGAGAAAACTTTTTCACCAATTGTAGAATTTACCCCAATCATTTACTTTGTCTATTATTGTACATTTGGATTTAGAATTAAACCAAATAAACGCGAAGATCATTTTTTTAATGGAGTACTAAATGACTAAATCTACATGGAACACCTGTAGGTTTTGTTGTTTGTAAATTAAATAGATCAATATATGGCCTAAAACAGAAGATTTGTAAATTAAACAAATCAATATATGGCCTAAAGCAATCTTCAATTCAGTGGTATATGAGATTTTATAAGGAAGTGATTTTATTTTATTTCACCATGATCAATGAAGACCATTGCATCTATATGAAGAAGTCCAATAAAATGTTTGTGATTCTTCCACTTTACGTGGATGATATTTTATTAGCTAAAAATATGTAAATTGTTAAGTCATGAATTTAAAAGTCATTTGACATGAAAAATATAGGTGAGCAGACTATATATTGGGTGTAAAAATTCAAAGAGATCGTTTCAAGAAAAGTTTGAGTATATCTAAAGCAACATACAGAAAGAAAATTTTGAAATGCTTGCGAATGAGTAGTTGCAAATCCATAGATATTTCTACACCAATAGGTGAAAATTTTACCTTGAAATGTGTTCAAAGACTGAAAAATAAAAAAAAATACATGTCTCAAGTATCATATTCAAGTACAATTGAGAGTTTGATGTATGCTATAATGTGTACTCTTCCAGATATTTGTTATGTTGTAGGTTTGATTAGCAAGTAACAATTCAATCCTGAAAGAGAAAATTGGACAGTAGTAAAGAGAAGTTTTCGATACCTGAAGGAAACTACAGATCATTCACTATGCTATAGTACATTTGATTTATTCATAAGAGGTTATATAGATGCTAATTGGGCTGGTGACCGATATGATAGAAAATCAACCTTCGATTATGCTTTCTTACTAAATGGTGGTGCTATTTCATGGAAAAATAATAATAAAATTTGCATGACCCTATCAACTATGAAATCTGGATTTGTGGCTTGTGCATCTGTAGTGCAGAAAGGTTTTGGTTAAAGAAATTCTTTGAGCATTTGAATATTACAAAAAATTCAAAGATCCCGTGATTTTGCATTGTGGCAGTCAAGCAGCTATCGCATATACAAAGGGTCTTAAGTATCCCAGAAAGATTAAACTCATTGACATCAAGTATAACTTTGTAAAAGGCATAGTAGCAAGTGGAGATACAAATTTAATACATTCCTACATAAGATTTGTTTGCGAAACATGTTATGGCTCTAGATTTTCATAGGATATGATTATATTTTTGTATGTAAATTGAGTTAATTATTATAATATTTCTATCAATATAAGAGTTTGAGTTTATGTTCATATCTCATATACATGTGATAATATATTTAATTGATAAAGTGTGATGAACAAGTCGCATAATTCACTCTCTCACATAATCAATCACCTCATACGTTGAGGAATGTGAAAAGATAAGTTCCACCATCAGATTATGACTTATTTTGTAAAGACAAATATGAGTTTCTCTAAGAAGATAGATTTGAGGACCATTAAAGAAGAAAACTCAGGTTAGATATTTAAAGGTGTCTAGACCAAGATCTGTACGGTGTTAAAATGACTAAAAGAATGAGACACACACACCAATACAAGGTGAAAAACATCGTAGCATGTGTTTCATACCACGTGTGCTTAGCGACTAATGAATTAATGGAAGAATGAATCCTTACTACTTTATTATGTGAGACCCTAAAAGTTACATCAACTTTTCATTGAAATATCCTTAGATCTTTGATTGTTTTTTGAAGTTTTTATCGGTGGTGATATTTTAGTATGTTACTAATAGCCATGAGTAATTCGGCAATGCAATGCATATATAGAAAAGAAGTTGATTTGAAACAGAAAAATTCGAGTAAAAAGAAAAGATGATTAAAATAAATAATTTAACTTATCTACACAAGTTGGCTATTACACTAACCATATAAGTGTCAATTGTAATTGTGTATATAAAGTTAAACATGAAATTGATTTTACCTCTTTAAGAGGATAAAAGATTGGATAAGTAACTACTAAAGTAGTGAATAATGTTTGGGTATTGTGAGTATTAGTATCCTCATATAAGTAGCGAATTCTTTCCACATGTGATTGGATCCCTATGTGAAGCTTGTAAAACCTTATAGGTAAATCTCTTAATGCTCGCAGGTCGTACAAACTATTTGTCACATGAATTGGATATATTGTTGATGTTGTGCTGGCTTGGGGTCTTGTCCACCATGTGCGAAGTGGGAGATGTAAGATTTTAAGTCACGAATTGCCCATGTGAACCGACCCGACCTTACCCGTAATATTTCTGATTAGAAAATAAAGTTAATCCTGATAAGGATTATTTGATTTTTCAAAAGGAGGGGGAACAGTTACTTAGTAACTGACAAACAGGTAATCATACATACCCCTTCTTCTTTAATAGTGAAAATAAGAAAAAGTGAAAAAAATCAAAAACATATCTTTTCACATAATTGTAGGTACTAATCTGATTTTGCTTCGAATTTGCTTATAGTATGTGTATCTCGTATTATCATATGTTGCTTTAGAAATAAGTAAATCATTCGAGATATTATTTTCATTCTCCATGTCCATGTAAGCCAACTGAATATCGAGGTGTGTTTTACTACAAAGGGAGTAATAGTTTAGGTAGATACTACCCAATTCCCTTTCAAGTGTTCCTTTTGTGTTGTGATTTTGTTCCTAAATAAGTGTATGTTTATGTCATGCCTCAAATCCTATTGGGGTGGACTGGCACCCATAACCGAGGAGGCCCGGGACAACCAGCTCATAACCTTATACTTCCCATGCATACCTCTATGACAACCCGAAATTCGGATAGCATCATGTCGCATATAAAAGGAAATAATCACTTGTATAAGCTCGAGCACATATATATATATATACAATACTTGGCCGTTGGAGCAATCACGTCTATTAACAAAACACCACCTTGACTGTACATTAGGTCTACAAAGCCTCTAGACAATACACAGAGTTTAACTAAGGTCGGGACACACCCCACCATATAACCAACTTCTATACAATACCAAAAGTGACTCTATATGACACAGAAAGCCCCGAAGCAAACTGGAGCTCACCAAAAGCAGCTGGATATCTTAGCTCCTACTTGTGCGGTGTATGAGCTGAGGTACCTGTGCCTGCAGCATGAAATGCAGGTCCCCCGAGGGGGATGTCAGTACGAAATATGTACTGAGTATGTAAAGCTGTAGATAATCACATATGATATAGGAGCTGTATAGAAATCAGAAACAAGTGAATAAATCGTAATAGGAGTGGACCACACTTACTAGAACTTGTGACAACCTGTACATTGTATTTATTCAATCAGTTTACCTTCGTTCTTATCATCTTTGTAATCATTACTGTACTGTACTGTGGCCATTAGGATGCCTCCAGTACATATCAACTGGGATCGACCCATGATAGGCTTATGCCCCTGGTATACCACCCATAAACACATAAATAAGGATCGACGCATGATAGGCTTATGCCCCTAGCGTACCACCCGATAAGAGAGAACTTCCATCACTTAGTTCAATTAATCTTTGAGATTGTTATTTCGGTCACCACTGCATTTTTGATACTTTGAAACAGCAATACATCAATAAGAGACATATAAATAGACCATCAATGCAATATCAATGAAGTAAGAACTCATTGGCACATCAATGAAGTTGGAGTCATCAATGCCATAACAATGAAGTAGGAACTTATTGGTATATCAATCAAATGTTTTGGAGTCATTAATAGCATATGGATCTTGTTTGAGTAACCGGATACTTTCTGACATTCATTAGTGCAATAAACATGTAAGATTTGGAGAACAAGTATGTATTGGAATGTCTTGACATCTTGTAGGGTGGAAACAAGTTCATTGGTAACGTAGGACATCATACAAAATCATTATGGATCACATGTTACTGAATAACTTTGGAAACTTTCTTAGTAGAACAATTGTTCACTTTCATGCCAAAGATATGGTATAGAGTATGCTTTACATACCTGACTATCAACCTTCAATACTAGTCCCAAATGGACTTCCCGTCTTTTCGGATTACTTATCTACAATGAACATATATAGCAATCTAGTATTAGCAACCAAACGTCACAATTCAATTATTTGAATTCACCAAACTAGTGGTTGAGTAGTAAGCCTTAATTACACCATAAAGGGTGTCACTTTAACCTTCTTATACTCCAATTACATTCACATGCCATGCATATTCATACAACAACCTCCAATATCAAGTTTGGATTCATTTATCCTTCCAACCAATCCATTAAATTAAATTGAGCTATAGACATAAATAATCATCAATTCAATAGTATATCACCATATCCACCTTCCATAACTCAATTACCATATCCACCTTCCATAACCCAATTACCATATCCACCTTCCACAATTCAATACAACCAAACCATACAAAATAGTCCATAACCCTATTTCCATCACCTTTCAATAACAACCAATACATATAATCCTCTATCACACATATACATATGGAAAAGAACAAGGCAAACAATATTCATACCTTAGAATTCACCTCTTGATTATGCAATCCTGTTTGCACAAATAATAGGTGTCGTTCGAAGCTCTCGAGATGACAAACGCAGTTATCAGATTACTTTGGAATTTCTGCGTTTGAATCAAAAGTAATTTAAAGGTCAAATTTGGCTAGGGTTTGTTCTTTCTCAATGATTGAAGATGAAAATGAGTTTTTGAACTCATATACATGTATATATACACATATTCCCGTCCATAATATAATAGGAAATGACCAAAATGCCTTTAAAATTTAAATAATGCCAAATCTGTCCTTTGGTGGACTGTTTTGTTAGGCTAAAGTAGATCGACCAAAACTTTTTTCTCCGATATCGGATTTGGGTGAAATTGGTATCGTTGAAAAGATAATTCAAAGGGATTTCATTTCATATAAAGTAGGCCACCCAGTTCGTCCTGTACAAGGAGTTATGGTCGTTTGAAGTTGACCCTAAAAATCTATTTTGAGAGGCTGAAGTAAAATGAGTATAACTCCTTACTCAGACGTTGGATTTGGATGAAACTAATTGCATTGGAAAGAAGAATCAAAGATCTTTCTTTGAATAGGTCGCAGCTCTCCCAGTTCATTATACTAAGGGAGTTATGATCGTTCGAAGTTGACCTAAAAAATTGGTTGGCCTCAGTAGTTTGTGTGCAGGAAATTTTCCTTCACATTTACCATTCTCAAATATCCCGGCCACCGTTTTATAGTTTCGAACGTGCTCGATTATATCTGAAACCTATCCGTTTTTGGAAATCTTTGTATCGTTGGAAAGCTTATTCAATAACCTTCGTATGGAACCATCGACGGGCAAATTCCGATATAAATAAAATAAAATAAAATTAATTCCATATAAATAAGACCAGTACACATACTTGAATACGCCAATACACGTACTTGAATACGGCGTGTCACATCCTTCCCCCTTTTAGGATATTCGTCCTCGAATGTTAGCGTAGTTATTCAACAAAAACAAGTTCAAGTCCATCATTAACATTCACATCATCACATAAATACTATGCATATATAAAAAAAACTTACTTGTTAATGTTGTAACTCCGTTTCTTGAACTTCCTATTCATCTTTGAACAATTGAGGGTACTTAGATTTCATTGCTTCCTCAGCTTCCCATGTAATCTCTTCCCTTTGACGATTTCTCCAACGTACTTTCACCGATGCTATCTCTTTATTTCTCATCTTCTTAACTTGGTGATCTAGAATAGCAATAGGCACTTCCTCATAGGTAAGATCTTCCCCAACTTGCACATCCTCAATAGAAGTGATATGTGATGGATCTCCGATGCACTTTCGAAGCATTGACATATGAAATACCGGATGTACTGATGAGAGCTCTTGGGGTAGCTCTAATTCATATGCAACTTGTCCAAACCATCGAGTGATCTTATACGGGCCTATATAACGTGGACTTAACTTCTCTTTCTTGCCAAATCTCATTACCCCTTTTATTAGTAATACCTTCAAAAATACCCAATCACCTATAGAAAACTCTAGCCCTCTCCTTCTACTATCCGCATATGACTTGTGTCGGCTTTGGGTTGTTTTCAGTCATTGCTGAATTACTTTAACCTTTTTTATGGCTTGATAAACAAGATTCGATCCGAACAAAAGAGTTTCACCCACTTCGAACCATCCTATTGGTGATCTACACTTCCTTCCATATAAAGCTTCATATGGTGCCATTTTGATACTTGAATGATAGCTATTATTGTAGGCAAACTCAATAAGAGGTAAATGATCATCCCAGTTGCCCTTAAAATCTATTACACAAGCTCGTAGCATATCTTCAAGTGTTTGGATGGTACGTTCTGCTTGTCCATCTGTTTGAGGGTGAAAAGTTGTACTCAACTTCATTTGTGTTCCCAAACACCTTTGAAAAGACTTCCAAAAGTTTGCGGTAAATTGGGTTCCCCGATCTGATATAATAGAGATTGGCACTCCATGTAATTGGACTATCTCTTTAATGTACAGCTTCGCATACTCTTCAACGATGTAAGTGGTCCTAACTGGTAGGAAATGTGCGGATTTGGTAAGCCTATCAACAATTACCCATATAGAATCAAACTTCCAGGATGTACGAGGCAAACCAATAACGAAATCCATGTTGATCATGTCCCACTTCCAGCTTGGAAGATCAATGTATTGCATAGAACCTCCGGGTTTTTGGTGCTCAACTTTAACTCTTTGACAATTTGGACATTCAGCTACAAATTCTGTAATGCTCTTCTTCATTTCATTCCACCAATACATATCTTTCAAATCTTGATACATTTTGGTTGATCCTGGATGAATGGAATACCTTGAAAAATGTGCCTCTATCATAATCTTCTTTCTTAGCCCGTCTACATTTGGCACACACAATCGGTTTTGGCACTGAAGTAATCCTTCTCGCATAAGCTCAAATGCCTTGGTTGCACCACTCTGAACGTTCTCCTTAAGCTGTAATAAAATAGGATCTGCATATTGCTTCTCTTTCACTTCAGCTACTAATGAAGATTTCGCAGCATTATGTACGATAAGATCTTTATTCGGAGTTTCAAGAAGGTGAACTCCCAAACTAGCTAACTGGTGAAGATCTTTAATCATCCCTTGCCTTACTATAGGCGCCATTATAGCCTTACGACTTAACGCATCAGCTACCATATTTGCTTTCCCTGGATGGTACAAGATATCAACATCGTAGTCCTTTAATAGTTCAAGCCATCTCCGCTGCCTTAAATTTAGATCCTTTTGATTAAAAATATATTGCAAGCTCTTATGGTCAGTATCTATATCAACATAAACCCCATATAAGTAGTGGCGCCATATCTTTAAAGCAAAAATAATTGCTGCCAGCTCAAGATCGTGTGTAGGATAATTTTTCTCATGTGGCCACAATTGTCTAGAAGCATATGCTATTACCTTACCATGCTGCATCAATACACATCCTAAACCAATTCTAGAAGCATCACAATACACTGTATACCCTTCGGTGCCTTCTGGAAGTACCAACATAGGTGTAGAAATCAACTTGTTCTTTAAATCTTGAAAACTCTTCTCACAGGCATCATTCCATTGGAATTTGGATGCTTTATGGGTTAGCTTGGTTAAGGTTGCTGAAATGGAAGAAAAGCATTTAACAAATCTTCTATAATAACCGGCCAACCCGAGAAAACTACGAATCTCCGTAGGCGTTGTGGGCCTTGGCCAGTTCTTCACAGCTTCTATCTTTTGAGCATCAACCTTTATCCCTTCACTAGATATAATATGACCCAAAAATGCCACCGACTTTAACCAAAACTCACATTTAGAGAACTTTGCATAAAGCTTACAATCACGAAGAGTCTGCAATGCCTGTCGTAAGTGATTGGCATGGTCCTCTTCTGATCTAGAATAAACTAGAATATCATCTATAAAAACTATCATAAATACATCCAGAAATGGCTTAAACACCCTATTCATCAAATCCATAAAAGCTACGGGTGCATTTGTTAGCCTAAATGACATAACTAGAAACTCATAATGACCATACCGTGTTCAGAAAGCTGTCTTGGGTATATCCTTCTCTTTGACCCTCACTTTGTGGTAACCTGACCTCAAATCAATCTTAGAAAAACACTTGGCGCCCTGTAACTGATCAAATAAATCATCAATTCTTGGGAGAGGATATTTATTCTTAATAGTCACCTTATTTAATTGCCGATAATCAATACACATCCTCAGCGAGCCATCTTTTTTGCGTACAAATAACACTGGTGCTCCCCAGGGGGACATACCAGGCCTTATGAATCCCTTCTCTAGCAAATCTTTCAATTGCTCTTTCAATTCTCGTAATTCTACTGGGGCCATTCTATACGGAGGAATGAAGATTAGTTGGGTGCCTGGTATTACATTAATACCAAACTCTACTTCTCGTTCAGGAGGCAAACCTGGAAGATCTTTAGAAAATACATCAGAAAATTCATTTACCACCGGAACAGCGTGAAGAGTTGATGGCTCCGCTTCTGCATCCCTTACTCTAACTAAATGATATATGTATCCCTTGGAAATCATTCTTCTTGCCTTAAAATAAGAAATAAATCTACCTCTTGGCGCGCTAATTTCACCTTTCCATTCAAGGACTGATTCATTTGGAAAATGGAAATATACCTTTTTCGTGCAGCAATCAATTATGGCATAACAAGACGCCAACCATTCCATACCCATTATAACATCAAAATCTACCATTTCTAACTCTACAAGATCAACCATCGTATCACGACTACAAACAGTTACTATGTAGTTTCGGTAAACCCTTCTAGCTATAATAGATTCCCCAACCGGTGTGGACACTTTAAATGGATTAACTAACAGTTCGGGTATTCTTTCGAACTTTCCAGCAACCAATGGAGTAACATAAGATAATGTAGAACCGGGATTAATTAAGGCATATAAATCGAATGAAAAGATAGACAATGTACCCGTAACCACATCTGGGAAAGCCTCTAAATTCTATCGATCAGCTAGAGCATACATACGATTTTGAGCCCCGCTAGAACTCGTGGATCCTCTATCACCTCTAACACGACCCATTGGTTGTGCTTCCCTTCCTGAATAAGGCATCAATGATGATGATGCAACAAATGACCCCATAGGTCGTGCCATACCCCCTATGACCCTCCGTGGGCATTCTCTCATCATATGCCTCGACATACCACACCAAAAGCAAACATTGGTCCCCAGCCGACATGCGCCCAAATGATACCTTCCACATTTATTGCATGGCTCTCAAGGAGGTCTCGATTGGATCATATTCCCTTGCCCTTGGTACCCCACTATCCGCAAACTCTGGCTCTCACTTCTGTGCCCAAATTGATTTCCTCTAGACCCTTGGAACTATGGTGAGACACTAGCTGCAGAATAAGAAGATAATGGCCTAGGTGGTCTAGCAGAAAACTGTGGTCTGAACCCTCCTTGGGATGCCATGAAATGCCCTGTAGATCTGGCCCTCTTAGAATATCCTCTTTCTAATTCCTGTGTTCTTCTCTTCTGCCTCTGATCTTCCATTTTCTATGCAAAAGCTTGGATCCTCGCTATGTCCATATCTTTGTTCAAAGCGGCAATAGTACAATCTCTAACCAGATATGGATCTAGCCTATCCACATATTGATGAACTCTGTCATCCATAGTAGCTACAACATTAGGAGTATATCTCAACAAGGAATTAAATCGGCGACTGTACTCCCTCACGTTTATATTTCCCTGATGAAGATTTTAAAACTGATCTGCACAGGCCTGACGAATCTTAAATGGAAGATAATGATCAAGAAATGTGTCTTTGAACTCTTTCCAAGTAGCTGGGGCTGCATCAATACCCCTAGATCATTTCCAGTCCTCGTACCAATATATAGCCTCCCCTTTAAATCTATACACCGCTAACTCCACTGTCCCTCTACCCTTTATATGCATAACATCTAAGGCCCTTTGAATTTGATCAATAAAGTCCTGTGGGTCTTCGTTAAGATCTGATCCAGTAAAAGTGGGAGGATCCATCTTAAGAAAATCCTGTGTTCGAAGGCTAGCCGCCCTATCTGTACCACTAGGACCCGTGGTAGGAATGGCTTGCCCTTGAGCTTGCCCAGCAACTATACGAGTCAAAAGTTGCACTGCATTTCTAAGATCTTGATCAATAACATTAATAGGTGGCTCTGGAGATATAGTTCTCCTTCCTCTTATTTCTTTCGGAGTGGAAGAAGTTTCTGATGCATGCTCACTTGAAGCCTCACTTTAATTAGCTGGTATAGTGGGTGACTTACTAGTCCCCTCTCCGGCAGCCACATATACTTGCTTATCAGTATTCTTGCTTCTAGTAACCGGCATCATTACTATAATAAGAGAAACAAACGGATTCAGTGGTCAACTATGAATTCATACACAATATAGGTTCTATCGCACGATCTAAGACATAAAGAAAAGAAACAATTCCTAAATATCCATAGCCTCATGTTTATAGATGCGGTGCATGACACACCGATAAACAAACTCTACGTAGACACGAATTTGTAGACTCACTAGAACGAACTTCTCTGATACCATTTTTGTCACGCCTCAAATCCTATTGGGGCGGACTGGCACCCGTAACCGAGGAGGCCTGGGAGAACCAGCTCATAACCTTATACTTCCCATGCATACCTCTATGACAACCCGAAATTCGGACAGCATCATGTCGCATATAAAAGGAAATAATCACCTGTATAAGCTCGAGCACACATATATATGTATATACAATACTTGGACGTTGGAGTCATCGCGTCTATTAACAAAACACCACCTTGACTGTACATTAGGTCTACAAAGCCTCTAGACAATACACAGAGTTTAACTAAGGTCGGGACACACCCCGCTATATAACTAACTTCTATACAATACCAAAAGTGACTGGATATGACACGGAAAGCCCCAAAGCAAACTGGAGCTCACAAAAAGTAGTTGGATATCCTGGCTCCTACTTGTGCGGTGTATGAGCTGAGGTACCTGTGCCTGCAGCATGAAATGCAGGTCCCCCAAGGGGGATGTCAGTACGAAATATGTACTGAGTATATAAAGCTGTAGATAATCATATATGATATAGGAGCTCTATAGAAATCAGAAACAAGTGAATAAATTGTAATAGGAGTGGACCACACTTACTAGAACTTGTGACAACCTGTACATTGTATTTATTCAATCAGTTTACCTTCGTTCTTATCATCTTTGTAATCATTACTGTAATGTACTGTGACCATTAGGCTGCCTCCAGTACATATCAACTGGGATCGACCCATGATAGGCTTATGCCCCTGGTATACCACCTACAAATACATAAATAAGGATCGACGCATGATAGGCTTATGCCCCTAGCATACCACCCGATAAGAGAGAACTTCCATCACTTAGTTCAATTAATCTTTGAGATTGTTATTTCGGTCACCACTGCATTTTTGATACTTTGAAACAACAATACATCAATAAGAGACATATAAATAGACCATCAATGCAATAACAATGAAGTAAGAACTCATTGGCATATCAATGAAGTTGGAGTCATCAATGCCATAACAATGAAGTAGGAACTTATTGGTATATCAATCAAATGTTTTGGAGTCATTAATAGCATATGGATCTTGTTTGAGTAACCGGATACTTTCTGACATTCATTAGTGCAATAAACATGTAAGATTTGGAGAACAAGTATGTATTGGAATGTCTTGACATCTTGTAGGGTGGAAACAAGTTCATTGGTAACGTAGGACATCATACAAAATCATTATGGATCACATGTTACTGAATAACTTTGGAAACTTTCTTAGTAGAACAATTGTTCACTTTCATGCCAAAGATATGGTATAGAGTATACTTTACATACCTGACTATCAACCTTCAATACTAGTCCCAAATGGACTTCCCGTCTTTTCGGATTACTTATCTACAATGAACATATATAGCAATCTAGTATTAGCAACCAAACGTCACAATTCAATTATTTGAATTCACCAAACTAGTGGTTGAGTAGTAAGCCTTAATTACACCATAAAGGGTGTCACTTTAACCTTCTTATACTCCAATTACATTCACATGCCATGCATATTCATACAACAACCTCCAATATCAAGTTTGGATTCATTTATCCTTCTAACCAATCCATTAAATCAAATTGAGCTATAGACATAAATAATCATCAATTCAATAGTATATCACCATATCCACCTTCCATAACTCAATTACCATATCCACCTTCCATATCCCAATTACTATATCCACCTTCCACAATTCAATACAACCAAACTATGCAAAATAGTCCATAACCCAATTTCCATCACCTTTCAATAACAACCAATACATATAATCCTCTATCACACATATACATATGAAAAAGAACAAGGCAAATAATATTCATGCCTTAGAATTCACCTCTTGATTATGCAATCCTGTTTGCATAAATAATAGGTGCCGTTCGAAGCTCTCGAGATGACAAATGCAGTTATCGGATTACTTTGGAATTTCTACGGTTGAATCAAAAGTAATTTGAAGGTCAAATTTGGCTAGGGTTTGTTCTTTCTCAATGATTGATGATGAAAATGAGTTTTTGAACTCATATACATGTATATATACACATATTCCCGTCCATAATATTATAGGAAATGACCAAAATGCCTTTTAAATTTAAATAATGCCAAATATGTCCTTTGGTGGACTGTTTTGATAAGCTAAAGTAGATCGACCAAAACTTTTTTCTCCGATATCAGATTTGGGTGAAATTGGTATCGTTGAAAAGATAATTCAAAGGGATTTCATTTCATATAAAGTAGGCCACCCAGTTCGTCCTGTACAAGGAGTTATGGTCGTTTGAAGTTGACCCTAAAAATCTATTTTGAGAGGCTGAAGTAAAATGAGTATAACTCCTTACTCAGACGTTGGATTTGGATGAAACTAATTGCATTGGAAAGAAGAATCAAAGATCTTTCTTTGAATAGGTCGCAGCTCTCCCAGTTCATTATATTAAGGGAGTTATGATCATTCCAAGTTGACCTAAAAAATTGGCTGGCCTCAGTAGTTTGTGTGCAGGAAATTTTCCTGCACATTTACTATTCCCAAATATCCCGGCTACCATTTTATAGTTTCGAACGTGCTCGATTATATCTGAAACCTATCCATTTTTGAAAATCTTTATATCGTTGAAAAGCTTATTCAATAACCTTCGTATGGAACCATCGACGGGCAAATTTCGGTATAAATAAAATAAAATAAAATAAATTCCATATAAATAAGACCAATACACGTACTTGAATACGCCAATACACGTACTTGAATACGGGGTGTTACAGTTTAGGCCTTCAAGAATACTTTAATCATAATATTTTCAATATTTACTTGAGTTTAAATATAGGAATTAATTTCAACTTGAAAAGATATAAAATTTAATTAGGGATGAGTTGGTAAAATTATCTTTCATTTTCTAGAAGTAAGTAGTTTTTTATTTTGTAAAAGTGTGCTCAATTCAAAGGAGCACTTATTTAGGAATGAGGGGAGTATCACGAATACTTAAAATATGAATCTCGTCAACATATAATACATGTCTTTGGACCCTTAACTCACTATATTACTATCTCTTTTAAGTGAGCAAATACAAAAATGATACACTTTTGAACAACTTACGGGTAAAAGTTATTCCAAAATGGTGTATCAAAGAAATTTAACTATAAACAACAAAAACAACAACAACAACAACAACAACAAACCCAGTGTATTCCCACATAGTGAGGTCTGGGGAGGGTAAGATGTACGCAGTCCATATCTCTACCTCTAAAAAAGTAGAAAGGCTGTTTCAGATAGACCCCCGGCTTGAGACACGGAATACTAAACTAATTCATAGTAAAGCATGGAACAAGATGGCATAACATAAATACGATACCCACAAGTAATAGTAAACAGAGAAAATTAAACAGATTTGTAATAAAGCATGAAACAAGGTATCATAACAAGAATAATACCCCCACCAAGTAATTCCCTACATTAGCGACCCAAACTGACCCTAGCCTTCTGCCCTAATTCGTGTCCTCCAGATCTTCCTATCTAGGGTCATGTCCTCAATGAGCTGTAACTGCTCTATGTCCCGCCTAATTACCTCTCCCCAGTACTTCTTCGGCCTATCCCTACCCCGCCTAAAATCATCCAAAGCTAGCCTCTCACACCTACGAATCGGGGCATCCATGCCCCTCCTCATCACGTGTCCGAACCATCTCAATCGGACTTCTCGCATCTTATTCTCCACTGGAGTCACACCAACCTTCTCCCTGATAGTCTCATTCCAAACTCTATCCCCCCTAGTCAGCCCACACATCCAACACAACATTCACATTTCCGCCACCTTCATTTTTTGAATGTGGGAGTTCTTAACTGGCCAACACTCCACTCCATACAACATGGCCGGACAGACTGCCACCCTGTAGAATTTGTCTTTAAGTTTGGGCGGCACCTTCTTATCACAGAACACCCCCGAAGCGAGCTTCCACTTCATCCATCCCACCCCAATACGGTGCGAGACATCCTCGTCAATCTCACTATTACCCTGAATCACGGACCCGAGATACTTGAAACTATCCCTCTTACATACCACCTGTGATTCCAACTTCACTACCACCTCATTCTCCAGCCTCACGTCATTAAACTTGTATTCCAAATACTCTGTCTTGCTCCTACTCAACCCGAACCCTTTAGACTAAGAGTTTGTCTCCACACCTCTAATTTATCATTCACCCCCCCCCGCGTCTCATCAATCAAAATACATCATCTGCAAAAAGCATACACCAAGGCACCTCTCATTGAATACGCCGCGTCAACACACCCATCACCAAAGCAAACAAAAAAGAACTAAGAGTAGATCCCTGATCCAATCCTATCAAGACAGTGAAATGCTCTGAGTCTCCTCCCGCCGTCCTCACTTGAGTTTTAGCTCTATCATACATATCCTTAATTGCTCTGATATATACCACCGGAATTTCACTCACCTCCAAGCATATCCAAAGAACCTCCCTGGGGACTTTGTTGTATGACTTCTCCAAGTCGATAAACACCATGTGCAGGTCCTTCTTCCTTTCCCTATACTGTTCCACCTGCCTCCGTACTAGGTGAATTGCCTCCGTCGTCGAGCGGCCAGGCATAAAACCAAACTGGTTCTCCAAAATAGACACTATCCGTCTCAGCCTCACCTCGACCACTCTCTCCCAAATCTTCATAGAGTGACTCAATAACTTAATACCCCTATAGTTATTGCAACTCTGAATGTCACCCATGTTCTTATAAAGAGGGATCATAGTACTCCACCTCTAAGCCTCGACATTTTTGCCGTCTTGAAAATTCCATTAAACAATCCAGTCAACCACCTTAAACCAGACTCGCCAGAAAACTTCCAAAAATCCACAAGTATCTCATCAGGCCCCGTCGCCCTACCCTTCACATCCTGCGAACAACCTCTCTAACCTCTTCTACCTTAAAACATCTACAATAACTAAAATCCTGACACTCCTCTGAGTGCTCCAGCTTCCCTAACATAATAGCTCTATCCCCTTCGTCATTCAAGAGCCTATGAAAATACAAATGTCATCTATTCTTAATGTGGTCGTCCTTCACCAACAGTACCATCCTCTCCCTTAATGCACTTCACCTGATCAAGGTCACGACTCTTCCTCTCCCTAGCCTTAGCGAGTCTAAACAATTTTTTCCCCTCCTTTATCCTGTAACCCCGCATACAAGCTCTCAAAAGCTGCCATCTTAGACGCCGTAACTGCTAACTTAGCCTCCTTCCTAGCTAACTTGTACTCTTTCTTGTTTACCCGCTTCTCTTCTTTGTCCTTACTCTCAACCAACTTAGTATACGCCGCTTTCTTAGTCTTCACTTTCTTCTTAACCTCTTTATTCCACCACCAATCCCCCCGATGATGCCCGGCCCGGCCCCTAGAAACACCAACACCTTACTAGCATTCTCCCTGATGCACCTAGCCACCCTATCCCACATACTATCGACGTCCCCCTATACTCCCACACCCCCATTCCCTCAAATTTCTCCCTTATCTCCCATGCATTCACTGGCGTCAAGACGCCCCACTTAATTCTAGGTCTACACTCCTCACCCCTTCTCTTCCTATCCTTCTTTATACCCAAATCCATAACCAAGAGCCTATGCTGGGTTGAAAGATTCTCACTCGAGATGACCTTACAGTCCTTACACAACACCCTATCCTTTTTCCTAAGCAACAAAAAGTCAATTTGGGTCTTGGCTATCGCGCTTCGAAAGGTGATCAGGTGATCGTCCTTCTTTGGGAAGCCCGAGTTCACCACTACCAGCTCTCTCTTCATTTCTTTTCCCAAAATCAAAACCACCATGCACATCACCAAAGCCTCCCGGTAACGCCTTGATGTGCCCATTGAAATCTCCTGCTATAACAATCTTCTTCGAGCTAGGCACGTCTCTCACCACCTCATCCAAAGTCTCCCAAAACTGCATTTTCTCCTTCCCATCCAAGCCCACTTGCGGCGCATAAGCACTACGCACATTCAGGGTAAACCCCCCAATTACCAACTTAATAGTCATTAACCTATTGCTGATCCTCTTTACCTCTACTACCTGACCTTTAAGCTCTTCATCTACTAAGATGCCAACTTCATTTCTACGCCTCTCGCTCCCAGAGTACCAAAGCTTGTAACCATCCACATCCCTAGCCTTAGACCCTACCCACTTGGTCTCTTGAACACACGTAATATTAATCCTCCTCTTTCTAAGAATCTTCACAAGCTCTATGGACTTACCCTGAAGAGTCCCTATATTCCAAGACCCAACCCTCAGCCTACCATCTCTATCAATACATCTTCCTCTACCACCCCTGAGGCCAAACCTTGGCCTTCTTCCCACCCCCGCCCCCACAACAGCCCCCTGCCTCAACCCCCTCGGACATGACCCTATCCAACCATCAACGCCCACATCCACTACTACAAGAAAATATAAGAAAATATAAACAATGGTAGTAACAAAGCAGCAGCAGGAAATACAAGGCTCACACAAATTAGAAGAAATAATCAAAAAACAAAACTAAACTCAAATAGGGAGAAAAAACAAAACTAAGGTAAGGACAAAACTAACAGTAAGATAAATAGAGCATACTAATGGTCTGACACCTAGGACAGCCAAACAAATAATAAGGAGCGGTGCAAGTCACGAATATACTACAACAGACATGGAAGTCAAGATACAGGAGATAGTACGATAAATAATATGAAGCAACATAAGAGGTTCAAAAATAGCAAGACAATAAAGACACCCTCAAAGCAGACACTATATCCAAATTTTAAGAACAACAACTACTAGAAATTTAAATAATAGATAGGAATCCCGTGCAAATTACAGGAAATGAAGATATCAAAAAATCGCGCGATAAAATAAAGTTCAAGGGTTAGAAGTCACTGAAATACGTATATCATGTAATCTGCTCTTGCTTGTTGTGCTGGAACCCGGCAAATTGGGTCGCCGGAATTACTTTGCCGGAAAGTCGTTGGCTCAAATCTGGACAGTAGTTGCAATATCCGGTAGAGACCTCTACCTGAATTTTCTGGCTCCGCCGCCTTCACCACCGACGTCCGTCGAACCAGTTCGCTGAATTCGATCGCAGACCAGTAACCAGTAAGTTGCTGCCTTCGCAAATCTGCTGATAGTGGAGAGGGGAGAGAGGGAGAGAGGGGGAAAGAGAGGGAGAGAGAAGTGTGTCTACCTATCGCCGGTGTTGTTTTGCCGCCGGTGTCTACTTTACAGAGACTGACCAGTCACGTCAAAGAGAACGCAGGGAAAGGGAGAGACCAAGGGAGAGAGATGAAGCAATGTACTTACCTGTCGCCGACTTCTGCTTCGACGGCGACGGCACGGTCAAGTTGAAGAAGGCGTTGAAAGATACGTAAGTTAGCAAATTTAACTATAAACATGTGAGGTAAATTATGTATTATACCCAAAATAAAATGCCTCATACATTAACAACAAATTTTAGTTAGGAACTCAAAACTACATCTTATTTCAATTACGCACATGAAAATATGAAAAATATTTTTATTAAACATTAATTCATATTTTTATTTTAATTTGTATGCGATTTCAAATGTCCATTATAAAAATAACTTGAAATATATTTATTTTATTTAATGAGATTGATTGGTATAATTAAAGAAGGCGATATTGAATGAACAAGTATCTATTTAATGGGTATTTAAAAATATACATAAAAAGAATTTTAATTTAATCAAATCAAGTACTTTATCATGCACTAAATTAAATAAATCGTAATTTAAGTATTTAAATAACATTCTACAGTAATTAGAGTATGTTCATATATTATAAATAAAAAAAAAGAGATAAAAATCAAGGAAAACAAAGTGAAGAAAGAAACCAAAAGATCTAACAAATAACAAAACCACAAGAAAAAAAATAGACAGAGGAAAAAAGGAACCTTGTAGAAGCTTTTTGTGTGTTCTACCACTTCCCCCTTTTTCACTAAATCTAAACCTTTTTAGAACTTTTTTATAATCTTCTGAATGCACAAGCATATAGTAGCAAATATATATCCGTTGAAAACTGATAGCTACTAGTAGAAAAACTTAAATAGAGTGTGTATTCCTCAATGAATGTAGAAAGATCCACTGTATCGAATAGAGATATAGTCAGTCCAGTTTAAACGGTAATTGTTAAAGCACATCAAATCTAGTTTGAACAAATATGCATTTTTTTAAATATCACGTCAATATTAAAGGTGATATTTATTCATTTTAAAGTTATTAAATGGGTTAAATAAATGTGTGTTAAGTTAAAGGTATATAGTAAGTTGTGCGGATAAATTCAGAGTGAAATAATATCTTACTCTCTCTATATATGTAGTTGTTGTATAATATATAGTTTGGTATATTTAAATTTTAATTTTAAAATATTAAATTACTTTAATTTAATTTCAAAAATTAGTTAAATTAACTCTAATAAAAAACACAACTAAAAAAAATGAAGAGATTAAAAAATTATTGTTAATTGAAACAATCTTAATTGAAGTACCTAAATAAATTTATCTAGGATCTAAGAATTGAAATAGAAAATTAAATTAATTTTATTTTATTTGATTTAGCTTAATTTTTTAATTTATTTTATATATTTTGGAAATATCCTCTAAAAATATAAAATAAAGGCTACATATGATACATTCCTCCCGTAAAACCCTTCCCAAATAGCGTGCATAGCTATAACTTTAAAGGATAGGCTTTTTTTTCTCTTTTTAATGCCCACTCGGCCACTCCTAATCTGGATATATTTGAGGTGCTCTTATCCCCGTACCCCCCCAACCACCCCACCAAAAGAAAACATGAAAAACAAGGTGGAGAAAAAAACAAAAGATCTAATCTAACAAAACCAAGAGAGGAGCTCTTTGTGCGTCTCTTGTACCACTTTCCCCTTTCTCTAATGTACCCGAAACCCTAGTTTATCTTTTTACAACTTTTTTATAATCTCCGAATGCACATGTAGTAGCAAATTTTGATATATACTTGTACGTATTGTTGTGGTTAGCATAGAAGAAGATGTATAGAGATCGAGGCGGTGGCGGAGGAGGTGGTGGACCCTTAGATCGGAAACGAATCAACGATGCGTTGGATAAGCACTTAGAGAAGTTGTCACCTTCTACATCTAGGTCTCTGAAGGATAAAACTGTTCCTTCGACATCAGCTGGTGGCGGTGCTGGTGCTGGTGGCAAATCCCATTTTGATCATCGTAATACCAACAAAAACAAGTGCTCTGATGGTTAGGATTTTTTATTGGATTTTTTTTTTTTTTTAGAAAGCATTGGATTTTGGTTTTATTGGGTAAAAGGTGTAGTAGTATTTCGGGGTCATTTGGTAGCTAATAAAGAGGTAGCTTATATGTGTATTAATTTCTGTACAAGTTATATAACATTAGTTATGATTTATTGTGGGATTTTTTTGTTTTTGGTGTTGAATGTTTTTCGATTTTAGGAAGTATTGGATTTTGGTTTTATTTGGTAAAAGATATAGTAGTATTTAGGGTCGTTAGATAGCTAGTAAAGAGGTAAATTATCCATATGGTAGCTAGTAAAGAGGTAGCGTATCCATGTATTAATTTTTGTGTAAGCTATACGACGTCTGGTAGTTAGTTAAGAAGGAAGTTATTCATGTATAAAATTAGTGTGACATTTGATTTGCAATTTAGAATAAATTATGAGTAGAAGGGCTCATCCCAGAAGATTTTTCCTAGAGGTGAAAGGGGAAGGGGCATTGGTACTTATGCACGGTCGGGTTAAATGAGTTCAGCAGGTAAGCGATTTGGTGCAAGACATTCGGTGCAAGACTAGAACATGAATAAGTTATGAGGGAATTGGTGTATTATCTTGCATAATTCTAACCAGCTACTAAATGACTCCTTAGTGCTTAACTATTCATATAATTTGTGCTGATAGATTAGAGGATCCAGCTGCTTTGCTTTTAAAATGTTTTAACTGAGATATGATTTTGGGAGCAATTCTGGAGATTAACAGTATTATGCATTGTCATGCTTTCTTAAGCATTTTGTCTTGGCTTCTGCACTCCCCTTTTTTTAATTGTTTTTACTTGAGCCAAGGGTCTATCAGAAACCGACTTCTATATCTTAAGGGTGCTGTGTACACACTAACCTCCCAGAAACCCACTTGTGGATTACACGGAGTCTGTTGTTATTGTTGAGCATTTTAGGGTTTAAGTGTGATATAATGCCATGTTTTTTAACTTTTTCTTCCGTTTCAATTTGTTTTTGTTACTTCCATTTTTAATCCATTTCAAGAAATTCTCTTTCTTTTTTGGCAACTCTTTAATTTCACATGGCATGTTTAAGAACAAAAGATTAAACGATATTTTGGTCCTTTCTACGTATCTTTAGTTTAAGACCATAAGATTCAAAAGTTTTCCTTGGTTTTCTCAACTTTGTACCAAGTCAAAACCAAACAACCAAATTAAAACGGAGGGAATGTGTAGTTTCTTTTTCTTCATTGTTTTGAATAATGGTTTTCAATTGTTGTTGGTCATGCTTATAAGCAGGAAAGATATATCATTTTATTTTTTATTGCGGCTTTGGCAGTATTTTTGGAAGCTTAATCCATTTGCCTTTTCATTTATATTGAATTAGTAATAAAACTGATCAAGATCCACTTCGCATAGATATGTATAGGGGAATCTTTTGTGCGTTTTAGTTCTTATATGATAAAACTGCTTCATTTCCCTTTCTTTAAACTAATGTACTTGTTTGGAAGTAATAGTGGTGTTCCTTTTATCCAAATGTAGAATGGAATGAATTCAGATTAAGCTTTATCAAGTGACAAAGGGTGAATTTAGATGAAATGAGTGTGACCTGGATCTACTTATTTTGCTGCTTGTTCTTTGTGGATGTTTCCAAATTGTATTTCTATATTCTCGGATTCTCAACACGATATAAAGATTATCCTTGGAGAATCATATGTAATTTTTCTGGTTGTACATAGTCAATTCTTGTTTGTGTCTTACAAGTTGAGTTCTTTCTCTCAAAGCGTTTGTGTTTTGATGTTTAATCATAAGTGCAGGCCAGACTTTTGTGGTATTATTATGCTAGTACTCGTAGAGCTGCAGTATCAATCAATTGTAATTTGGATTGAATGGGTTATGAGCTTAAATTTGATATTTTTATATCGTATATTGCCATAACTTCAATATTATCTATCTCCCCTTTTTATCTCATTTTAACTCAGCCTTTTATGTTTGGATTAAAAAAAACCTTTGACCTCTTAAGTGCAATAAGTTTGTCTTTTATTTATAGTTGGTTCTCATGTTGAGTGTAGAAAGCATGTAGCAACGTTTTTCTCAATAAAATGCATATTTTAGTCTTCTCAAGGTGCTTTTTTTTGGATGGGGTATGGTATGACGTACTATGCCAACCCATAACACACTATTATTGAATTTCAAAATCGAGAGGAGTACATTCTCATGTTTATCCATTTTGTAGAGGAATCTGAAACAGACAGTGAAGAGTCTGATGTTAGTGGTTCTGATGGGGATGATACTTCATGGATTTCTTGGTTTTGCAACCTGCGTGGTAATGAGTTCTTCTGTGAAGTTGATGATGATTACATTCAAGATGATTTTAACCTCTGTGGATTGAGCAGTCAAGTTCCCTACTATGACTATGCACTTGACCTCATCCTTGATGTTGAATCCTCCCATGGTACATATTTTTTGTCTTGTTTAGATTACTTCTTATTTTATTACGAAATTTAGAGAATTTACTTATCTTTTCAGTTGAAGGATTTCACTTTTTCTTTTGTTTCCTATGGACTATTTCCACAAATTAGTGTCTAGTGAAGTGAAGATGTGGAGAGCTAGTCAACTTTACTTGATATGTTTTAGGTTGATTAGGATGACAATTTCTTCTATAGGCTGGGAGAAATTAGTGAAAATTATTTAGGTCAAGTTCCTCTTCTCAAAAATAATAAAAATGAATTGAATAAATAACTTTCCTCCCTTAGCCATGTCGTCACCTGAATCATTAACCATAAAATCTATAAACCGGCAAAATCATAAAGTGGAGAGATTTAATACAATGTGGAAGCCAAATTCCAAAACACATGACTAAATTTCCTGAACTGATGTGGCACAGTCATGATCAAACTAAATAGAAAGTTACAAATGTCTCCTAGTACATAGTTTGACAACGGAAAAGTCAACAACATAATGACATAGAAGCATAAACTAAATAGAAAGGTACAAATGTATCCTAGTACATAGTTCGACAACGGAAAAGTCAACAACATAATGACATAGAAGCATGCAATAGAGGAAGGCAAACGACTCAATACGGAAAGACTGGATCACCACAGGAACTCACTCGTGGACCATGTTGGTGCTGGGATCCAAACTTGTACCAGAAAGTGCAAGAAGTGTAGCACCAGTGTGGAAGTCAATCTGTATTCAATAAGTCTTATTGAGTGCTTCCAACAGAGTAGTGCCGAGAGTTACTTAAAAAGACATCTTACCTTTAATCTATGCATTTTATATGGAGATATAAGGGACATGAACACTTAACAAGAATATAGGCATGAATTGATAGTTAACAACATTTAGGCATTTATCGCTATTCAAACCAACGTAATGGACATGTTCAATACATATAATGAATCCAAGAAAGTAAAATACTCAAAGAAGATGGTAAAAGTAAAACCTTTATCACATAATTCACTTCTCAAATTAATGCTAACTCTTTCACAACTAGCACGCATAACGCTAGGGAGCTACCAAATCATTGACTCATGAGGGACGGATGCATATCCATACATGCATATGGTCATATCAGTGCTCTCACGCACTCAATAGTTCCCGCATGTTACTTTCAGAATCCAAACTCTATAGTTCCCATATGTTACTTTCACAATCCAAACTCAATAGTTCCCACATCTGTATCAAGCTTCAAGTGGTCTTTACCAGTATCTCAATCACGGAATCACAGGGTCCTCATCAGTTGTCAACATTTGACTCATGGTCCCCAATCCTTCACATATCTCAGCTCTAAAATTGTATCAATCCCACATAAGGAGCAGAAAAGGAAATCACACCGAGTACACCACATAACATTTAAAGCATGAATTTCAACAAATATGAAGATAGAACATTCTTTTCTGGTACTTAACTAGCTTGAATTAATCAAAATATGATATATATAAAGCCCGACACATTAAAACACGTATATGAGAGTTAAATAAAAGATCTAGCATTTCAAGGAATCCCTTTTTGCACCGAATAGTCGTATATATGCTCATTGCACCATGTATATAGTATCCCTACACATTACAAGTTACGCACAACACCTAAGTTGGCAAAAATTACCGTATTGAGATCCAAGTCTTAACTTACCTTGAGTACAACAAGCTTTCAACCTTTTATGATTGCCTTCCCATGTCCAAACACATTAAAATGACTTACAAGTTACATACAACACATAAATTGGGAATAATTCAGATCAAAGTCTTAACATACCTCAACTAAAGCAAGCTTTCGACCTTTCATGACTGCCTTTCCACGCCCAAATACGTCCAAATGACTCAACTCTAGCCAAAAGAATGTTCAACAGCATTAACCGAAGCTAAACAATCAATTTCTATATAACTTAATGCACAATCTAAGTTATAGATAACAAAATTCAAACTCGATCCTCGGAGTCGAAATCCAAAATTTATTTCCACATCGGGTTACCTAGAAACTTCTCTGGACAAATCTATAATTAGACTCTTGATCGGATAGCAATTCGACCTTAGAATTTGAAAATACACATCCTAGACTCTAGGGTAAGATCTCTCAATTTTACACTTCAAAATCAACGATTAAAGGTTTGAATCTCACGAATAATCATAATAGATAATCAAATTCGAGTTTAAGAGACTTACCAGAACTCAGTTGATGATTTTCTCTCCAAGAATACAACGTACTAAGCTTTAAACCCCCCAAAAATGTTTGGGAATGAAATAAAATCCCGAAATTTAGTTTTTATATTCGGTAAGCTACCCTATGCGGTCGTGAAGAGCAATCAGTCATGGACCCTACACGATGGGGACGAGCAACCCGACTTAGACCCTAGGCGATTGCGATGACCAAATCCCCTGTTGCGATCGCTATGTGAAGGCCTGCAAACAGTTCTAGGGAAAAAGTCTGCACATTCCATTTGGGGATTTTTGGTTTCAAATCTCATCCAAATCCCTCGGCTCCCAACCCGAACTTCTCAAACAAATCCCAAATGGTTATTTTGATTTGTACAATGTCTCAGATCCTAAAAATGGACTTAAAAACTTAGAATTTAGAGTAGGGTTGTTACACTTATTGAGTCGCACTCTGCCAGGTTAACTGCTGTTGGGCTATATCCATCTTTTTATGATGTGTAGAAATGCCCATAGATAGACATGTGTATAACTCTTTTAAATCCTTATCTTCACAAGATTTTAAGTCATTTTAATGGCTCATATGTTTAGTATTCCCTCTGTCCCGATCTATGTGATACTCTTTCCTTTTTAGTCAGTAACAAAAGGAATGACATCTTTCTATTTTTGGTAACAGTTCCTACTTAAAACTTCCCACTCGACCCTTAATGGGGTGATTTTAAATATTTCAAATATTTATGCTTATTTTAGACCATAAGCACCAAAGTTTTTCTTTCATTCTTAAACTATGTGGCCAGTCAAACAACCTTCACACTAATCCATAAATTGGGACAGAGGAAGTAAGTTTTTGGAGAAATGTCTCCTTGTTTGTCATTGTCCATGTTTGATGTGACCTACATGCCACAAATGCAACACCTTTAAATCAAGCCAGGAGGCCTTGATATATAGAAATAGTGATGCCCCTATGTTCTAATAGTGTATTGTATTCTACTGCACTTCTCATTGGAAAGTAAGAAAATGGAAACCATCTTTCTCGCCAAAAAATCATAAGATGGGGATGAAAAGGGGTTTTTTATCTCTGCTAACTGGTGATAGAACCTAGAAGGAGCTACTTCTTTTCAATCAAGAGATCAATTTCCTTTGGTATTATGACATATGTTGCAACTAGGGGTGGCAAATGGGCGGGTCGGTTCGGTTCGGATATGTGCGGGTCAAAATGGGTCAGTGAATATGGATAAAATATCTGACGTGACCCATATTTAATATGGATAAAATGGGTAAATCCATTATATGGATATCCATATTATCCATTTCTTATTATTTAAAGAAAAAAGTACTCCTAGATTACAAGCAATTTTTTCTGTTCTTATGTATCAAAGAAAAAAATATTTTCGTGTTTTTCCAAGAAAATATTTCTCTCGAAAATAGTGATCCTAAGTCGGGTCAGGAGTCAGATCTCCGGTTGAGGTCAGAGTTCGAATCTTGGGTCAGGTCGGAAGTCAAATTTCGATTCTGGTTCGGGTATTGGGTTGGGGTTGGGATTTGAATCACGGGTCTTGGGCTAGCGTCAAGATTTGGGTCTCGAGTCGGTGTTGGGAGTTAGGTCTCAAGACGGGCTTGGGATTTTTGTCTTGAACCGGGAGTCGGGGTCTCGGGTTTGCGTTATAGTTGTGTCTCAGGTCGGGGATCATAATCAAGAGTTGAGTCCTCGATCAAGGTTATAGTCGGGTCTCAGGTTGGGATTGGATGTTGGTTTTGGGTCTCGGGTCGAAAGTCGGGTCCTAGGTCTTATTTTGTTTAAGGTCTCGGGATTTAAAAAAATTAAAAACAAAAAAAATCAAAATTTTAGAAAATAAAATAATAAAAATTATAAAAAAGAACAGAAAATTTAAAATTTAAAGAATTTTAAAAATAAAAAATGTTAAAAGAAAAGGGAAACTATTTTTCAAAAATGTTTCCATTTTTTGTTTTGGAAAAAAAACTTTTTTAAAAGAACCTTTTCTTCATTCCACACACACCCTTAATAAGTATACTTTAGAGGTTACTAAATATTCACATACTGAGTACCGTAAGGAGAGTATTGGTGGATACTACCATGGGTTATCCATATTTTAGGATGGATAATATGGGTTGATTCATATTTGACCCACTTTTAAATGGGTTGGATGCCCAACCTATTTAAAATGGGTGGATAACCATAAATTTTATCCATTTTGTCACCCCCAATTGCAATATTAAATATTGTTATATACTTTTTGTCTGCTCTTTATTACTCCCCTCTCTTTCATGTATTTGCTTCTTTGATGGAGCTAAAAGATGGAGATACCTTTTCTTTTCCCTTCTCGGTTTAGTTTCTTCTGTGGATGGGCCAATCTCATTTCGAAGTCAGTTTTGTAGCTTATCATTTCCCGTTAATGACTCGCCTTAGAAAGCAATACTCCTTCCACTCCAAATGTATATGACTCTTGATTTTTGGACATCGTGAAATGTTTAACACAAATCTATTTTTATACAACATTTATTACAACGACCAGTATGTTGTTTTTCAAATTCATGAAATTGTCCACATTTTAATTTTGATGTGATGCTATCTTTGCAAATCAACTTTCAACGACTATTAATATTTTATTTTCATCGACCCATAGTAACCATCTTAAACTACGTGTCCATTCAAATAAATTATGTAAAATGGAACAGGGAGTATGACTACAATTGATTACAATACCTCCTCTTTGTGTATTTCTTTTGAATTTTGATATATTTGGATGCTGGAGCTATCAGCAGGAGCAAATCAGTTTAGATTATCCAATACAAAATAGTTGTATTTGCTTGTAACAACTTGCTGCAATCACGGAGGAGAATTTTGTGGTGTTGTCCTCTGTATTTAAATTCAATCTTTAGTGGGTGGCATGGAGCTCAATCTGTAGTTTGATGAAGGGCATGTAGTTGGTGATCGACTTATAGTATCTGAAGCAGCATTGTAAAGTTAAATTCGTTAAGAGTTCTCGATAAAAACATTAGAAACTAACCTGTATGTGTAATGTACTCAACACAAACATAACGAATTAATAAATTGTTGAAGGAATTTTATTGATAGATGAGTCAATGATTACAATCAATCAACTAAGAATTTAGCTACACTACGACTCTGTAGATGACTTCAAGCTTTTTGAATACACGTAATGAAATTTAGGGTGGGTGAAGAATAAGAAGAAGGAGAGGAAGAAGAATCTAGAGAGAATTTTCGGGTGAAGTATACTGGTAAATCAATAACTATCTTTGTAAGGTGGATCTCCAGTTACTGGCTCCTAGCTAGACGAATATGATGCATTGATATGAATAGTTAACTACTAATCTTGGCCCTTGATAGTTCTTCTCATTAAACGCGTGCCTCCCACGTGACCCATTTACTTTGGATCATTACAATCCTTCCCACGTGAAATTGACCTTATCCTCAAGGTCACGACAAGGCAATGAGTTGACATTAGCTGCTGTCCTAGCTCGTGGGAGGTGAAATTGAACGCCCACAAAATTGCCAATGCCAATGATAGTAATGCAATTGGAAGAGTTGTCCCAATGAAGTTCTAGTAAGTTGCCAATAAACTTTTATACCTGCCTCATATTCCTTTGTGGCTACTGGAATATGTTCCCTACCCCAATTTTCTCATTGACTAACCAAGATGCAAATAGCCACTTCAGTGAAGCACCGTCATAGGTTTGTGATACGAGCTCGCTCCTCAATGTATTGAGATATCTGTCGCTCTTCATAGAAGTCATGTAGTGGTAAGGATAATCAGTAGCTCTAAGGTACTTTCCCCAGGGTCAAATGGAACATGTAACATTTTTTCCTCCGGAACAAATTCAAGGATGGAGTCTTCAAAGCTAACTTCACCAAGATTACTTGTATATCCTGTAGCTTCGAGTCTACCAAATCCCCTCAAGCAACCATTTTCCCCGTAGAAGTGTTCTGATCCATTCCGCTCAAAGGAAACTAAGAATTGGTATCGTCCGACTTCTCTGTAGATTGCAAAAGCAAATGTCAGGAGATTAAAACAAAGTTGTCATGGAGTACTGGAACAATCTGTTGCTCATTCATTGTCGCCACATTTATCCTTGACCGTTCGGAGTTGCCCCAACTTGGCAGTCCTTCAAACTCAACACCCCTACTTTCAAGAACCAACTCTACCCCATCAAAGAAAGTCCATAGAATCTGTGTAATATCTAACCAATTGCAAATGTGTACGCCTAAGGTATATCCAAATTTAAAGAACTTAATAATATGCAGCAATCTGTTTCCATCCATGAGAGGTCACCCCAGTTGGTTGGCATTTCAAACACTTCATTTTTAGCTAGAAACTTGGAATTATCAAGAATGTCAACTATAGACATCTTTGCTTTCGAAATCGGAGGTTTGGGCAATAAGAGCCAATTCGTGAAATCAAATTGATAAAGCATCTTACTCATATGTGCAATAAAGAATAATTGTGCACCACCTAAAGCATCTTCATCAACTTCTTTTTCCATGAACAAGGAATTAAGACACCAACCCGCTGATTTCGTAGCAACTGTTGGTAGCTTTGCTTCAGCATCTACAACATGCAGAAATGGAATGACATTGGAATAACTGAAAAGCAAAACTCGACTGAATGAATGCACACCCGTCTTTATCCAATCGAGGAATGCCCAGAAAACTTGCCCCGTATCAACACAATTACAATTGTAGAAACCCAAAGCATGTGAAAGCAAACCAGTAGTTGTAAGAGGGCCACAACATGCTGTTAAACTATGCCGTTCCAGCTTTATATTGAATAGCTTTTCACCAAACATTGTTTCAAGCTTACGTCCCTTGCATAGTAGATCATCGAAACCCATCAATTTTGGTATCGTATCCTCAACATCAAGACCTGTAAGTCGTGTATACAGACGTAAGTCCACAATCTCAATCTCTGTGGTGTCTGTATTATGGATGGATTGAAGTTCAACTAGAATTTCATACTCTCCCCATTGAGGACATCTGTCAAACACCTGGTCCTCATTGTATCCTAAATTGATTTCACTGTTATTTTCAATAGTATGGTTGCAAGAACCCAACTCATCTTGGTTGTCCCCTTCATTCAATTCAATTCCCCCGAACAGACATTAAGACAAAAATAGCGTTGGCAGTCAACACTACGTAAACACCCATAGACGCAAGAGTTACATTGGCAGTCAACACTGCATATGCAACCCTCACACCACCTTTGAAATTGTTTTAAAGCCACAACTATTCCTGAAATTCCATTCACAGGGACACTCCTATTGGCATTGTTTCGTTCTACCAATTCAGACAAAGTCTATGATTCCGCAAACATCTTCGAATTACTACCCACAGTCGAGATTCGCTTCTCTGATACCACTTGTAATGTACTCAACACAAACACAACGAATTAATAAATTGCAGAAGGAATTTTATTGATAGATGAGTCAACGATTACAATCAATCAACTAAGAATTTAGCTACAGTATAACTCTGTAGATGACTTCAAGCTTTTTGAATACACGTAATGAAGTTTAGGGTGGGTGAAGAATAAGAAGAAGGAAGGAGAGGTAGAAGAATCTAGAGAGAGCATTTTCGGGTGAAGTATACTGGTAAATCAATAACTGTCTTTGCAAGGTGGATCTCCAGGTATGTCAATTATGTCAATTATTAACATGAAGCTGGATTTTGACAGCTGGCTCCTAGCTGGACGAATATGATGCATTGATATGAATAGCTAACTACTAATCTTGGCCCTTGATAGTTCTGCTCATTAAACGCGTGCCTCCCACGTGACCCATTTACTTTGGATCATTACAGTATGTATCTTAAAACACATCAATAAGTATCATATACGTTATGTATGTATGGGTGGTGACATCGCTAGCTGGGTCCTAGGGATTGAAATAGTTGGTCTACAATGTTGGGATAGGAAGAAGAGGCAGATATGTTGGGTTAGGGCTATGGTGAAGCTATCGGTAATTGACTTCCTTCTTGAAAGCTGAGAAATCTGTGCTGCGGAGCAGGCATTTCAGTAACTGAATTGATGCACTTTTGGTGAATTTGTGCATTTCAAGGTTGGCATAATTGGGAAAGTTCTTATAAATAATGTGCGACTTCTGCATATTGAGAGAGATTTGTGGTCATGTCATTGATAGATCTGGACTTCACCTTATGCAAACAATTATTAAAGGTGCAAGTTGGTGTTTTAGCTTCTATGGGTGGACAACACGCCTCCAAAAATCCACCCTTCATTAATTTCTCTTAGGAGTATATATTTGTTTTTATTTTTTCCATTAAGAACATGGAAAAGGTTAAGTTATTCAAGGGGCACTGAGTTGGAAAGTCGGGTTCGTAAGTTAGTTCTGCATTTTTATGTAGATTCTCATCTTAGGAACTTTATTTTGATATATGTGATGCTTTTGAATAATTCTTTTGCATGATCTAATAAGCTATTTGTTGCAAGTTTTGAATCTATTTTCAAATGCCCAAGTTGAAAATTTGTTGTTACCAATACATCCTTTGGACTTTCCGGGCAGACCAAGCTTAATGATTCAGTTACTTTAGTTTTTATGTTTTCAAGTTAGAAACACATCCTCCATTATAATCCAAGTGAACTTCCCTGCCTCTGTCTTATGTGACCAAGAATATTGTCCTATATCCAAAATGCAGTATCATTCTTCATATTAAGACAATTGCAGTTTGTCAATTTTTTCCTGCTTTGAATAGGTGATATGTTCACAGAGGAGCAGAATGAATTGGTTGAATCAGCGGCAGAGATGTTGTATGGTTTGATTCATGTTCGTTACATTTTGACTAGCAAGGGAATAGCTGCAATGGTAATGGGCTGTCCACATTTTCTTGTATACTTTCATATTGTTTTGATGTTTAATTTTACTGTGTAACTTGTCCGTGAAATGGTGTTGCCTAATATCTGGACAAACCTTTCAGTTGGAGAAGTACAAAAACTACGACTTTGGAAGATGCCCCCGAGTTTATTGCAGTGGACAGCCTTGTCTTCCCGTTGGTCAATCAGATATTCCGCGTGCAAGTACTGTAAAAATATACTGTCCGAAGTGCGAAGACATCTATTACCCTCGATCAAAGTACCAAGGCAGTATCCTTTTCTGTTACCTCTTTTTGATGCTCTTTCTCTGCACACACACTTCTAGATTACATATCATTTTTGAGATTAGGTCTGCTCATAAATTGCGTATTTGTCTTTGTTTGCTTACTTGAGTAGCATATTTATATCCTTGGATATGATATCTTTAACTCCTCAAGATATTGATGGAGCATACTTTGGGACAACATTTCCTCATCTCTTCTTGATGACTTACGGACACCTCAAGCCGCAAAAACCAACGCAAAATTTTATCCCGAGGGTGTTTGGTTTCAAGATCCACAAGACTTGACAGTAAAGCCCGTTATGATGTTATGAACAGATCAAATTTTCTGCAAGTAACGATTCCAAGATCCACAAGGCTTGACAGTAAAGCCTGTTATGATGTTGTAAACAGATCAAATTTTCTGCCAAGTAATGATTCTCTGTCAGGTAGCTTTGAGGTACAATTCTAGTGTTTGAGATAGGTGAAGCAGAGGAGTTCATGAAAATTATGGAACATTGTTCTTCATTGATGAAAAGCAACTTGGCCAATCTGTAAGGTGAAATTGTACTCGAAATATCGCCACGAGAGCATTTGTAAGCTTGTTTCATTACACCTGTTTAGCCATGAAATATCGCCATTGATTTGTATTTGCTCATCAACGACCACTTTTTGTGGTCCGCTGATGATCCTTTCATCTCTTTTCACACTTGCTGCTACCATTTTCTACTCATTTAGGATTATGGACCAGGGCACCTCACCCTTCTTTCTAGGACAATTGATGTGATGGTATTAAAATGGTTATATCCATGATAAAGGGGCATTCCGTTACATATGGTATGGGGCTTTCGTGAAAACTACAACCAGCCACTTCTTTTAGAATGGAAACACATGTATACTTAAACCATTTCTGGCATACTAGCAGTAACAACAATAAACCCATTATAGTTGCATATAATGGAGTTTGGAAGGGTAGAGCGATGGTCTCTCGCATATTATTAGTAAAAACTAAAAAAATGTATCTGTCCGTCCTTTTTTAATTGTCACATTTGAACTTTAGGAGTGCTTGATATGGCTATTTTGCTAAACTATCCCCTGGTAGTTGTTTAGTATTAGATTTTGAAAAATAACTAATTAATGCTAAGGATGGAATATAAAAGAAAATTATCTTTTCTTGATATGTTAAAAGTGATGAATAAAAAAATAGTGGATATAAGTAAAAATAAACGAAGGAGGAACCAAGTAGTTGGGTAAATATGAAATTTTTATATTACCAAAAAAAAAAAGGAAATTTTTATAGGTATTTGTGTTTTAATAAAAAAATAATGACATATTTGGGAGAAGCTTTTATTATTCCTTGAACACATTTATTTCTTCATCAAAAGTTTTACCTAACACTTTTAACTTTCAAAATTTAGCAAGCTACTCGTCTCAATTTATATAATTCATTTTTTTAACTTAGTTTAGAAAAAATGACATATTTTTACATTTAGTAACAATTCAACTATAAATTACTCATTTTATGTTTAGTGGAATAATGTATATCCGCACGAACATTTTATATTTATTGTAGATAATAAATTTTTAAGTCTTTTTTTCTTAAATTCTGTGTTAAATCAAATTAATCTATATAAATTGATACAGAAAAAGTACTACTCTAGAGCCAACTTAACATAGAAAGGACGTTTCATGGCCAGTTCAACAGCCCTGCAGTCAAAATATACAATTGTTAACCTGGTCAACCTCAAAATACAGATCAATGAACTAATAACAGTAAAAAGACATAAAATTAAAAATAAATTTGTAAAAACTATAAAATCAATTTACTCACAGATCTTCTTGAAAATGCATATAATATGCAATATGCTGTTAGTGGAGTCACAATGTGATACTCTATTTATTTCAATTTTTGTGACACAATTAATCGAATTTTGAAGTCAAATATTTTAATTTTAATCGTGAATTTAAACTTTTTTTAAAAAAATTTTTAGGAATAAAATATTACGTATTTGACTAAATATAAATCACAATACATTTAAAATATTTTAAGACATAAAATAATTTTGATCAAAGAAAAACTCATTTGACTTTTAAAATTTAAAAAGTACTTAAACTTGAGTAAACAACAAAAAATCACAACTTTAGGAGCTAATTACTCATTTTCCAACAATTTTGTCATACTACATAAAATTCCATAAACGATAGGACGGTGATACATCAAAAAGCATTTGATATATAACTTGTGTAATAAAGAACAATTAATTTTGGAAATTTAAATTAATCAAATCTCTTAATATAATGCGAAAATCAAGGAATGCTTCTGTGTTTGACTAATTTTATTTTATTACTCTTTAAAGTAATAAATTCATTAATTTCATTAATATAGGATGGAAACATGTATATCTTGGTTATGTCGTTTGATTAATTTTATTTTATTACTTTTTAAAATAATAAATTCACTAATTTGATATATCTATTATCAATTTAATGTATCCAATAAACTAAACACTTCGATATATATATATATATGTGTGTGTGTGTGTGTGTATAATTGCGCACATGTACATTCTATTTATTATGAACACGTACTAACCTCCTAAATACAAAAAAAAATTGCCGGACTTTGATACAAATGGACACAAATATATTCCTACATATTACGAGCACATACTAACCTCTTAAATACTTACAAATTTTTGAGCTATGATATATGTGCATAAGATACATTCGTATATCATGAACAGACATTAAACTTCATATTCCCTATGAACACGCATACCATGATACGTAGGTAAGCAAATACATTTATATGTATCATAGAAATATCTAGTATTAATTTTATGTATCTCTTATATGGTATCTATACATAATATCTAGTATAAATTTCATGTATCTCTTATATGGTATCTATACATTCTTTGTTCCAATTTATATGACACTTTTCAAATTTTGAGATTCAAACAAATTTATCTTTGATCGTTATTATTTCATAATTTTTAAAAATATTTTGAATTATCAATTTTATTGTGTCTATAGTACTTTTTACATAGTTTTCAAATATATAATTCATGATTCATGATTATCAACTCCAATTTACCATCCGAATAAATAAGCATACAAGACATCATTAATATCATATCAACCCCTAATTCGGGTATTTTATCATGATAAAAGCAACCAAAGCTCAAATAATGCCTATATTAGCGTAATAAGGCCCCTCACAGACATCATATCTAGAATTAAAGGTATTTAGATGCACAGATAAGGCGAATGATCTCAAATAAAGCACCCACACAGGCAACACACAATACCAAATATCACAGGTCAACAACAAAAATATATAAGCCCCCACATGGGCACACAACAGTATGAATAGTCTCAAAATATAAATTCCATAGTTATTTTCCCAGCCCATAACATGCATTACTTATTATTTAACTACCCAACTTAATCTGAAAGAAGTTAAGCCATAACCTATCTTGAAATGATGAAATTCTAGTCTAAAGTGCTTCAACATGGAGCTTTTCCTCACAAACGACCTCAATACCAACTACAACATTCAAGTATAGCATCTACGCGTTAAAAGAAAGCTAACGATACCCATATTGTCCATGCGGGCCAGGATCAAAACAGATTTGAAAATGTAAGGGTAAAACTAAAATTTTATTTCAAAAACACATTTCTCAAGGTTATAGGAGCCTACAGGATAAAACCACGGGATAATGAGTCAAAATTAAGGTTCAAAACAAAAAAAATCCTTTTTTAAATTTTACAAATAAAAATCTAATTTTTTTTATTTTAAAATCATGATTTAAAGATATTTTTGAAGATAAAATCAATGGAAAATAGTAGGATTATGAGTTTAGAAGTTATCCACATGAAAATCAATGTTGAAACCCTCAACAATCGTCTTTTCTAAAGCTTGGAGGTCCAAAAATAGAGAGAACTTGAGAAAAGAAGAGGGGATTATATACAACGGTTGTCGCTTAAGCGGCTAAGTGATCGCTTAAGTGACTGCTAACGTGGTACCAGGCTGCTAAAGCAGCAAGCGATTATGAGTCAGCTGGCCACTGAAGCAGCTATTGTGTAAGCCATTTTGTACTGCTAAAGCGGCTGCAGCTTATTCGGACCTTGGCCGCTTAAGCGGCTGCACCAAATGTCAATTGATGCTGATTTTAGGGTAAGCCTGCCAAGCTTCGACCGGACCCTCAGGATTTGATTGACATCTCACCGAGACAAATCATATATTCTACTAGGCTAATTTTGACATTCCAGATTCAATGAAAACGCTGGATTTTTGAAAAGGGTCATTTTCACAAAATTAATCCTCGGAACCCTATTTCACTATTTTCCAAATAAAGAATCAAAATGAGACATAAAAATCCTAAAATTGATCTAACCATACTACTAACCCGAATTCGACATTCCAGATCTACTGACGGAGTCTATTTGCCATTCGGCACTCAAAACAATAAGTGTTCACTGAAGTCAACTACATGTCTCCTCGAGCCTCTAAAAACTACAAACTCACACAACTCGTTCATGATTGCCACGGAAACCATGCCATACCATCCTCGAACCTCACTATCCACAGGTAGAAACTATGGGGAAGTGAAAAATGATCAAATAATATAGAGATGGCAAATTCACAAACCAAGATCATTATAGCAACCACCACAAAAAATCTAGTTCGTCCTTGAACTAAAGACAAGAAAATATCTAAACAAATAAAGAGTCGAGGGTAACTACTACCCATATCAGACTCGACCTTCCAAGTAGACTCCTCAATAATACGGTGTTTCCATTGAAACTTAACTGTAAGAATGTCTCTAGAACGCAATCATCTAACATCTCTAGCTAAAACAGACACTGGCTCCTCAACAAAGGTCAACCTCTCATACAACCAAATCGAGTCCCAATGAAGCACATGAGACTTATTCAGGATATAGAGTTGAAGCACAAATACATGAAAAACTGGATGAACGATTGAAAATTCTAGAGGTAAGGCCAACTCATAAGCAATCTGTCCAATTGCCCGAAGAATCTCAAATGGTCCAATATACCTTGGGCTAAGCTTGACCCTCTTCCCAAACCTCATCATACCCTTCACGGAAGACACACGAAGGAAGATCCTATCACCAATACCAAACTTTAAGGCGCGAAGTTTGCAATCTGCTTAACTCTTTTGCCTACTCTAAGATGTTCAGAGTCTATCCTGCATCACTCAAACTCTATCCAAATACTCACGAAGCAATTCAGTACCACGGGGTATAACCTCTGAAGTATCAAACGGTCTAATACGGTACCGACAATGCCTACCATATAATGCCTCAAAAAATGCCATCTCGATCTCGAATGGTAGTTATTATTCTAAGAGAACTTTTCCAAAGCCAAATGCTGCTCCCATTGACCCCAAAATTCATGACATATACGCGAAATATATCCTTCAAAACCTAAATAGTTTGCTCCAATTGACCCTCCATCCAGGGTTGGAAGGTTGTGCTGAGGTCAACTCGACTACCCAACCCTTCTAAAAAGTCTGCTAGAATCTAGAAGTGAACTCCGAGCCTCTATCTCAAATAATAGATACAGGTACCTAAGACTGGCAACGAAATCGAAAAATTCTGTTTCGGTCTGTTAACTCCATTTTTGGTACTGGTAACACAACGATACCGGTTGGTGCTGGTATACCAGTACCTAATGGTCCAGAATACGTAATCAGTGCGAACCTTTAAAAAATTTTGGTATTTTCGATTCCGGTACCGGTTGACCGATTTCGGTCCGTTAGAATGTTACATTTTGCTTTTTTTTTTTAATTGGGTTGGTACTTGTAAGACTTGCAATGGCTCTTTTGGCCATTGCAAATGTAGCAGTTGCAAACACCTCCCCCCCAATTACGCCATACCACCCCTTGAAATTTTTACTATAAATATCCTTCATTTCAATTCCTTTTCCACACAAATATTCTCAATTATCATACTCTCTCTTAATATTCTCGCATTCTCTCTAAATATTTATAATTATAATATTAGTTGGAGTTGAAGATTTTTTAAAGATATTACAAGCTTTAATTATCATCTTTTAATTTCGACATTTGTTATACATCTTCTTTTACGCAGACGTTCGGTATATTCGTTCCAACTTTAATCTCTTTTTATTTACGTTAATATCTATATTTTTATTTTTTAGTATCTACATTTATTTACTTACATTAATTTTTTAATTTATAATATTTGTATTGCTTGCTTTAATATTTTAGTTTTAATTATGGATTCCGAAAAAATAGTAGTGGTAAAAAACCAATCTTTGGTAAGTTTTTTCGTAGAAATAAAAAAAGTAAGACTACTACTAGTTCATTACCACCTAGACTTAATGAAACTTCTTTATCACAACCTAATGGTTTCGACGTTGGTATCGGTATGGAATTAGATCATGAGGCCCTAAGTAGGCATTATGATAATTTTGAGGAAGACTTACCAAAAGAAGATGATATAGCAGAACAAGAGTTAGGTGATAACCCTACCCCTACCCCTACCCCTACTAGTCCGGTTACGGAATTACCGGAACACGGTGAAGAACTTTCCCCTTTACCAAAATTTACTTGGGCCAAAGGTACCGAACGTACTAAAAGGTCTTTAGTTTGAAAATTTATGGAGCATGATAGGGTAAAAAGTACTGCTACTTGCAATAAATGCAAGAATATTTTTAAACATTTGACCGGAGAAAAAATGGCGGGATAGGATTGCTAACTACGCATTTGATGAAATGTAATAAAGAATTTATTTGTCTAAAAAATGAGGCTAAGACAAAAAAAGATGGTACACCATTTGTGCATGAATCTGTAGGAGGTAATATGGTTCAAACACATTTAGATATGTTTAATCTGACTGGCCCAAGTTCATCATCGACATATAGTGAAGATGTAGATAGAGAAGAACTAGCGAAAATGATTGCTGTTATGGGTTTGTCTTTTAGTTTTCCTTCGCATCTCGATTTTATTTATTATATTCAACGAGTATATATTCCCTCTTTTAAAGTTTTTTCATGAAATACAATTAAAAATGATGTTTTTAAATTTCAAGCTGAATATTGCCATCTTCTTCGTTGCTTATTTGATAAATTTGATGGTAGAATATCTGTTACTTCTGATATGGGTAGTAGTGTTGTCGGTAATGATTATTTTACTCTCACGGCTCATTGGATTGATCACGGTTGGAGCATGCAAAAAAGAATTATTTCTTATAAATATGTTGACGAGTCTAAAACCGGTATATATATAGCTAGTACAATAACGGAGAGCATGAAATATTTTAGATTTATTGGTAAACCTATGGCATGCACATTAGATAATTCTTCTAATAATTTGAAAGCTATTGACTAGTTAAAAAGTAGATTATGTCCTATGGATGAAGATCATTTTCATGTTAGATGTACTGCACATATTTTAAATTTAATAGTACATGATGGTGTTTATTTGTTTGGAAATGATTGTTGTAAAGTTCGAATTGCTTGTAGTTATATTTTTAAAAATAAAAGAAAGGATGTAATGGATGATTATAAATATAAATGTAAAAATGTGACTTTCCAGATAGAAAAGTTCCAAAAGAAATTCCTACTAGATGAAATTCTTTGTTTCAAATGCTTGAAGTTGCTTTTATATATCGTAAACCTATACAATTAGTTTATATGCTCATAATGAGGATGTTAATTTAATGCTAGATGAAGATGATTGGACTAAAGTAGAAGAACTTTGTAAATTTTTAAAAACTTTTCATCAAGCTACGAAAATAGTATCTGCTAAATATACTCCAACTATTTCTTCTGTTTTAGTAACTATTACTGCTATTTCTAAAGTACTTGTTGAATATAAAAAATTATTCCCTTACAAAGAGGCAATTGAAGCTATGTTTGATAAATTTTAAAAATATTATTTTTCCCATTCCACAAATTTTTTTGACTACTAATTTATTCAACCCATTTTATAAAGAACATGGTACAGTGATGTTGGTTAAAAAATTGTACAACAATTTAGAAATTGGACCTCATGAAAAGCCACCAGTTGACACTTGTTGTGCTAACATAGTACCTAAAGCTAGGAGTTTATATAACTTGTATCAAGTTATGGAACAAAATATTGGGCCGATAGAACCTCCTACTTCTAGACGTAGATATGATGGTTTAGATGACGAGATAGGCGAAGAACTTGGTCTTCAATGTTGTAGGAGTAATGATTTTGATTCGTATCTTTCGTAGGGTCGGAAAAGTATTAGAGATGAAACTGGAAAACAACAACTTTTATCATGGTAGAAGACCCTTATCAGACAATTTTCAAAACTTTCAAGGATGGTCGAGATTTACTATCAACTCAAGCTTCTTCAATTGCTTCGGAGCAAGCTTTTAGTGCAGAAAGATTTATAATAAGAGATCATCGATATTCGTTAGCAAGGGATAGTTTGGAGATTTCGATATTATTTAGAGATTGGATCAATGTCGAACCAAAAAATTTTGGCCTCCCCAAATTACCGCCCCTTGTTGAAGACAAAATAGATGAAATTTTTGAGAAAAATAGTGATGATAGAATGGAAGCAATGGAGGAATAAGGAAAAAGACCAATTCCGAAAGATTTATCCGCCGAAGAAATAGAAAAGTTACGCCAAAAATATTATAGACAATTTAGATATTAATAAGATTCTACATAGAGATCTAATTCAAACAGGACCCTTCCTAAAAGGTGGCTGCGTAGACTAGATTTTTTTAAAATATTTTTATAGTAAATGTACAACGTATGAAATTTGAATAAATATAACGTCTCTTCGCCTAATTTTATTTTAAATTTGTCTTTTGTTTGTTGCAATTATGGGGAAAAAATGTTTAATACAAAACTTTATAAAGTTAGAAATTTTTTTAACTTTACACCTTAAAATTATATAAATATAATTTAACTTCTTAAACTTATTAAAAATGTTATATTAACTTAAACTTAAGGATATATTTTTAAGTTTAAGATATATTAAAACATGTTATATTTATTAACTTAAACTTAAGATATATTTTTTAAGTTAAAATTTTAAACTTTTTAAGATATATTAAAACTTAAAATTATTAAAAAAAAGTTAATAAATTATATAAATTATATGAGTTAATATATATATATATAAAACTTATATAAATTATATAAGTTAATAAATAACTTAAAATTTTAAACTTTTTAAGATATATTAAAACTTAAACTTATTAAAAAAAAGTTAATAAATTATATAAGTTAATATATATATAAGTTAAAGGCCATTAAATTATATAAGTTAATATATATATATATATATAATTTAAATTAAATTTTTGTAAAAAAACTGTATGTAGTATGCCGACGTCTCTTCCGGTAATGTTCCGATGTCGCTTCGGTCCGAACAAGTTCCACACCTGTAACCAATGGACCGATACGAACAAGGAGAAAATTTCGATATTCTAGTTTCGATAACACCGGTTTCAGAGACAAAATCGATAAGGAAGTTTCAGTACCGGTTTTGGTTTCAATCAAACCGATCCGGCTGTATCGATTTTGGTCCATTGCCTCTCTTACAGGTACCCCATGAAGATGAACTATCTCACAAACATAGATATAGTCCAACCTTTTAGAACTGAAGAAAATCTTAATAGAAATGAAATGGGCTGATTTGGTCAACTGATCCTCAATAACCCAACTACTGTCAGAACACAAAAGAGTATGAGGCAACTCAGTCATGAAATCCATAGTGATTCACTCCCACTTTCACTCATGAATGGGCAATCTCTAAAGCAAACCACCTTATCTATGATGCTTAGCCTTCACCTATTGATAACACAATCAACGAGCTACAAAATCTACCACATCCTTCTTCATACTAACCCACCAATAAAGCTACTTCAAATTACGATACATCTTGGTCATGTCTAGATAGATAAAATATCTAGAGCCATGGGCCTTCTCTAAAATTAATCTTACCCAATATCCAACTCTCGCCACATAAACTCGGCCGCCAATCCTCAATACACCGTTAGAATCAAGAGCAGTTTCCTTAGCGCTACTCAGTACCTTATCCCGAACAAGCCTCAAACTATCATCATCAAACTGGTGAGCTCGAATCTACTCCATTAAGGAAAATATAGTATCAACAAATGCTAAAACACGCCATATGTCGAAATATCAAGCCTAACCGTCTGGTTAGCTAGATACTGAACCTCAAAGGCTAAAGGCCACTCTTGACTCAAGAGATGAGCTACACTCCTCATACTAGTCAACTTTCAACTTAAGACATCCACAACCACATTATCCTTGCCCCAATGATACAAAATAGTGATGTCATAATCTTTGAGAAACTCAAGCCAACACCACTGCCTCATAGTAAGATCTCACAGTCTGAAGAAGTACTGAAGGCTATCATGTTCTAAGAAAATCTCACAAGGTACCCCATACAAGTAGTGTCACTACAAGTTCAACACAAACACTACGATTGGCAAAGGTAATTCCTCTTATAAGGATTTAACTGACGAGAGGCATAAGCAATCACCTTTCCTTTCTGCATCAACACTGCACCAAACACAACACCTGAGGCATTATAATATATGACAACGCCGCACCCTCCTTGGGCAAAGTCAAAATAGGAGCCAAAGTCAACAACTCCTTGAGCTTTTGAATGCTCTTCTCACATGTATCTTACCACTGAAATACCACATTTTTCTTTGTCAACTTGCTCAAAGGATACATAATAGATGAGAAACCCTTTACAAAACAACGATAATAACCCACCAAACCAACAAATCTCCAAATCTTGATGGGAGAAGAAGGTCTATCCCAATCATAAATTATCGTTATCTTGGCCAAATCGATCATAATGCCATCCTTAGTCATCACACGATCCAAGAAAGAGATAGAATCCAACCAAAACTCATACTTAGATAACTTAGCATACAATTTCTTACCACACAACCTCTGAAGCTCAATGCTTAAATGCTTCACATGGTCGGCCTCATTCTTGGAGTAAAACAAGATGTCGTCTATAAATAAAATCACAAAGGAGTCAAGATATGGTTGAAACTAGGGGTGGCAAAATTATCCCAAACCCAAATGACTCGCCCAAGATTTGATGGGTTTGGGTAAGAGTGATTTTGATAATGGACTAATTTGGGCTAGCCCAAGTCAACCCATTATAAATCACCAACCCAAATAGACCCATGCTGATGCCCAAACTTGACCATCAAATTGCTTAAAGCTTTTACAAAATTTTGTTTTATTAATGGAGGACTTACAAAAATAGTCTAGGTTTCAACAAAATGAGTAGCCGAACTTTCAAGATTATAATTTATAGCATTTGTTTCTCTTTTTTTTTTAATTATGTTTTATCTCTACCCTCTACTTCTCTTTCTTTTTCATTTTTTTACTTTTTTTTTTCTTTTCCTCTTTTTTTTTCTTTCTCTTTCTCATTTTTTTGTCTTTGTTGTATATATATATATATTGTATTTCTGAATAATATGGTTACGTCGAGTACAAGTCATGAAAAATGACAGATACATCATAACCGGTCATTGTATTTATATTCACCATCATTTTTTTTTCTTTTATCTCTTTTTCATTATCTTTTACTTTTTAATTTTTTTTATTTTCCTGTATTTTTTCTCATTTTTTTTCTTTTTCGAATTTCCCCTTTTTTGTTTTTTTCTTCTTATTTAAGTTTTTCTCCTTCTTTTTTTTTTAATTTTTTTCTTTTATTTTCTCTATTCTATCTATAGCTTGTATTTCTCTTTCTTTTTTCTTTTTTGAATTTTTTATTTCTTTTTTTTTAAATTTAATTTTATTTATATTTTTTTAAAAATATGACTATGTGGAGCACAAATTATGATTAATAACAAAAATACCACAATAACTTATTGTATTTATATTCATACTATCATTTATATTTTTGTATTTATTGATACAATTGCATTTATATTTTATAATTCACGCTTGTATTTGTATTTATATTCTATAGTTGATGTTTGTATTTGTATTTTATAATTATACTTGTATTTGTATTTATATTTTATAGTTCACATCATCATTTATATTTTTGTATTCGTTGATACAAGTGTACTTGTATTTTATAGTTCACGCTTGTATTTATATTTGTATTTTATAGTTTACACTTGTATTTGTATTTGATAGTTCTCACCATTATTTATATTTTATATGATTTATCTTCATTGATACGAATTGCATTTTATTAATACAAATTGAACGATACAAATATAAATGATAAATTACAAAAATAAAATGTTAAACTATAGAAATGCAAAGTTTACATTTGTATCAAATGATACATGTTTATACAACTTGAACCATACACATAAAAATGACACTTGTTTTTATAGAAATGCAAATGATAAACTTGACATACAAATACTAATGATACATTTGCATTGAATGACACATTACATATTAAATATTTTAGACTCAACTAAATACAATCATTCCTTATAACTATTTGTATACAAATACAAATGATAAATTATATTCACGCTAAAGTATTCAAATATAAATAATAGATTTATTTAAAATATATATGATACAAATAAATATAAAATTTAAAAAATATATAAAATATAAAATACGACAAAAACAATAAAAGAATGAGAGAAACAAAAGAAATTATCAAAAAATTTTAAAAAAGAAAAAATGGATAAAAATGACAAAAAAAAAGAAAAAAAAATGAAACAGAGAAAAAAGAACAAAAGTTGCAAACGAAAAAGTAATAAAAACAAAAAAAAAAGAGAAAGAAAAATAGAAAAAAAAAAATAGAAAAAAATAAAAAGAAAAAATGAAACAAAAAAAGAAAAAAATGGAATAAAAAAACGAAAAAAAAGGAAAAGGTAAAAAGACAGAAAAAAAGAAAAAACTTTTTGGCGTTTTTAATTTGATTAATCTTTCATTTGGGTGGGTTGGGTTATAATCAATGACCCATAGTTTAGCCCATTTTGTTCAGCCCATCTTGACCCAAATGATTTGGGCAGGGTTGGGCATTAGCCCAATTATTTGTTCAGCCCATCTTGATCCGCCCAACTTTAACCCAACCCGTCCATTTGCCACCCCTAGTTGAAATACTCAATTCATTACCCATGAACATTGCTAGGGCATTGTTCAACCCAAATGACATAACCAATAGCTCATAAAGACTGTATCTAGTCTAAAAAGTTGTCTTTGGAACATCCAAAAACTCTGATCTTCACTGATGATATTCGGATCTCAAATCAATCTTGAAAAATACCGAAGCACCCTAAAGCTGGTCAAACAAATCATCAATATGAGGAAGAGGATACTTGTTCTTAATTGTAACTTTGTTCAAATGTGTATAATCAATAAACATATGCATGAAACCATCCTTCTTCACAAACAAGACATAAGCACCCTAAGAAGATAACACTATGTTTAATAAATCCCTTACCCAACAAGTCCTGCAACCGCTCCTTCAACTCCACAAGGGCCATCCTATAGGAAGTAATAACAATGGGCTTGTTGCCCGGCTCCACATCAATAGCAAAATCAATATCACAGTGTAGAGGCATATCAAAAAAATTATAGGAAACATATGAATCTGGAGTCTAAAGGGTAAGTTTTGTCATTTAAAATTTCAAAGGGGTATATAAAAATGGAAAAATTTCAACACGGACAAGGTAAATATAGGTGTTTACTATGTTCATTAAAAGTTAACGTAAGTTACATGGTAAAGTACAAGATGAATGAAGTCACTTATCTTATTCTTTGATTGAAAAAGTTGGCGGGGCTTGAAAATTTAGTGACACTAATGTACTCCCTCCGGTCATCTTTATTTATCCATTTTTCTATTTTGGGATGTCCAACAATACCTATTCAGTTTATGAAATCAATGGATAATTTATTCATTTTTACCCATTTTACCCTTGATATTAAATACAATACATCACTCATTGCATTTTTCAAAGCAAAAAATTTATTATATATCAAGGGTGGTATAGTAAAATCACCCATATATTTATTATTTTCTAAGTCAGATGTCAAGTCAAAAGTGAACAAATATTTATGGAAAGAAGAAGTATTTAATGAAGAATTTATTTCAAATATAGTGCAAAGTTCGAAGACTATTTTAACTTACAAGGTAAAATGTGTTCTTTACCTTATTAGTTTTATTTCATAATGTAATGACCCTCACGACCACTTTTCTCTTTTCATATATTTTTGGTGTGTAGAGCTTTTTGATACTATCCCAAGTTATTTATGACTTGCTGGAACTGATAGTTTGATTTTCGAATGATTCATTTGAGAACTTTAGTAATACCAAATATATTGTGGATATTTAATCTAAATTGACATTTGGTAGAAATATAAATTTATTAACCTTCTCGAATATTTTTAATTTGTATAAAAATCTTTAGTTATAGTATATATATAATACTTCATAAATAGTTTTATAACTTATCAATATTTTTAAGGGAGATAGTAAATCTAAATATGTTAAAATATTACTATTATAAAATAGAGATTTTATTAGAAATAATTTATTATTAATTTTGATATATTCAAAATACTATATCTATTTTACCAAAAATCTATGCAATACCCAAATATATATGTAATGAGATAAAATGGATTAATATTGAGGTAATACCTCATGGCCACGTGGGACTATGGCATGAATGAGGTGATGAAGTTTATTACAATTATGTGACAATTATTATTAATATGAACACCTAATGATCAATTGTTGTAAATATATGACAACTGTTAGTTGTATTTAGTAAAAGGAATATATTAATATCATGCAATTCATTTTCTTGTTAAAAAGTGCTCTCTTATCCAACTCTCTTTATTCAAAGTTAATGTTTTCGTATACGTTTTCATGGTTCTTTTCACTTTTGACTGCTCAGAGTTTTAGTATTATGGCATCAACCTTCATGTTGTCCTTTTCGTCTAATCATTGAAATCAATTGCAACACCAGCCAAAACAGAAACTTCTGAAACTTCTGACAAGTTATTCAAGCTCGTGTTCAGTAAGGCACTATTCAAAGATATTTTTAGCTTGATATTTAAGTAGACTAGGTTTACTCTACCTTTAGATTGAGCTTATTTATAATAATTGAATACTATTATACTAGCTTTGGACAGGTACTTGTAATTTGCATACCATTTAATATATATATCATGCCTTATTTATTCGGTTTGGATCCCATTCAAGTAAATTTTGGTAACTTATCTTTTAGTATAATATAGCATCTATCACTTTAGGACGTGAAATTAAGTTGTGAAACTTTGAATTCGTCTCCTTTTTAATTAAGATATGCGAATGGTTATTTAAATATATTTTAATTTAGATTTAGGTTCTGCATATACTTTATTTCTGTCATTGATTGTGAATTTTGGTACCAGTTTGACATTGGTTATGGTATGATTTGGATTTTAATTTTATAGTTGGGTATGGTTACTATGAGTTTCGTTTGAGTACGACATCTCGTTATGATCATTTGGGAGTTCTGGTGTTGATTACTGTTGTTCTAGGAGTTGTGGTTACTCTGAGTTTTGGTTCGAGTCTGGCATCTGATTATGAGCTCTATTGTATATCATATATGTGGACTCTCATTATTACCTACTAATTTCTGATTTGAATTCAACGTGTGGCCTCTTGTTATTATCCACCATTACTAGTTGAAGCCCTACGTTTGGCCTCTTGTTACTACCCATTAGTGCCGATTTGAGTCCGGTGCATTTTTGGATGGCTACTACAATTTCACGAGGTTAGTTAGGTTATAGGTTATTTACATTTTTTCTTTAATTATTTTTTTGTGTGCCACCGGCTTATGGGGGCACAGTTGGGTTAGTTGTCTTCTTCAGTATGCCAAACGGGCTTATGGGGCCCAGTTAGGTTATGTTTGATTTATCTTTTATTACTACGTTATTTATCTTTCTGTATCACTTATACATATTTCTTTTATCACATTTGCGTAGCTCGATAGTTGACTACCTTTCTATACATGTTTACTATTAACTTAGATTACACTCCCGCATTTTAGTATACTTTTCATGTATTGAGCTCAATTGGTCGATGATGCCTACTAAGTACCCGTTTCTTTGGTACTCATACAACACTTCAACATCTTTTTCGTAATGCAGATTTAAGTACTAGCAGTCGGGGTTGACGTGGTTCCTACCTTTCAGTACTGATTCAGAGTAGGGTGAGCTTGCTGTCGTCTGAGGCTAATCCTCCTTTATGTATTCCATTTTAATCTTTTGTATTCGAGATTGCTTGTATGTGTTGTGTATATTTTGGATTCTCTCTAGTACTTAGGGTATCTTTTAGTAGTGGCACTAGTATAGACCTTACCAGGTCTTGGGAGGAATTTGTTTGTATATTTGGTCCTTTTTACTTCTCTCATTTTGATATATTAGATATGTTTTCTTTCTGGTTATCACTTATTATTACTAATTCTATCATTATACGTAATCTTTTTTGGTTTCTGCCTGTTAGCCCATTATCTATTATTCTGGGCAATGGTTTGACTTACCTACTGGTAGGATAAGGTAGGCGCTATGATGACTTGCGAAATCGGATTGTGATAGCTTGGTATTAGAGCCTAGATTTCACTGGTATTGATGGTACTGGAGCTGATGCTTATTAGAGTCCCGCGGATCGGTACGAAGACGTTTGTATTCTATCTTCGGGAGGCTACAAAGCATTTTTAGGGAAAAATCTCATTTCTTTATCTATTTTTGTGCTAAGTTGGTTTTTAATCTTTATTGGTTCACTCTTTACATAGACGGATAGGATGCGAGGTGCGATAGATGGGGATCCGGACACCGAGCTTGCTGATAGAGTTTTGGTTAGGGTTTAAGGTTGTCCCAGGGTTAGGGGTAGGATAGTGCAGAAGCCCCAGTTTGAGATCAGAGCAGGATCCATCACCTGATCCTGTCATAGCTCCTGAGAGTGAGAAAGCTCCAGGTATTCTGCCATAATAGCAAATGGGCCAGGGGTAGCCCAGGATCCACCTAGGTTTATATCTTCTTTAGTTATTCGGGATGCATTGAGGAAACCCTGCCAGCAACATAGGGCGGACTTGATTTAGGGGCACAATCTACAACAGCGACACCTAGGGTAGAGGTTACGCCAACACCAGTAGTCCTACAATTGATAGTAGTCCCCATCCACTTGTGTATTTAGAGGAACAAAAGATGCTAGACCAATTTTGAGATTGACTCTACCCATATTTGTTGGGATCCTAGGACAGAATGCTTATGAGTTCCTGTCCAGTTGCGAGGAGAGGTTACAGAATTTGGGGTTGGTCGAGTCTCATGGAGTGGATTTTGTTGCTTATCGGCTAGACATAACAGGGAGGAGCCTGTGAAGGGATTATCATGATTCTCGGCCAGCTTGATCTCCCGGTAACTTGGACTCAGTTCTCCAAGGTTTTCTTAGGGAAGTATATGCCTCACAGCATGCACAAGCATCTTCAAGATGAGTTTTTCACGCTGAGACATGGTTCTATGCCCGTGATTGAGTATGAGCAGATTCGATGCTTTGTTGGGAGATTGAGATTATCGCTTCGTAGGGCTACACAGAGTTTGGTGACTTTAGGGAAGTTTTTTTCTGAGATAGATGAGAATGTTTATTCTATAGAGGAGATAGATCATGAGGCCCAAGAGGGCAGTGATAAGAGACGTCGTTACCAAGGCAACTACAATGATTCATAATTCACAGGCCAAAGGTTTCATGGTAGGTACACCAACTGCAACCATCTCAGTATCAGGGTTAGCCTAGTCAGCCAGTTCAGGTATCACTTCAGATATTAGATAGGGTTAGGCCAGTTATAGTAGTTCTAGTGGTCAAATCAGTAGTCAATTGTAAAGAGGTATTTAGTCAGGATCATCGAGTCGGGGAGGTTATTCAGGATCTGTCGGACCTTCTAGACAGATCAAGGTGCTTGGGGCATGTTATGACTGTAGGATTGTTGGTCACTTCACCCATGAGTGTCCCCAGTATAGAAGGATTTAGCCTTTAGTTCAGAATGCACAATCACTCAGATCAATGCTACCGCCAGGGGATGGTGCATAGGGTTTTGGGGGTGGTCCCCAGGTTCTAGAGGTGGATAGGTGGCGAGACAGGCACCCATTCCAGTATTGGACTAGGTCATTTATATGCTATATCAGGTAGACTAGAGGTTGAGGCTTCGGATACTGTAATCACAGGTAAGATTTTCGTATGCCATCAGCCAACTTCTTCATCATTTGATCCCCTATATTTACATATATTTCTACTTATTTTTCATTGCAACTGGGTTTATGTTTAGAGTCGTTATCTATGCCATTGCGTATAGCTACCCCCCGGGTGACCTTTTAGTAGTGGATTGGGTATATAGATCTTGTATGGTGTTTGTTTGGGATTTTGATACTCAAATTGATCTCATTGTCCTAGATATAGTAGAATTCGATGTGATTCTAGGCATGGATTGGCTATCTCCTTACCATGCGGTCTTGGATTTTCTTTCTAAGACCATTAGTTACTTTAGCCTTGCCTAGTGTACCCTCGGTTATGTGGCAAGTTTCTGTAAGCCGCGCCCCGATGGGGATTATTTCTTACATTCGGGCTAGAATACTGATATTGAGGGGTTATGAGTCAATTTTTATGTATGCGTGGGATGTTAGTGCTGAGAGTCTATCACTTGACTCTGTGCCTGTTGTTTAAGAGTTTCCTGATGTGTTTCTGTCCAACCTACCTAGCTTTCCTCCTGAGCATGATACAGAGTTTATTATCGACTTTGAGCTAGGCACCTGACCTATTTCTATGGTTGTATATCGTATAGCCTTTGCAGAGCTAAAATAGCTGAATAGTCAACTTTAGGATCTTCTGGGTAAGGGTTTTATTAGATCGAGCTTTGTTGTATATCATATATGTGGCTTCTCATTATTACCCACTATTTTGTAATACCCTATATTATTCTTAGCTCAATTCAGCTCCTAGTTGCATGCATAAGAGGCATAAAACCTGAAAATTTCACCAAGTGTTGGGGACTTAGTCATATTTTTGGCCTCTTAACTTCAAGGATTTTGAAATTGGTCTTCCCAACCTAGAGACGTAGGTTTTGAGTTAATTCATGTTCAGGGGTGTAAGGAGCATGTCTCGAGAAAGTTTTGGATTTTTCATACGAGGATTGGGTCATGTTTGGATTTCGATTCCAGCAACTCACCGCGATAGTGGCGCATCGCGGTGGTTATAGTGATGGAGCCTTCACCGCATCACGGCAAGCCTTTAATTCGCATTCCAGTTGTGAATTTAAATGTCTGAGGGGCAATTTTGTCTTTTTCCCTCAATCCAATTCGTAAAAACATGAATTAAAATGCCGGTTAGAGAATTTTATACCTATTTTCCCCAATTCCTCTCTTAAAGAAACCCTAATCACCCCCCCCAAGTTCATCAAATTCAATTACCTCCTCTTCAAGAAAACTAAGAAATCAAGTTCCCAAATCCAAGAACTTTCAAGAAAAGCATCAAGATTGTGTTTCTCTTTCAAGCTTAAGGATTTAAGGTATGTGTGATGTTTATCCATGGTCCCTTTTCACCCATGGAGTTCAAGAATCCTCTCTTGATATCAAATTATGAGTTTTTACATGTTTATGATGAGTTATCTCCATGAAGTTGTTATTTGATTTTGATTACAAGTTATGTTACAAGTGTTTTTCGATGGAATGAGCCCTTATATGATTTGAGTATTGAAATCCTCATGTTAAATCCCTAATTTATGGTTTTAGTATTGTAACTGTGTTTTTAATCACATGATTTACCCATTCCCATGCTTAAATTCATGACTCCCATATGCTTGATGAAATGTCTAAATGTTAGGGTTTGAGCAATGATCCTTTATTATGGTTTTTAAAGCTTCATATGTCCTTATTGTTATTTTCATTCAGTGCTGGAGGGTTATGAATACCCGATACTAACCTGTTTACATAATTTCAGTACTTTCAGAATGAATTCAAATATACCATGAGCATTATCATTCAGTCAAGTTATTTATGATCAGTTGTTTGTTCAGTTAAGCTTAGTTCAGTCTTGTAATCAGTGTCAGTTTAGTTGGGAGTAGGATTTAGCATCGAGCAAACCCAGGGATAAGGGCTTACCTGCCATTAGAGTGTGTGACCTTTAGTAGCAGCCCCTTAGTTCTAGAACTATGTAGCCAGCGTAGGTTAGAGATATCAACCTGCCAGTTGAGGGTAGAACATATCTCATCAGAGCATCAGAGCACATGCCAGATGAGGGTGACTCATTATTTCTTCAGGACTTTAGTTTAGTAGATCCACACAACCATTTTTAGTACCCGTCGCACGGTACTGATACCCTTCCAACTGGGATTATAGGTTGGACCCTACTTAGCTCAGATTAGGGCATGTCGTTTAGATGATACCTCCCACAGGCTCGGTTCAGTTTTCATATAGAGTTTAGTTTAGGTTTTCTTGACCACAACATACAGTTCATCAGTTATTAAGTTACCAGATTTTAGTATTTCAGTTTACAAACTATTTCAGTATCATGTTATATGCTTGGTCATGCATTCTTAGATTTTACAACTTTTACACATTTATGCATTAGTTATCTCATGCTATTCAGTCAGTCACTATTTCATGCACATGAACCTATGCATTTCAGCCTTACCTCATCTCATATACCAGTACATTCAAAGTACTGATCGTATACTTTTCTTCGCGCTATGATGTCTCATATCATAGGTTCAGACACTCAGTTTCCAGGCTGCGCTTAGACAGTTTAACTTTTTAGCAGCAATAGTTGTGGTTAGGCTTCATTTGTCAAGGACCTATTATGTTATTTCAGTATTTCCACATTTCTTTCCAGTTAGTTTAGTTTGGAGTTAGTTGGGGCCTGTCCTATCAACTCTTCAGTCAGTTAGAGGATTTTAGATGTTTCAGTCTTTCAGGTAGTTAGTCAGTTTATCAGTTGTTTGATCATTATTTTTAGTATGTCATCAGACGTTCATACTTATGATTTAAATCATATTTTCAGTATTTGAACCTTATGACTTTATTAAGTTATTTCTGCACATGTTGATTATCAGTATATTGTTCAGTAGTTACAACAGGTACCAGCCCATGAGTTAGCTTGTTTTCACTTGTGAATGTAAGCACCGTTGTTGAGACTAGGGGATAGCCTCAGGTCGTGTCAATTTTTGGTTTGAATTCATTATGTGGCCTCTTGTTATTATCCACTGATAACGCTCAATCTACAGCTCTCGCAGGAGTGTAAAGCGGTCGTTAGCAAATATAGAACCCAACCTGGGTTGGGTGTCGATCCCACACGGAATAGCTTGGCCAACAAGTAAGCAAAATTACTAAACTTTTGGTGCAAGTCTCGTAAGAAGGGGGGAGTCTTGTCGTGCAAGTAATGTAAACAAAAGCTGAAAATAATAAAGTAAAGAAAGAGAGATTATTACGTAGGTTGACAACAATGAGAATTGAAGCGTTGGGGTTATGTCCACCTTCTGAGGTATACGTCTCTATTGGCTATGAGTGTGTAGAGTCTTGACATGCAATTGCTTATAGAGAATTGTAGTCGATGGTAAATCCAAGCGTCTCTCGACCTGAACAAGGACTATTTCACTTTAACTCTCTCGAGCTTAAAGCGTGTCTAACGGTACGAATTCTCCAAGAGGTTAGTCCAGTTACGGCACTAGCTTTTTAATAGGAAAGGGTGTCCTACTACCTTGACATTATCTCTTTTCCAGACAAATAACCTTTCTCTCGAACAAGTTAAATGTTAGACTGGCGTTATTCTATGCGTCTGCAGCCACAAGAATTTGCATTAAGATGAAGAGAATAATGATATAAGAAATATACGTGTCTCGAACTCACAAACTCACAGCAATAGATAGTATCTCATTCGGCTTCCATAACCCCAACAGAGAAGTTTAGTTACCCATGAGTGCGAAGGAGATCACGATTTGCATTGTTATTGTTGAGTAATGGCGTGTGGATTAGGTGATAGGCGTGTGGCGTGATTCCTTAGCAAGTAACGATTCTCTTGTTGTGGAATTTAAGAATAGAATTAATGGAAAGATTAGAAGAGTTGTAATTGAGAAGTAGAATGTGTCTCTCCACTAAGGGAGGACTTGCCTCTCCACTAAGGGAGGACTTAATTAAAATCTCTAGCATGATAGGGTATTTATAATACTCCTATCCTACTCCTACTATGCTAATGAAATAAATAACCAAATCCTACTAAACTAATGAAATGCTTAACCCAAATGTACTAGGTTAATGCAACATTATCATAATCCAAATAAACTAATGAAATACATAACCCAATTGTACTAGGTTAATGTATCATTGTCCAAATCCAGCTTTGTGTCTGTAAGTCCCCAAAGTCTTCAGAAATGCTGTTTTAGCCCGGGACAGATTTTCCATGCAGCAGTTTTGGTCCTTAGGCGTGTAGACTTTCTTTCCTTCCTTCGTGAGCTTTCTTTTGCATCAAGTAAGCCATAAAATGCTGTATTTTGCATCATTTATACCTGAAACTTTACTAATCATGTTCGTTAGCTCATTTGTAGGAAAAAGGACTAAAAGTGCCTGAAATATATAATTTGGTCTCAAAACTAGGCTAAAATATGGGTAAAATATATTGATATAGGCACGTAAATTCGCCTATCATCAACACCCCACACTTGAAGCTTTGTTCGTCCTTGAACAAAATATCATGTCCTTCTAAGCATCAACTTAGGGTTTTTACAGCAACAACACAAAACATTCTTCAAGACAAGCACAACAATTATCAACAAAGAGTAGCTTTCTGATTATAAGTAGAAACAATTTAACCTCAATTATAGACTCGTGATGGTGGTCAACTCGCATACAAATGTTAAAGTGCATAGAATCATATACGACTATCCAAAACTCATCAACCATGTGTGTCTCACAATATATTACCCATAATCACTCACAAGTATATCATATTTTTCAAACATGGGTATCAAAATGTCCTTGCTCTCACTCTCACAAAGAATTCATATGTAGCAACTGATGACCATACGCTTGCCCTTAGTGTAGTACTCCACTAAATGTCAGAATGTTAAGATTAGGATCAAGTAGGTCTTTTGATGGTTGTAATGTAGGCTAAGGGACGGGTAGGATCAACTATTTTGGCCAGAAATAGTGACTAAGTTCCTAAGCACTTTAATACATCACATTGTATCATTGACACTTTTTTCTTTCAACCTTTCTTTATTTTATTCTTCCACCCTTGTTCTCATCTTTTGTTTTTCAATTTTAAGCACAACTCACTTTTCAGCTTTCTTTTCCTTTTTCTTTTCACAACATACCTCTTATGATAGCACTTTCTTTTTCATAACACATTCAAGCACCATTACAATTTAAAGCATCCTACTCAACCAATTTCCTCTTATGTTGTCACATGACTTTTTCACTTTAAAGCACTTAGGAATTTGGATCAAATTACGGTCTTAAAAAAAATGGATTAGGCTTACATACAAGGTTGTCAAAGAAATAAGCTAAAGGCTCAAAAGGGTTTAACTAGGATGATGTCCATGGGTAGGTAAAACTGAAGGTAAACAAATATAGGTTGCCAAAGAAATGCCTAAATCATATCCTAACTTACACTCCTTATTTTCGCTTTGCATACATACCAGGCAAGTTCTAGCATCAGCCACACACATAGAATATACTATTATCTCACACACACAAGGCACATGGTCGACTTGATTGGAAGTAATATAGACTCTTGACCCAATAAGTGAAGGAATTGAATCATACAATATCACATAATGAGTCACAACTAGAGCCTAAACGTCTCAATAGTCACAATTGTAATACATACTCTTGTTATAATCTCATGCTGCCTATCAAAATAATTTCATGCGAAGCTAGAAAGATTTTACTCCTAAAAAAAAACTAAAAAAAACGAACTCAAATAAACAAAGTAAACAAACAAACATAGGTGCAAACAGAGAAGTATAGCATGCAATGCCACCCCACACTTAGACGGGACACTGTCCTCAGTGGAAAATAAATACGAGGAACCTGGTCAGTTGGACTCCTCCTCTATGTCTGGGGTCATACCCCTTGCGTTGGGATCATCATAAGAGTCATCATCCTCATAAGTTCCGCATAAGTATCCCAATTTTTGATAACGCTCAATCTACAGCTCTCGTGAGTGTAAAGCGGTCGTTAGCAAATATAGAACCCAACCTGGGTTGGGTATCGATCCCACAGGGAATAGCTTGGCCAACAAGTAAGCAACGGTTACTAGACTTTTGGTGCAAGTCTCGTAAAAAGGGGGGATTGTAATGTGTAACCAAAATAATAACGTAAAAGCTGAAAATAGCAAAGTAAAAAGAGGAAGATTGTTACGTTGGTTGTAAACAATGAGAATTGAAGCGTTGGGGTTATGTCCACCTTCTGAGGTATACGTCTCTATTGGCTATAAGTGTGTAGAGTCTTGACATGTAATTGCTTATAGAGAATTGTAGTCGATGGTAAATCCAAGCGTGAGTCGAGGTGTTTGCAGCGAGGAGGGTTCTCCTTGCTCCTTGCGGCCTCTTTTCTTGCCCTTTTGGGAAGTGGTAGCCTTCTTCCTTGCCTTGTCTCTCTTTAGGTGCCATTGTACCTGAGACTTGAAATAGTGTTAATGGTAGCACAATCTCAATGGATACAATCTATACACAGACAGTAGGGGTACCACCCCACACTTAGGGTGTTGGCACCAACTAGTGAGGTGAAAGTGATCGATTACTCAGAATTCATCGACATACGTTTTAAGATTGTATTCCGACAAGAAAATCAGCAATGCATTACTTACTTGCAGCCATTGGACTACTTTCATGGTAGCTATAGCAACACTACTACATAGGGGTTACCATATGGAATAGTTATTCTTACAACAATCACAACCTCTTATGTCGGTAGGCACTATAAGTCTTATCCCGATGGCCGGGATAGTCTAACATGTAAGTATCCAAACAACAATCTTAAGCACTGTTCATAGCCATAGTAATTCCGCAAATAGTATAACAATGCTATTAAAACCAATTTCAAGTCGGAAACAGGTCAAGATTTTCCTACGTACATGTTCACTCACAAGGTTGTGTATCAACAATCCAAACACATGATCATCACCAACAATCTTATACGATTTAGCAATTCATAATAGACATAGCAATGTAGTACTTATGAGAAATAAATGAAGAATAAGAGAGTACTTACTTGCTTGAAGCTTGTGGAGATGGTTTTGTGAATTGGAAGAGCAAAAGAAGAAAATTTTGAGAGGATTTGGAGAGGGAATGCGGTGCCTTTAGGGTATTTTCTTGTGTGGTTGTGTTATAAAACTAAGTCCCCTTTATATAGGAAGAGAATGGGTCGGGTTATGACCCATTTACAATCGTATTTGGGACAAGAACACCACATATGCGACGCATATCACTCGGCATATCAATGACATATGCGGCGCATTGTCTATGGCATAATGGGACATATGCGCCGCATAGTCTATGGCATTTGTAGACATATGCGCTGCATAGTCTATGTCACATGAGATACTGAGACCAAATGCCATGGCATAGGCGGCGCATAGTCAAAAGCATACCTAGGAATAGGCGGCGCATAGTGTATAGCACACTAGATTCCGAGTCCTTAGGCTATAGAATAGGTTGTGCATCGTTCGTGGCCTATTTTTACCAAGGCCTAGCCTTCCTCGAAGCCTATTTTGACGTGAGAAAGGCCCAATCCATAGCCTTATGCATCACCATTCCTAACTTACCGATTTTACCATACAGTGGGTCCAAATTGTCGATTGAGATCAATCTCTTCGTCGCATACTTCTTGCACCTATTTTTGCTCAAAACCAAACGAAAACGATTAGTACGATGGGTTGCCTCCCACCTAGCGCCTTAGTTTTGGTCGTGGCACGACTCTTATTTTTTTGATTTTCATTTATCAAGAACAAAACAAGTACTAGAATGAAAGAAAAATGATAAAACGATAAAATGATAAAACGATGGGTTGCCTCCCGTCTAGTGCCTTATTTATTGTCGTGGCTCGACGTAGTTACCTCGAGTACTCAGACTTCGTCGAGGTAAGTGATGGATCGTTTTCTGAAAGGATTTAGACGACAATGAGGCTTACCTGTGGTCATGCAATCTTTTTCGAGCTGGCTCATACGTTTCTCCGGAGAGTCACCAATTATATCATCAATAGTCCAACCCATAGCTCTCTTGTATCTCCTCAGAGCAGAGATGAGAGCTTCTACGTGTTGTTCACTTAAATCATCTGCTCTCTCAGGAAGTATATTTCTACTTTCCAAGAACACATACTTTAGATAATCGGGAAGCTCTTGCGATTCTAGCATTGGTGGCTCGTCAAAGGGAGTATTCGTTGTTGGTCAATTCTTGAGTTCACAATCCGGTTTCTTAGGAGTATAAGACTCTATTTCTGTTAGAGCACTCATAAGTTCTTCATAACCTTCATTATCTTCATGCTCAACTTTCAGTGGCACAGCAGACAATGGCTCAACAGTAGGCTGTTTCTCTATAGATAATTCTTTCGTATCCTCATGATGAACATCAGCTACAGATAACTTATTCATATCGCTGGGCTACTTCATTGTCTTGCATATATCAAACCGTACCACTTCGTCATTAATTCGAAACAAAAGCTCATTATCTTTCATGTCAATAAGCACACTTCCAGTTGCAAGGAAGGGACGTCCCAAGATGATGGGAACTTCAGAATCCTCCTTACAATCCAGAATAACGAAGTCTGCAGGAAAGATGAATGAAGAAACCTTCACCAACACATCATTCAAGATACCCACAGGTCGTTTTACCGACCTATCAGCCATCACGAGCCTCATATTGGTTGGTGTAGGGTCTCCCAACCCCAACTTTTTGTAGATAGATAGTGGCATCAAATTGATGCTACCTCCCAAATCGCACAATGCCTTAGCAAAATCCAACGATCCAATTGTGCAAGGAATAGTGAAAGCTCCAGGATCTGCCTTCTTTTGAACTAGCGATCTTGTAGCGATTGCACTACAATGATGAACATTATCCGCCAAGTCATAACTTGCTGCCCGCTTCTTTGTCAAGAGATCCTTCATAAATTTCGCATACCCAGGCATTTGTTCAAGTGCCTCCACCAATGGAACATTAATGGTGAGCTGCTTTAACATATTCATGAATCTACTGAACTTTGTGTCATCCGCCACCTTCTTCAATCTTTGGGGAAAAGGTGGTGGTGGGTATGGAAGTGTTCTCTCCGTGGCTTTCTTCTCCTCTTGCTTCTGTTTTTCCACTTTTTCAGTTTGCACGTCGTTGGGAGTGACGTTAGTAACGTCATCCGCGGACTCCTCACGTTTCGCATTGTTATCCTTGTCCGCAACTTCGTCAACCACTTGCTTGCCTTTTGCTGAAGTTTTCAGCACCTTACCACTTCTGGTAGTGATGGCCATGTATGACCCATCATTCTTTGGGTTTTGCACAGTATTGCTTGGTAAGGTGCCAGCCTTTCTTTGATTAAATGCTGCTGAAAGTTGGCTCAATTGCTGCTCTATGTGCCTGATAGAAGTGGAATGAGAATCAACTAGTTGCTTCATGGAGGACAAATCATCAATCACCTCCTTAACTCCTGCGCTCGTTGCTTCAACTCCTTTCAATAACTTAGCCATCATGTCTTCCATACTCCCGGAATTAGATGTGGTGGTATCACGTCTACCAGGGGGAACGGACAAACCACTCTTTTTATTATTTTTCTTCCAACTACCTTGGTCTTTGCTTCCAGATTTATCACAATAGTTCCGACCTTGGTTTCCTTGGGCATTTCCACGGAAACCCCCCTGATTGTTCAAGTAGTTGGCCTCCTCTTCAGAATCAGATTCGTCTCTTCCTTTTAGCGCTACAGCTTTCACTTTTTCGGTCTTCCCAGATAATAAGTGCTTTGTCAGAAGATCCAATTGTGTTTTCATGTGCGCCATGTCTTGCTCACGTTCTTCTTCTCTTCTTCTTTGGTCTGCAGACATGCCAATAGATAAAGTGGGGCTTGCTACCTCAGAATCCCTGGTATGCCAAGCTCTACTTTGTTTTGTCATCCGGTCTAGCATATTGCTTGCCTGAACAAAGGTGAGGTCCATAAATGATCCTCCAGCCGCATTATCAACCACTGGCTTAGTCCCCGAATTCAAAGCTCTGTATAATATCTCCATTAGGTGAACATTGGTCATGTGATGGTTTGGGCACCTCGCTAGCTTTGTCTTGAACCTCTCCCATGTTTCATGAAGAGCTTCAGTGGGAAGCTGACGAAAGTTGCTGATTTCATCTCTCAATTTCGCCCTCTTGGATGGCGGAAAGAATCTTTCTAGGAAAGCGTCTCTCAATTGCCTCCAATTTGTAATAGAATCAGGAGTCAGCCCATTCAACCATAATGTTGCCTCCCTAGACAGAGAAAATGGAAATAGACGTAATCGAATAGCATTCTGACCAACACCAGGATTGTCAAAGGACTTGCATGTAGAAATAAAGTTGATGAGATGCATATTCGGATCATCGCCTGCTAGTCCACCAAATAATCCCTTGAGTTGCAAAAGCTGAATCATGGTGCTAGTGATGTTGAACTTTGCTCCGGGCGCTAATGGTGGAATAATAATGGCTCCTGTGGCACCAGCTCCATCAAGATCATCATCATCATCATCAAACGGTATGTGCACAGCTCGGCGTTCGGGCCTAAATCGCGCTTGACGATCTCTCCTTTGCATGGGTGCCGCCATTTCAGCAGTATGCCGTGGGTTTAGTAGCTCTTCATCGCCCAGATCCTCATCGTCAGGATTTGTTGCTCGCCTACCGTTATCAATATTCTGTTGATGCACTTGAGCAGCCATCCTTTCAATTTCACGTTGTGCCTCCATTGATGCACTAAATAATCCTAAAAAAAAAAAACAACAACAACTAAAAGTAAGAGTACGAGAATCTTTGACCAAAGGGTCTAGTAATTATCACGAACTTGATTGACACTCGTATTCCCCGGCAACGGCGCCAATTTTTGATAACGCTCAATCTACAGCTCTCGCAGGAGTGTAAAGCGGTTGTTAGCAAATATAGAACCCAACCTGGGTTGGGTGTCGATCCCACAGGGAATAGCTTGGCCAACAAGTAAGCAAAATTACTAAACTTTTGGCGCAAGTCTCGTAAGAAGGGGGGAGTCTTGTCGTGCAAGTAATGTAAACAAAAGCTGAAAATAATAAAGTAAAGAAAGAGAGATTGTTACGTAGGTTGACAACAATGAGAATTGAAGCGTTGGGGTTATGTCCACCTTCTGAGGTATACGTCTCTATTGGCTATGAGTGTGTAGAGTCTTGACATGCAATTGCTTATAGAGAATTGTAGTCGATGGTAAATCCAAGCGTCTCTCAACCTGAACAAGGACTATTTCACTTTAACTCTCTCGAGCTTAAAGCGTGTCTAACGGTACGAATTCTCCAAGAGGTTAGTCCAGTTACGGCACTAGCTTTTTAATAGGAAAGGGTGTCCTACTACCTTGACATTATCTCTTTTCCAGACAAATAACCTTTCTCTCGAACAAGTTAAATGTTAGACTGGCATTATTCTATGCGTCTGCAGCCACAAGAATTTGCATTAAGATGAAGAGAATAATGATATAAGAAATATACGTGTCTCGAACTCACAAACTCACAGCAATAGATAGTATCTCATTCGGCTTCCATAACCCCAACAGAGAAGTTTAGTTACCCATGAGTGCGAAGGAGATCACGATTTGCATTGTTATTGTTGAGTAATGGCGTGTGGATTAGGTGATAGGCGTTTGGCGTGATTCCTTAGCAAGTAACGATTCTCTTGTTGTGGAATTTAAGAATAGAATTAATGGAAAGATTAGAAGAGTTGTAATTGAGAAGTAGAATGTGTCTCTCCACTAAGGGAGGACTTGCCTCTCCACTAAGGGAGGACTTAATTAAAATCTCTAGCATGATAGGGTATTTATAATACTCCTATCCTACTCCTACTATGCTAATGAAATAAATAACCAAATCCTACTAAACTAATGAAATGCTTAACCCAAATGTACTAGGTTAATGCAACATTATCATAATCCAAATAAACTAATGAAATACATAACCCAATTGTACTAGGTTAATGTATCATTGTCCAAATCCAGCTTTGTGTCTGTAAGTCCCCAAAGTCTTCAGAAATGCTGTTTTAGCCCGGGACAGATTTTCCATGCAGCAGGTTTGGTCCTTAGGCGTGTAGACTTTCTTTCCTTCCTTCGTGAGCTTTCTTTTGCGTCAAGTAAGCCATAAAATGCTGTATTTTGCATCATTTATACCTGAAACTTTACTAATCATGTTCGTTATCTCATTTGTAGGAAAAAGGACTAAAAGTGCCTGAAATATATAATTTGTTCTCAAAACTAGGCTAAAATATGGGTAAAATATATTGATATAGGCACGTAAATTCGCCTATCATCATCCACCACTACCAATTCAATCCCGATGTATGGCCTCTTGTTACTACCTATTGGTGCCGAGGCTGGTACATTTTTGGATGGATACTATGGTTTCCGGCGTTTGGTTTGGCTATAGGTTACTTACATTTTCCCTTTAATTATTTCTTCTGTGTCCCACCAGCTTATGGGGTAATATTGGGTTAGTTTTCTTCTTCAGTGTGCCTAGCGGGCTTATGGGGGCTCAGTTAAGTTATGTTTGATTTATCTTTTATTATTGTGCTATTTATCTTTTTGTATCGCTTATACATATTCCTTTATCACATTTGCGTTGCTCAATAGTTGATAGTATTTCCTATTAACTTAGATTACACCCACACATTTTAGAATATTTTTCCTATTTCGAGATCAGTCGACCAATGATTCCTACTGTGTAGCCGTGTCTTTTGTACTCATACTCTACTAGCAGTCAGCGTTGACGTGGTTCCTACCTTTCAGTACTAAATCTTCGTAGATGAGCTTGTTTCCATCTGTGGTTGATCCTCCTCTATCTATTTTAGTTTAGTATTTTGTACTCGAGATTGCTTGTATGTGTTATGTATATTTTGGATTATATCTATTACTCTGGGTATCTTTTGATAGTGGCTCTAGTACTGACCTTACCAGGTCTTGGGAGGAATTTGTTTGTATATTTGGTCATTTTTCCTTCTCTCATTTAGATATATATATATATTATATATATATATATATATATTTCGTTTTTGGTTATCACTTATTATTACTACTGCTATCATTATATGCTATCTTTTTTGGTTTCTCTGCTTGTTAGCCCATTACCTATTATTTCGAGCTATGGATTGGCTTGCCTACTGATGATATAAGGTAGGGACCATCATGACTTGATAAATCAGGTCGTGACAATAAACTACCTATTTCATTCATTTCTTATTCATATTATTTTTTTGTTCTCCCGTTTCACTCTCTTCATTCTCATTATTTGGGTGTTGTTTTATTCCTGTTCAAAGTCTTCATAAAAAAATTTGCATTTTAAGGTATATTTTAGTCACATTTTTGTATAATTATTTCAATACCTAACAAAGGAGTATGTAGTATTAATGTTATTAATCATCTTTTTAGCATACTAATTTGCCAAATTTTGTTGTTATCATACCAACTTGTAAGCCTAACCTACTCTAAGTCATTATTCTCTATCTAATTCTTTTTGGATTTTTTGTTTGCACAACAAAGATGTTAAATTTGGTGATGCATGTGCAAAAACTTTTCCTTTAGGATCTGGATTCCCTTTAGTTGCATGCATGCGTAAAAGGGTCAGTTCATAAAATTATTAAAAGGTGTAAGTTCTACAACTTACATACAACATACACCAATCCCTAGCCACATCCGTCAACTGGTAGGTAGTATAAGAAACTTTATGGGACTCAAGGGTCCAAGATTATGCAACTTCTCCTAGCAATCAATCAAGAACTCTTAGTCATCCTCGCCAATAACACTACTGAACTTGGGCAGACCCAAGTAAATAAACTTCTCAAACCTTTTTTGATCATCAGAAGACATACTGTACTCAAAGTTATCTGAGAAATAGTAAGTCTGGTCGAATGGGAATCCACACGTTTGGGTACCTAGATGAAGGATGTACCCATGAATTGGGAATACCATGATCAGATACTGGCACAAAAGGTGAAACACCACTCGAAGTATGAAAAATATCATAAGAAGACACCAACACCAATAACGGCACCATACTCAAAACTGGAGCAACACTAGGTGCGCTTAAGGGAACACCATATAAATAAGTCAATGAATGAATAAGAAAAACCTCTAGGATTGGGGAAGAAACTAAACTCTATGGGACCTGAGCTGGCCTATATCTCCTATACATTCTACCTCAAGTTCAGGCGAGATCCCCCTAGCACTTCCTTTGACTGAGGCAACTCTTTGTGCCCGTCTTCTACCTCTAGTCCATCCATGACCCCTACCTTGACCTCTATTCTGTGCTCCATTATCGAGTGTTGTCTCAGTATCCCAAACCTCTCAAGATCTAGTTCCCACCATTTGTGAGAAAAAGAATAAGACACAACTTAAAACATAAGGTATGAATAACCCAAACCATAAGGAATCAAAATATATAAGTTTTTCATAAATACATCTTATAGCTTCTCGAAGATAGATACAAACATCTACGTGCTGGTCTATGGGACTCTACTAGACATCCTTCTCTTACCCTTATGAGATTGGTACCTAGCTCTGATAATAATTTGTCACGACCTAAAAACTAGGTCATGATGGCACTTGTTGCAGCCTAGCTTTGACAAGTAAGTCAATCACCCAAACTGATACGATAATGGAGCTACCAATAAAAACAAGACTAAGGCGATAATTCTCAAAGAAAGTCAGACCAATACTAGAAAAATAACATTGGAAAGTCATACACTATGGTTTGGTCAGTACTTGTAATAGTATTGGTTTGACCTCCTTTGACAAGTCTCACCGTACTCTAGTTTTTGTTAATATCCTTATTTCATATCAGTTGGATGATCGAATTAATTGTCAAGGCTAGGCCACACAAGTGCCATCATAACCTAGTTTTTGGGTCATGACAATTTCACCTAAGTGGGACCCCTAATCCTAAGTGATACACAAATTACAACAAAAAAGCATATAACACATTAACACTTTGGGAAAAGTCAGGGTACATTTCAACTTGCCTTAAATGAAGATCAAGCGTAAATGCTATACAAAACCTCAATCGGAAGCCCGACTCTCTCGCAACCCGAAATTTATCAAATCTAGTCAAATATGTCATCTACAAGTCAAAAGGAAGCTAATGATACCCATATTGGCTCTATTTAAGACTAGTCCAAAACAGACCCCAAAAATGGGTTCGACAATAAATGGGGTAAAACTTGGATTTTATTTTAGAAATATATTCTCCATAATCATAGGAACCTATATAAAAACCCAAAATGAGTTGAAAATGAGGTCTAAATTGAAAAAAACTATTTCAAGCTTTATCAGCAAAACCCCAAAAAATCTATAAAAAATTAAAAATGGTAAAAATGAAATTTTATTTAAAATTCATAATCCTCAAGTGAAAAAGAATTTATAGGTTAAAATCCATGCAAAATGAAGAACAATTCGAAGCTCAACTCAAAGAAATATCAAACCTTCAATTTGAGGAAAAACCACCAAGACCCTCGTTTGAAATCTTTGATTTAGAAGAATTTAGATGTAAAGTTGGTAGGAAATGATTTAGAATTTAGCTAGGAACTTACTCGCGCAAACTTACTCAATAAATCTATCTCAAACTCTCCCTCCTGAGCTCCCAATATGATAAAAATGCTGAAAATGAGAAAAAGAGGATAAATTCTGAAATAAAGTTGTTTCAATAAAGAAAAGTATCTCGTTGACTGCAAGTTAACTGCGGTCCACTTTTGACCAGCAACCAACAATTTCAAAAAACTTATTTTTGACCCTCAGAACTCATACAAAACCCTATGAACATGAAACAATAGTTCAAGTTGATCATACAACACATTTCAAATTCAATGGGATCATCATATTTATGGAAAGGTCATTTATGACAAACTAACCCCCACCTTTAGGACAAAATACACTATTTTTCAAATGAAGGGTCCAAACCCTAATAAATGTTCTGAACTCAAACCAACCATACTACTAACCCAAAATCAATATTTTTGAACTAATGAAACTATCAAAAACTTCATCTGAGACTCGAATCACAAAATATTGACAAAAGTCAAACTTTTACTTTTAAGGATACTCAAAATCATAAATTTAAATAAGACATTCCCAAATGCATCAGGGACCATTCCAACCATTTCTCCAACTCATAAATTAGATAAGGTAATCATGGAGAGGGTAAAATTATCAAAACATAGAAAATTCTAAACATCAATACGAGGGTCACTATAGTATCCACCACTAAGGTTCACATTCGTCCTTGAACATTCAAGTAATAAAAGACAAAAATAGATGAAGGATAGTAAAATACCCTTGAGATACATCAACAAGCACTCCCACATATAGTCAAACCATAAAATTATTGGCCTCACCATAGAACCATAAATCTATCACATAAGGACTCACTAGGTCACAACACAAACATCCAAGGCCGAAAATTCTCAATGAATTTGAGTTTTAATATTTCCAAAATTCTTCTACTCCAACAACCGAGACAAACACAATAGAAGTTTTGAACATACTCAGCTAATCTAAACCTGACCAAGGCACCAAAAGACGTAGGATACATCCATAAGACCAAAAATTATCCTCGGACTCACAAAAGCCAAGGAACCAATAGAATATGAAACTATCCACCAAAATACTGAATTAACCGTCCTAAGGACAATAATATCACTATCAAATCAAATAACACTGTGACCTCATGCTAAATTTACTAAGCCAGAAACTGCTATAAAACCTACACAAAACCTCAAAAGTCACACCTAGCATACTAAAGGTGCTACACTATAGTCATACCCATATGATTAACCCTCTAAGGCAATGGAGAATCACTATAAAACTCTATATATGTGATAGATATAAAATCTTTAAAAGACACTAAAAGCTCAAGAAACTTATCAATATAGCCCATGCAGTCCTTGTCGCCTAAATTATACCTTGTAATGAAGTATAAAGCAATCATAAAATACATATAGAACCCAACTAGGTTGGGTCAATCCCATGAGAAATAGGCCAAAAGTCTATCAAGATTTGATGATGTGATTGGGAATTACGTAAATTAAAAAGGGATTATAAAAGCAGGTTGTACAGTAATAGTTTTGGTTAATCGGATTGTGATTAATATGAGACAATCACTAGGATTGTGTTCCCTATGACTTCATAACTCCACAAGTTATTCGTGCTTAACAAACTATCCTAATGCCTTGTATGCAAAATCTAATAAGATATGTATCACCTAACCGTCTCTTAGGCTTAGTTTGGATAGATTTCACATTTCTCCTCCAGACTTAGACAATCACATTACTAACCCTTGTTTTGTGATCTCAGACTAACTGTCTCAATTATGGCTCAAGTTAATTAGATAAAGGTTGATAGCTTTAAATTGCTATTGTTATTTTATTTTTGAAATGTTGACCTCTCTATGAAGCAAGTTCAAAATACAGTTGAGTTACTGAAGTTGTCCACCATCAAGAAAGCAATCAAACCAAAGAAAATACCAAGACATGCAAGAATATTGCTTTAGAATGACTTTGCACTTTACTTGCTTTGTGAATTCATCATGTTCCCACAACCCTAGTTATGAAGTTTAGCTACTCATGACCGTAAGCACAAAAAGATGATTCCATAGATGAAATCATAAGTTGCTACTAACAAAATACGATGAAAAATCAAAATCACAAATTAATGAAAAAAACCCTAAACACCAATGTCAATGACTCCAAGATCAATAATGTATCTCAGAACCTAAAAACTAAGGTAAAAAATATATAAAATGAGTACTAGGTGTCGGATGGTGTTAGAATAATCATAAAACCCTATAGGAGTATTTATAGATACAAAATGAATCCTATCCAAAACTATGTAGGAAAAATAGGTCAGCAACACCTACGACTAGTGGGTTGAGCATGGATTCGACCCATGAGTGGTGACTTGAAATCATGGAAATTAGGATCAACATAAGGCTTCATTACTTGACTCACGAATCCAACTCACAAGTCATGGGTTGGAGTCACGAATCGTAGGTCACTTGTTAGGAATCAGACTTCACTTTTCAGCTTCAGATCTCCAAGTCAAGCCTCTACTCATGCCTCGTAGGTCCTATCCACGAGTCTTGGGTCAACTCGTGGGACACCACTCAACTTAGTTTTCATCCTTCTTTCTTAGTTTTTTCTTTAGACCCTATTTTTCTGCATAATTAACGGAAAAACACATTATATCCAATAAGAATACCTAAGTTCTTGCATAATTTTATTATTTTAAGCATCAACAGTGCCATGTGATATATGTAGTTTTAATCATGAGGAGCTAAAATGCAAGGGACCAGGTCCCTGGATGTGCAAGGTATAGTACAACTGGCACATGTCAACTGCATAATTTTGCCTTCTTGTGTAACAAATTTGCAGGTGCTATTTTGTACTAATTAGGATAGCTGGTCCAATGATCTTTCAGTTCTAATCATCACTCGCTATAAAAGAAAAGAGAAACCTCTTCATCAAATAGTTTTTGCAAAAATCAGAGAGAAAAAAGAGGCAGCAAAAACTCCATTTCAAGATTGCTCAAACATTGCTCATATTTTTATCTTTTTAACATGATTAAAGAGTGAGTAAGTGTTCTTGAGTGTTGATTATAAAAGAATTACTCAAGCTATAAGAGTAATGTCTTGTTTTCTCGATTGAGAGAGTTGCTTAGGTAGAGTTACCTAAGTTTGACACTAATTAGAGATAATTAGTAGAGAGGGTCCTTGGTAGAGTTACCAAGATGATATTGTAGTAGAGTTACTACTAGCGAAAGGAACCTAGAGTTAGGTTCAGTGAAGGCTGTAATCAAGAGTTTGATTATAGTATATTTGGAGGTGCTTGTGAGGGAAAGCCGTGGTTATTCCCTTCTTGGTTTTCCATGTAAAAATTCTTGCATCTTTACTCTTCCTACATTATTTCCTACTTCCTAGTTCTATTTTTGTATTAGGCCTGTGATTGATGTTGAGGGACCTAGTCTCTTACTATGTGGTGCAACCTCCAAGGGTTCTAACAATCGGTATCAGAGTCAGGTCATTCTTAAAGGTTCACACATAGAGTATCTTGGTCAGAATGGCTACTCCACCTAATCTAGAATAAGGGAAATCTATAACAAGACCACCAAAATTGACTAGACAGTATTATGGGTGGTGGAAAACTAAGATGGTTGACTTCATCATGGCCGAGGATAGTAAACTGATGGATATAATTGTTGATGGTCCTTATGTTCCTGTAAAAGAAGTCAAAGAAGGGGATGTGACATGAATGGTTGTCAAAAGTGGGAGGTAGTTCAATAATAAAGATAGAAAGAAAATAAAAAAGAACTATAAGGCCAAGAAATTGTTAGTTTATTCTATAGGGCCTGATGAGTCTAACAAGATCTCTTCCTATAAAAATACAAAAGAAATCTGGGATTGCTTGAGGACTAATCATGAAGGTACTAATCCTGCGAAGGATTCAAAAGTAGACATGCTGACTACTCAGTATGAAACCTTCACCATGAAAGAAGGAGAGACTATCCAAGAAATGCATACAAGATTCACTTCTATCACTAATGGCTTCACTGCTTAGGAGAAGTTATTCCAGTATATAAGCAAGTGAGAAAAATTCTTGGTGCCCTTTCAAAGTCCTGGGAGAGAAAACTGGATGCTATAACTGAGGCAAAAAATTTGAAGACCCTCACAATGGATAAACTGATTGGAGATCTGAATACTCATTAACTCAAGAAACAACAAGGAAAAGAGAAGAACAAAGTCAAAAAGGAAAACTCTCTGGCACTAAAAACCTCAAAGTCAGGTTCAAATGATGAATACATTGATGCTGCCTACTTGGCAAAAAGAATTGTTAGAGCCACGAGGAAAGGTAGCCGTCCAAAGAAGTAAAAGTAGCAGTAGAAAAGGTGTCACTATGGAGGTGTGTCATAAATATGGAAGTCCTAAGCATTTCATCAAGTACTATCCTATGCAAAAAATCGATCATTAGGATTACCTCAAGGCTTTAGGTGATAAAGGAAAGATCAGGGACTAGGTCCCTGAAAATTCAAGAAGGAAGGCTGCAACTGATTATGCAGCAAAAAAGCTCTGGCAGCAAGGGGAGATTCTTCCAGTGATTCAAGTAATGATGAGAAGAATGGAGATGTATCTATGTAGCGAAGGAAGAAGGTCCAGTTATTTATGATTCCTTCTTTACACTTAGTGCAGACACAAAAGATAAAAAAGAAAAGGAGGTAACCCTATTCAACATTAAGGAGAATCTAGATAATTACACTGCTAGAAAGATAAAAAGGCTTAAGAGTTTGTTGATAGATGCTGTATGTGAACTAATTACTGAAAATTTTGACTTAGAAGAAAAAGTAGCGAATCAAGAGGTAGAGCTGATTGCTTTAACTCTCAAATTTTTTAAAACTAAAGAGTTGTTCACAAAGATGAACTTTGAAAATTTTAGTCTAATGGGTAATCTGAAGAAAGAAAATGCTGTTGATGGTGAAGGAAAGAAGAAGGCCTTAAGGCTTGAGATTAATCTTGAGGAGAAACTGAAAGCTTCACAAAACACTTTATGTTAGCACTTTATAGGAAAGAGGAATTAGAGAGGGACTTGGTCTGCTTGAAAAAAGAATTAAACAAGACTCTTAAGTGGAATACTTTTTCACGAATACTTTCTGACTTAACTAGTCAAGGTTTTAATGATGGTAGAGGTCTGGGCTACCAAGGAAAATTTCCACATGGTAAGTCTAAAAGAAAGACTACTCATGACGGTAGAAGCAATGGGCATAAGCTCTTATGCACTCACTGTGAAAGAGATCGACATATGAAAAAAGATGTCAGCATTGGCTTAAGGTAGAATTATAGAATACTAAATACATTCATAAGAGACTGCACATCCTAAGGGCTTTGAGTCTCAAAAAGTAGTGAAGAAGAAACTATATCTACCTAGGTGGACTAAAAAGAATTTGATCACTTCATTGTCCTATTGCTGGGAACTCAGACTCAAGTGGGTTCCCAAATCTAAAAAGTGATCATCATTCTAGGCATGATAAGGGGATTACAATTAGTAATATCTCATTGATTAAAAGGGTTCAAAGTTAAATGATGGAAGGTCTGACTGTGTTCTCTCTCTCAAGACACTTCAAATAAAGGTGTCGTTTTATGAAAAGATGAGTTTAAGGACCTAGTCCTTGGCTTATAAAAGCTAATATTCAATAAGGAGGTGTGTGAAACTTGTGTTAAGAAAGAAGCCCTAGAATGACCTTTAAATTTAATGAATAAAAAAGTATTGGGGAATAAATGAAAAAGTAATTCTATAGGCAGATAAAAGGAGTATGTGTAGTTCCTAATTAGTCAGGAAAATTGTTGATCTTTGAAGATGCTAAAAATGATGAGGAAGAGGATGAAAAAATAAAGATAAGTCATGATTCTCAGGTACCTAGTCCCTAAGAAATTCATCTCAAAAGGAGAAAGCTTCAGCAACCTGAATTAAGTCAAGTCTGGGACCCGGTCCCCAGACCTGCTTTAGGAACAAGTTCTGAGAAAAAAGAGAGTCTGTAGATATTAAATCATGATACCGACTTAACCTAATATGTGAATCAATGTCTCTTCAAAAAAATTAGATATGATAAAGAGACAAGTATCCTTGATAAAGTGGATGCACATTAGTCTAACTCAGTACCATACCCTTGCAGGTATACCCCCAAGGGAACAACTCTAAAAGTGGACAATTGTGATATTCACAAACTTGAAGATTCACTCAAAGAGGAGAAGGGACCTGGTCTTATTTTCCAGGTTAGTGCCACTACAATATGCTTTAATAATCATAAAATATTATCTAGAAAGCCATGTGTTTTTCTTCTCTCAATAAAGCTGTCATTTTCTCTACAAAATAAAGAGTCACTCTTATTAAAATCAGACATGTAATTCCAAAAGGAACATTATTTGATGACAATGGTCACCTCTTCGAATTACTAAATCAAGCTATTTCCCATTCTTAGTCTCAACTCATCACTCCTTGCTTCCTTTAAACCAAACTGGTCCTTCTCATTCTCTTTTACTCACAAAACCAAATCGAATATAACCTAATCAAATACCTTGATCCTTTATCAACAAAGGCCACACCTTAGGTCCTCTAAGTCAAAGTCTGGTTATCTTGCTGGAATAAGGCAAAAACACATAGCTGTGAAAAGAGAAGAAAGTCTTTGAGGGATTTGGTCCCAAAAAGAGAAAAGTTGTGAAAAACAAAAAGAGGCAAGTAATGAGACCAAAGGAAAATATGAAAGATGTGGGTAGTTAACGAAGGAATAAAATGCTAATGACTTACAAGATTCGGTCAGAAAGAACCCTTGATCCCAAGATATGTGTGAACCATGGAATGATGGAGTGGGTAAAATATACCAGGCATCAGGGATGAGTAAATTTATTTGAAGGAATAATACCTATGCTTTATGAAAAGGAGGTAAGGTAATTCTACTACACCATAAAATTCTCAGAAGAAGGGGTAAGTCTGAATGCCTAGATACAAAGGAAACTTATCAATCTAGAGAATAGATATATAAAGGGCAAGATGAATGAGTATCTCAAGCATCTGAGTTACTAGCTTATCAAAAGAAATTGGGAATGAAAATAAAGGAGCTTATGATCTAAGTTGAACTGACAAAGATGCTGAAATAGTGAACCTGAAGTTGCAAAATCATAAGTTCACCTTTGAGGGACCAGATGCCACTGATGAAATTGTAGCTAAAAATGCAAAACTCCAGGAAAGATTGGCTGAACTGAATGCTATAGTGAAGGACCTTACCAAACATCTGTTGGATGCTCACATTGATAAAAATGCAAGAATGGAGATACTGCTTAAGTCTTTACCTAAGCCTTTCTCTACTTGAACCCTGTTATGCTCATTTCCTCATCAACCTCATGTCAATTCCATATCCTGATACTCATAATGTATTTCAAAGACAGTTATTTTTATAGTGATTATTTTATCTTATTGTACTGGTACTAACTATTATGTATGAATGAATTTTTGCTTTGTGTGTTACAATTATTCTCTTTATATTGTAAAGCTATTCTTCATTAGTGTTGCCCCAGTGGTAATAAGTTAACTAATTTGTACTTATTTTAGTCTTGGTTTACTATTAATCCTTTTTAATGATGCCAAAAGAGGGAATGCTGAGTTTAAGTTTTAGGGACCAGGTACCAGGTTCAATTGATGCAGATGCCTATGATGAATTAAAATTGCATTGTAGATTTGAATAACATACTGGTAGGGAGAAGTAAGTGAGGTGTTAAGTGCTAAATAGATGAATGAAGGAAGTAATGTTGATAGCGGGAAATATGCAAATACATAAAATAAAGGTGCATGCTGATAGGAAAAAGTAAATAATATGCTAAATGAATGATTTGGAACAATTATAGGAGGAAAAAGAGTTTTTGCTGCAAATGACAACAAGGGACCAGGTCCATATGTTACACGATGGAGGAAGCATGATGATAGGGGGAACATTCATCTTCAGGTGGTAATCACTCTTATTAAATGTGATGAATGTGCACTGATGCTCAAATTTTATGGTTTGGTTTATCATCATCAAATGGGGGGAAAATTGATATATGTAGTTTTGATGATGAGAAACTAAATTGCAAGGGACCAGTTCCCTGGACGTGCAAGGTATAGTATAGCTGGCACGCGTCAACTGCATAGTTTTGTCCTTTTGTGTAACAAACTTCCAGGTGATATTTTGTACTGATTAGGACAACTGGTCCAATGATCTTTTATCCCTAATCATCCTTTACTATAAAAGGGAAGATATGCCTCTTCATGAAATAGTTTTTGAAATATTCATAGAGAAAAGAAAGGCAGCAAAAAATCCATTTCAAGATTGCTCAAACATTGCTCATATTCTTATATTTGTAACATGCTTAAAGAGTGAGTGAGTTAGTGTTCTTGAGTGTTGATTTGTAAAAGAATTACTTAAGCTATAAGAGTAATGTCTTTTTTTCTCAATTGAAAGAGTTTTTTAGGTAGAGTTACCTAAGTTTGACACTTATTAGAGCTAATCAGTAGAGAGGGTCCTTGATAGATTTACCAAGATGAGCTTTTAGTAGAGTTACTACTAGCGAAAGGAACCTAGATTTAAGTTCAGTGAAGACTGTAATCAAGAGTTTGATTATAGTGGATTTGGAGGTGCTTGTGAGGGCAAGCCATGGTTTTTCCCTTCATGGATTTCCACGTAAAAATTCTTGTGTCTTTACTCTTCCTGCACTATTACCTACTACCTGGTTCTATTTATGTATTTTGCCTATGATTGATATTGAGGGACATGGTCCTTTACTGTGTGGTGCAACCCCCAAGGGTTCTAATACCATGAAACCATGACATATCAACACCCTCTACTTAAAAACTTTGCATGTTCTTTGGAAAATAAAACATAATAAACAACTACGATGCTTAACTAAGAGAAACCTAAGACACCTACGATAAACAATTTATTCGGTTCAGTTCAAACGTTTCAAGCCCCTCCTATGCATTACTTTCAAAACCACTATATGTGTACATCTACAACAATATCATGACATGAAAGGGATCAAGTAGTGGGATCAGATTATCAACAAACAACCAAGAATTTATGGAAATGACATTACCCAAATAAATAACTAGCTAACAATGAGACCCATATACCCTTACAATAAGGCAGTACCTCCCATACTCTCACAATATCATAATCAATGTCAATGCTGGGTTTGCATATGTACACTTATGCTCACAAAAAAGTTCAAACAATGTGCATTAAATACCATAGGCTTGCCTTTATTTTCTGGCAATTAGACTGGGATCACTATAGGATTTTTTCGGCTTGTAATATAGGTTTGGGGGAAGGTATGGTACATACGGGTAATAGTGACTCAACCCTTCTTAACACTACACTTACATTTTTGGCTCCACTATTCAACCATGCTCCTTTTATTCTTGCTTTTCCTTCTTTATTTATTTTATAGATTGGGTGTGATTTTTTTGTACTTTTTATCTATTTCTTTTCTTTCTCTTTTTTTATTTTTTGACCACACCCAACCCTACCTTCTTTTATTTTCTCAATGTCATCTTCATACCTATTGATGTCTCCCAAATTACACCTTCTAAAAAGTATAACCTGGGTGCTTTTCAAATATAGAACCCAATAACGTTGGGGTCGAACCCACAGGGAATAGAACATGAATCAATCAGAAGATTGCAAATGTAGCTGGAAAGTGCAGAAATTAAATGGCATGTTTTGTAAGAATAGTAGTAATAGTAATAATTGCTCGCCAATAGTGTTGTTATCAGCATGATATTATGTAACACTACAGATTTTTGCACACTTAAATGGAGCATAAAACAAGCCCATAAGACCTCTAGATCGAAGATAAATCCCTTTAAGATGGGTTATATTGGGTTGGGGAAATTTTTGGGCATAGAAATAACTCTTGCAATGCAAAAGAATCCTTATGCAGCAGCCCCGTGCTGCAAAGGCCACCACGATAGGCTACTATCTCACCCATCAAGAAAGCCCTATGCCACGAGGCTGACCCCGTGTAATGGGGGTCACACCGTACCCCGCGTAATGGGGGTCGCACCATACCCCCTTTTTATTTTGTTGATATGGCTTCATTTTAAATATATTTTAAGGGCACTATAGCCTTTTCACACCCTTAAGTTATTCCTAATCCTTTATGTACATAACTAGGGCCTTAAGAATGACTTCTTACTTTAAAATTTGTATTGTACTAATTCTTAGAGCAAGAGAGGGGAAAAACACCTAGGGTTCAACGTCCCCAAACTCCTAAGGCAAATTAAGCTAAATTCTCTCAATACAAGGTATGTAGAGCAAACCTACCACTCATGAGCTTAAATTATTATTTCTCTATGAATTTCAAATAATATTAATGTGTATGTATGTTATGGTTTTCGAGAATCAATTTAAGAGCATGATTTATTCCCTCTTTCATAATGAAATCTATTTTCTTTGATATGTTATTAATTGTTCAAATGGATGATTAAAAGCTTGAGTTTTATATGTTTTATTATCAATTATTAATTAACATGGTCATGTGTTCCAAAAGATGGTGTTTTTCTTATTTTCTAAATGCTCTTTTATTTTAATGGTAGATTTGATGTGATTTATGCAAGAGATGGCCACCCTATATTAAAGACTTCATAGGAGAATGGTTTTACATAAGTTTCCATGTCCTTTTTGAAATAAGAACTCTCATGTGATGCTTAAATATTTTGGTGGTTATTAACATGCTTTTAAATGAAAGGGATATGTATATTATATGATATGATATGGCTTACAAGTCATTATAACAGTACCTATTTTAGAATGCCCTTAACATGAAAGAATTGAATGTTTGTAAAAATGAAGCATGATTCTAAGAGGCTAAAATTTGTCTTAAAGAGGGATAGGTGGTTAACCGAGAAGGCATAAGTTGAGTCTCATTGTTGGAAGCTGTGTTTTGCTAATATGGGATTTCATGTTATCCCAATTAGGGATTATGGTACCCTGCTTTGTGATCTTGTGTACCATCATGCAGAGACTCTAATATTTGCAGTAAACTTGGATTTGGGGCTTCTCTAACAATTTAATTGAGGGCCCATATAGCCCGTGGGTATCATTTATGTTGGGGTACCACCTAGTCCAGAACTAAAACAAAGAGTTAGTCAACATTTTTTTCTAATGACCACAACTTGTACATTATTTAAGCCCATGTACTTGATTTTATTTTGCTAAATTATTTTTATGATGCTTTTAAGATGTTTTATAAAAATGTATATTGTTTTTGGTTAGTTCAGCATACCAATATATTCCAAGTATTGGTTGTCCTCGAGCGTTTGCATTGTCTCATAATGTAGGTTCTGAGGCTCAGTCCCGTGGTCTTACTCCGAAGTACATTTTCTTCAAAGTTTAGAGTCAGTGAGCCTCCCTTGTTCGGAAGAAAATTACTTACATGTTTAGTTTCTCTTGGTTTTGCAGTTCACCTAGGGGCCTTGCCCCGACCTTGATAGATATTTATTTTGTAGAGGCTTCGTAGACTGGATTTGAATAATGTTTTGTTATGATTTGAGTTCACAGTGGATGTCTAAGTTACGTGAACTTTATTATATTTTCATCTTTACATGTGAATTATTCGTATGATAGTATGCTAAGGGGTCTCTTAAGACCTCATGGTTCGGGATGACTTACCAAATAGTGTCTCAGCTCGGGTAGTGACAAGCTTGGTATCAGAATATGATTCAGGGTCCCAAGGTATCTATGAAGATGTGTTAAGTAGTGTCCTTTTTATGGGTGTGTAGCGAATGACACTTATACAAGAGAGGCTATGTGGCATTTAGAAATATTTGCCTTTCTTTATGTTCTAGTTTATGCTGTAGAGTCTAGTTATAATGAAATCCCCCTGATTCCTTACTTTTTGCATTTCTGATCATGCTTCCTTGAAGATCCAATGGTTAGAACACCTTAGACGGTCCCTCTACTCCTATTGGGACATATGCTAATGAGGTCCATCATACTCATGGAATACAGACCCGATATAGAGCTCATACTCTAGAATTTATTGCTCCTCCAGGGGTTCCTCCCATCCCAACTAAACCTTCTCAAGCTCTTCGTGTCAGTATAAATTATACTCAATCTCATAAAGAGAGGTCTCAAATGCTAAGTTTTGTTAGTCTATTTATATACTTGCTAAGCTTGTGGCATTACAGTCTCGTCGATCAAAGAATATGATTTTATTCACGAGTTATTTTGAGGTCACCCAGGTTGGTCAATTCATGAGGTTGAATGCACCCACTTTTACAGGTACCAAGGTTGAGAAGAATCCTCAAGAGTTTATGAATGAGATGGAGAAAATATTTAGAGTCATGCATGCTAGTGACACAAAAAAGGTGGAGTTTGCCTCTTATTAGTTTAAGTGGGTGGCTTACCAGTGGTGTGATGAGTGGGTTACTAGGTAAGAATGATAAACTTTCAGTATGGAAAGAGTTTTTGGATGTTTTCTAGATCACTTCTTTTCTTAGGAATTAAGAAAATCTAAGGCTGAGGAATTTGTAAATCTAAAGTAGGGAAAGATGAGAGTAAAACAATATGCATTGAAATTTACCCAACTGCCCCATTATGCCCTAGAGTTGGTTTCAAATATGAGGTCTCATATGAGGAATTTATAATCTGCTATTTTAGATAATTTGGTGTTAGAGTATAAGCGGGCCATGCTGAATAGTGATATGTATATTCTAGGTTGTTGGTATGTATGCAACAAGTGGAAGAAGAGAAGAAAAGATAAATGAAGATGGAGGAGAGACAGGTTAAGAGGGCTTGATATTCAGATTAGGATATCAGTCAGTAACAGGGTGGAAAATGGGGAAAGAAATGGTCCAAGAAGAAATCTTGGAGCAATGCTCAGTCATTAGCTAGTGCACCTACACCAAGACCTTCTGGTTAGCAGAGATTCCATCCCAATAATGTACTACTTGATTAGGGAACTTAGTCTTAGGGAAGTATGACTAAGCTGTTTAGGTCAAACCCTTACTTTAATATGTATGGAAAGAATCACATAGGGAAGTGTTATTTAGGGAGTAGGTTATGCTACATTTACATCTAGTCATACCATTTACGGAGAGATTATCCCTCGGCTAAAGGAAGTTTTTGGGGAACTAAGGCCCAAGCTACTCCATTAGTATCTCTATCTAAGGGCACTACTTTAGGTACAGGCGGTGGTCACAACTTCTTGTATGCCTTAACTACTCGTCAGGACTCAGAAGCTTCTCCAGATATTGTTACGGTTATGTTATGGATTTTCTCTCGTGATGTCTATGTTCTACTCGATCCTGGGTCCACTATATATTATATGACCCTTTATGTAGTAGTGAGTTTTGGTTTTGAATCCAAATTTTTTTCTAAACCTTTCTCTGTCTCCACCTCCGTTGGTGACTCTATTATTGCTAAGCGAGTTTATAAGAATTATGTGGTTATGGTTTTCATCGAAATACTATGGTAGACTATGTATAGATTTACATGGTGGACTTTAATGCAATCTAGATGGATTAGCTCCATTTATGTTATGCCACATTAGATTGTAGAATCGGAAAGGTCACCTTTTATTTTCCTAATGATCCAGTTATAATATGGGAGGGGTATTCTTTTACACCTAAATAAAAGTTCATATCTTATCTTAGAGCCCATAAGTTTATATCTAAAGGATATTTGTACCATCTTATTTAGGTCAAGATTTGAGTATTGAAATTCCTTATATTCAGTCTGTCCTAATAATTAATGAATTCCCAAAAGTTCTCCCTAATGATCTCCCTAGGATTCCCCTAGTTAGAGAAATAGACTTTGGTATTGACTGGCAACACGACATTCAGCGTATTTCCATTTCATCATATAGAATGGCTCTTGCGGAACAAAATAAATTGGAAGAGCAGTTAAAAGACCTTCTTGATAAAGGTTTCACTCATCCTAGTGTCTCTCCCTGGGGTGCTCCTATAGTCACTGTTAAGAATAAGTACCCTCTCTCCAAAATTAATGATCTTTTTGACCAGCTTCAGGGTGCTAGATATTTCTCTAAGATAGGCCTTTATTTGGGTTACCATCAATTGAAAGTTAGAGTCTGACATTCCTAAAACTGCCTTTCAAACCTAATATGGTCATTGTGAATTTTTTGTCATGTCCTTTGGATTGACCAATGCACCTGAAGATTTCATGGAACTTCTGAATAGGGTAACAATTTCTAGATCTTTTCATAACAGTCTTCATTGACGACATTCTGGTTTACTCCAAGAGTGAGGAGGATCATGTCAACCACCTCCTGATCGTACTTCATACCTTTAAAGACCAAGCATCGTATACTAAATTTTCTAAGTATGAATTCTAGTTTAGTGCAATATCTTTTCTTTGTCATATTATTTCTAGTGAAGGGATTAAGGTTGATCCATAAAAGGTTGAAGTAGTAAGGAATTGGCCTAGACCCATAACTCCAACCGACATCAGGAGCGTCTTGGGTCTGGAAAGATACTATAGGTGATTTGTAGAGAGATTTTCATCTATAGCTATTCTATTTACCATATTAACATAGATGAAAGTAAAGTTCCTGTGGTTTGAGGCTTGTGAAAGTAGTTTTGAGAGACTAAAGGACAAGATGACCATGATGTTAGTTTTGAACCTTCCCAAGGGTATAAAGGTATTTGTGGTATATTGTGTTGCATCTCGGATGGGACTTGGTTGTGTACTTATGCAACATGGTAAGGTGGTGGCTTATGCATCTAGGGAGCTTAAGGTCCATGCAAAGAATTACCCTACCCATGATTTAATGTTGGCGATGTGGTGTTTGCACTTAAGATCTGGAATCATTATTTGTATGGAGTGCATGTTGACATTTTTACTAATCATAAGTGCTTGTAGTACTTGTTCACTCAAAAAGAGTTTAATCTTAGGCATAGGTGGTGGCTCGATCTGTTGAAGGATTATAATATGAGCCTGCACTATCATCTAGGTAAAGCTAATGTGGTTGTTGATGCTCTTAGAAGGTTATGCATGGGCAGTCTTTCTCATATTGAGCAGAAAAAGAGAAATTTGGTTAAAGATATTAATCGACTTGCTAATTTAGGAGTCCGACTCTTAGACTCCAAGGATGGAGGATTATTCATTCAAGAGGTGGCTAAATCATCTTTATATGCCAAAGTAACGGAAAAGCAAGCCAATGATGCCCTATGATACAAATCAAGAAAGATGTTGGCCAACAAAAGGTTATGGCATTTGAAATTAGAGAAGATTGTATTTTTAGATACCAAGGTAGGTTGTGCGTTCTGAATATTGATGGGTTGCAAGAAAGGATTTTGAGTGAAGCTCATGTTTCTAGATATGTTGTCCATCCTGGATCCATTAAAATGTAACATGGCCTAAATAAGATTTATTGGTGTAATAACATGAAAAGATATATTGCTAACTTTGTAGCTAAGTGTTTAAATTGCCTACAAGTTAAGGTTGAGCACTTGAGGTTGGGTGGTACCTCCCAGGATATAGCTTTGCCCTTGTGGAAATGGGAGATTATCAACCTGGACTTTGTTATCGGTCTTTTATGGTCCCAAAATCAATACGATTCTAGGTGGGTTATTGTTAATAAAATGACCAATTCCCCTTACTTTCTACCTATGAGTTATAACTATTTGGGAGAAGATTATGTGAAATTACAATCTAGGAGATAGTCCAATTACATGGGGCTCTAGTGTCCATTATATTCGATCAAGGTACGAAGTTTTCTTCTTAGTTTTGGCGGTCTTTTCAGAAAGGTTTAGGTACCTAGTGAATCTTAGTACCACTTCTTATCGTCAAAAGGATGGGAAAACCTAGCACACCATTCATACAATAGAGAACATGCTGCGTGCATGATCGACTTTAAAGGTAGTTGAGTAGCTTACTTGCCATTTATAGAGTTCACCTACAACAATAATTATCACTTTAGTATCCAAATGGCTTATTTTGAGGCTCTTAATTATAGGAGATATAGATCACCAATTGGCTAGTATGAGGTGGGTGAAACATATTTGTCTGGACCTGATCTTGTTCACCAAGTGATGGAAAAAAGTGAAATTCATTAGAGAGAGGCTTAAGATCGCCCAAACTCACCAAAAGTCCTGTGCCGATATGAGAAGAAAGGAGTTCGAATTTGAGGATGGTGATTGGGTATTTCCAAATGTCTCCCCCATGAAGAGAATCATGAGATTTGGGAAGAAGGGTAAACTCAGTCCTCCTTACATTGTTCCTTACCTAATTACAAGGAGGATTGGCAGTCTTGCATAGAGTTAGATTTGTGCACAAACTTAGATTTGGTTCATCCTGTATTTCATGTGTCTATTCTTTAGAAATATGTTGGGGATAATTATCTTATTTTTCCTATTGAGGAGATTAGTGTAAAGGATTCGTTGTCATATAAAGAGGTGCCCATAGCAACATTGGATTGACAATTTTGAAATTGAGAAGCAAAGAGATAGCTTCAATTAAGGTGTTGTGGAGAAATCAATAGATAGAGACAACTACTTGGGAATTGGAGGAGGATATGCGTGTAAGGTATCCATCAGTTTTTGAATCGTCGAATGATATTTTAGAAGGTATTAATCCTATCTTACCATTTATTCCATGTAACTCTTAAAACCCATGCTTAATGTCTTCCAATTTATCATTCGGGGATGAATGACCCCAGGGGGGATTAAGTACCACTCTAAACTTTTCAACGCTTAAATAGATCACCAAATGAACCCATAAGGCCCCTAGATTGAAGATAAACCCCTTTAGGATGGGTTAGATAGGGTTGGGGGCATTTTTGGGCATAGAATGAGTCGTGCGGTGAAAAATAAACCCTGCATGGCAGCCCTGCACCGCGAGGGCCACCACAATAGGGTATTGCCTCACCAATGCAAGGGTCCCCATAAAGTGAAGCAGCTGGTTTGTAATTGGGGTCGTATCATGTTGCATCCCTCTCACAATATGGTCACACCATGAGGCTAACCCCGCACAATGGGGGTCGCACTATACCTCCCTTTCATTTCATCGATATGGCTCTATTTTTAATATATTTTAAGGGAACTAGGGTATTTTCACACCTTAAGTTGTTCTCAATTCTTTATGTAAGTAAGTAGGGCCTTAAGAATGACTTCTTACTTCAAAATTCATATTTTACTCATTCTAAGAGTAAGAGACGACAAAAACCACCTAAGGTTCAAGGTTCCAAAACTCCTAGGGTTAATTACGCTAAATTCCCTCTACTACAAGGTATGTAGAATGAACCTAACACTTATGGGCTTAAATTATGGTTTCTCTATGAATTTTAAATTATATTAATATGCATATATGTTTTGGATTTCGAGAATTGATTTAAGAGCATGATTTATGAAATTCCATCTTTCATGGTGAAATCTATTTTCTTTAATATGATATGAATTGTTCAGACGAATGATTAAAATCTTGAGTTTAAATGCTTCATCATCAATTATGAACTTTCATGGTCATGTGTTCCAAAAGAGGGTATTTTTCTTATTTTCTAAATGCTCTTTTGTTTTAATGAAAGATTTCATGTGATTTATGCAAGAGATGGCCATCCTATGTTAAAGAATTGAAAGGAGAATGTTTTTGCATAAGTTTCCATGTCCTTTTTGTAATAAGAAATCTCATGTGATGTTTAAATCTTTTTGTGGTCACTAACATGCTTTTAAATGAAAGGGATAAGGACATGATATGATATGATACAGCTTCCAAGTCTATGTACAACGTTACCTATTATGAAATGCCCTTAACATGAAAGAAATGAATGTTTGTAAGCATGACACATGATTTTAAGAGGCTAAAATTAGGTTTAAAGAGGGATAGGCGGTTAACCAAGAAGGCACGAGTTGAAATAATTATTGCTGAAAATTGTGTTTTACCGACGCAGGATTTCATGTCGTCCTAATTAGGGATATGATACCCTGCTTTGTGATCTCATGTATCATCATGCAGAGACTCTAACTCTTGCGGTAAACTGGGTTTAGGGGCTTCGATGATGAGTTAATGGCGAACCCATATATCCCATAAGTATCATGTATGTTGGGGTACCACCTAGCCCAGAACTAAAACAATGAGTTTAGTCTATGGTTTTTTTTCAAAATTTACCACAACTTTTACTTTTTATGCCCGTGTACTTGATTCCATTTTGCTAAATTATTTTCATGATGATTTTAACATATTGTATAAAAATGTGTATTATTTTTGGTTAGTTCTGCATAATAATATTTTCCAAGTATTGATTGTCCTCGGGCGGTTGTATTGTCTTATAATACAGGTTATAAAGCTCAGTCCTGTGGTCCAGCACAACAATAGATTTCCTTAAGACTTTAGAGTCGGTGAGCCTCTCCTGTTCAAAAGGCAATTACTTACATGTTTAGTTTTGTTCAGTTTTATGGTCCGGTCGGAAGCCTTGTCCTAGACTTGACAAATATTTATTTAATAGAGACTTCGTAGAATACATTTGAATATTTTTTTGTTATGACTTGAGTTCATAGTGGATGTGTAAGTTTCCTGAACTTCATTATGGTAAGAGGTTTCTTAAGCCCTTATAGTTCGGGATGCCCTTTGTGGCTAGGGTCCTGATTTGGATCGTGACAAATGATCACTAGGATTGTGTCACCCCTGACTTCTTATCTCTGCAAACTTATCATTCTCATAAAAATATCTAGGTTCCTTGCATGAAGAATCTAACAAGTTATGTATCACCTAACCATCTCTCGGCCTTAATTTTGGTGAATTTCACTCATGTCCTCTTGGTCTCAAAGTGTCACATTACTAACCCTTGTCCTAGATCCCAAATTAACTATCTTCTCTCGGTCATTGGTAGCTTCAAATTACTATTGTTATCTTATTTTCCTAATCTAAACCCTTCTCTTGAGTTAGTATCAAATATAGGTTGGTTCCTAATGTTTGCAACCGTTAAGAAATCAATCAAAGCAAAGAGAACCGGAATACATACAAAAACCCCAATCAAGAATGACTTTGCACATATATAATTCTTAATTGAAAGCATATGACTGATCTCACAAATAATTAAGAATGAAAACAAATCTCAACTTTATATCAAACCCTAAAAACCAAGAACAAGAATTCTAAGATCAAAAGTGCATCTCAGAACTCAAAATAATGTAATAAGTATGTAAAGTATGTAAACTGCGTGAACTACTAATGAAACATCCAACAGGTATGTATAGTTACATCAAAAACCCTAAAAAAACTATCCTGGACAAAGTAGGAAAATAAGATCGACACTAACCTACGACCCCACTTACGGGCGTAGGTAGTACCTAAAGGCCCTAGGTGGGTTTACATGAATCAGAGGGATCTTCAGCTTTCAGAACACCTACCTACAAGAGGTACCTACAGGGCTATAGGTAGTACCTACACCACATAGGTAGGGTCCGTAGAAATCAAGAACAATCACCAACTTAACAAAGTTCAACTTGGCTACCTATATAGGCTACCTACAGGCTCATAGGTAGTACATACAGCCCATAGGTAGGGTCTGTTGGTAGCCCTTCTACTTCACTTCATTATTTTTTTCTCCTTCTTTACTCCAAACCCTGTTTTCTTGCAAAACCAACACAAAGATATATCACGTCTAACAAAAAGACCTAATCACTTGGATAATTTCCTTGTTTCAAGAATCGAAAGTTCTATGAAACCAGGGCACATCACCCGTATCCAACTACACACCTTAATGATAGCCACCCTAAACTTAAGCAATTTTCCCGAGTTAAGGTACACAATGTCCAGGGAGGGACCAGGGCCAAAATAGGATCATTGTAATTTAAATGGAAAGATGAATGAGTCAATACAAGAAAACATGTCACATTAGGCTCAAATACGGGGTTAGGGGATGCTTATTTTCATTTGGTCGATCGTTTAGGATAAAAGTGGACTTATTCAAGAACGAACTATGATCCTATACCAAGAAACTGTCCTACAACCAAGGCAAAACTAACTAGGAAAGTTTTGAATTTCACACACAAATTGAACTCAGTAAACACCTCACACTCACATAGTTCAAGGCTATATTATCACCTACTACCTATCTGGTTCATGCAATGCTAAGATAAGGTTGTTCTGTCCCTAATACTAATGCAATAACATGATACAAAAATGATCACAATCTAATATCTTCTCAACACATAGTTCATAACAAAAAATAGGAGGAATGTCATTTTATTCATCATAAAAATAAAAATTTGTCTGCACCAAGGTTCCTTATTTTTCTTCTAATCAAACATCACACAAATAACAAAAACATAATAAGAACACAATAAAACATAATATCCTAGACATGTTGGCTCTAGTAAGACAACAATCATTAAGGAAAAAAGACACTATAATAAAAACTCCGAGAGGACATATAGACCCACAAGTAGCCCTACCCTCATCAAATAAGCATGCATTGTCCCAGTGCATTAAGACGAAGTAAAATTAGGAACATACCTAGGGTACCCTAGATGCATGGGTCTAATGTCAATCACATTAACAAGAATTAAAACAAATGCAGAAACAACAAGGCACTTTGGGTTGCCTCCCAAGCGACACTTGATTTAACATCATGGCACGATGAGGGGGTCTTGATTATTTAGCCCTACCCCCATCAAATAAGCATGCATTATCCCAATACATTAAGAAAAAGTGAAACTAGGAACATACATAGGGTACCATAGGTGCTCGGGTCTAATGTCAATCACAATAACAAGAATTAAAATAAATGCATAAATAACAAGACACTTTGGGTTGCCTCCCAAACAACACTTGATTTAACATCACAGTACGACAAAGGGGTATTGATTATTTATAATTCATCAAGGTAGCCTTTAGATTGACTTCCAGTGTCATCAAAACTATTTTTTACCAAAACTACCCTCATGTCTATTGATTGCTTCATAATTCAGCGAACATAGAATACGACTTTCTCATTATTCAGCCTGAACTTTAGCTCACCCCTTTCCATATCTACCAATGATACATGGTTGCTAAAAATGGTCTCTTCAAAATTATGGGCATCTCAAAATCAACCTCACAATTCAGAATAACAAAGTCAGTAGGAGAGATGAAATTATCTACCTTGACCAAAACATCAACTGATATGCCCACATGCTTCTTAACCATATGATCTTCCATCAATAACTGCATTGTTATTGGTTTGAGGAGTCTCAAGCTGAATTATTTGAACACTGGCAATGGGATCAAGTTAATGTTTACACCTAGGTCACATAAAGCCCTGGCAAAGTCAGATAACCCAATTGTGTAAGGAATTGTGAAGGCACCCGGGTCACTAACAACCTCATAATTGATAGATCTCTTCTTTGTCACCAAATCCTTCATAAACTTTGCATAAACAGGCATATTTTCTAGAGCTTTAACAAGAGGTATGTTCATAATCTACTCCTTTAGTATAGAAATAAAATTTCTAGTACTTCCTTTCTTTGGTTTTTTGCTTCAATCTTTGGGGTAATGATGGAGGAGGTTGAGAATTAGGCTTCAATACTGGTGATACCTCCTTACCCTTTACTTTGTTTTCAGCTTCTTTTCTGGAATTATAGGCTTTTGAGATACCTTATAATTCATCCCCAACTTTTCTATTGTATCTTTAATGCTCATGAAAATCATTCCTTATATTATCAACCACAAGCATAGATGGATTTGTAGTGGTCTTACCGCTTCGAGTACTAATAGCTAGGTAATGATTATCATTCTTCAGATTCTGAATAGTATTTCTAGAAAGAGTGCTTGGTTGACGCTGGTTCAATGTGGCAGACATTTACCTAAATTTTTACCCAAGTTACTTAATAGTAGTTGCATGCGGCTCTCTCTTATGTCTCAAACCCAAAATATCTTCCTTAATTTCCTTAAGGCAACTCTCTTGGCTCTCTGAATCCTTCATAAGTTTTGTAAGCAATTCTTTCATTCTCAAACTCCCAAACTTAGCATCCCGATTCCCTAATGGAACACAAAGGCCAATATTTTCCTTATAGTCATATTTCCTCCTCTAATCACTATAATACACTCTACTTTTGTCCCTATACCTGTCTTTATAGTAGTTCCTTAATTCCTTTGCCTTGAGTTTCAATTGTCTTAATTAGGCCCTTATACCTTGGCTAAAAAACCTACCATCTCTCTATCCAAATACTTAGCTTCATCCTCAGAATCAGATTCTTCATGTCTAGAAGCGTTATCACGTGAACTCACTATTGTTGCACCCTATCTCGCAAAAAGTGGGATTAAATATTACAACTCTTTTGGATTTATTTAAAGAGTGAAGAGTCACCACCTAATGAATTAAGGTGCCTTAGGGCACCGTTATAGGATAACTACGAACCTATTTTTATTATTTAGTCTTAATTCACTAGAAATTTGGGTAAGAATTCAAATTACCTCGAAAGGAAGGTGTTAGGTACCTTTCGAGGTCCACACAGGTGGTTCCTAGCTGAATTCATACTTTACGTGAGGATTTAAGTGATAAAATAAATGTCACTTATTTATTAACTTAATATTACTAAGTGGTAAATTAATAAACAAGATATATTATCTATTTCTAGTTACTAAGTGACGATAAAAACAAGACATGAAATAATGTAAGGAAGATAAACGAGAAGAGAGAAATAACACACTTTGTAACAAAATATTTATATAAAATTAAAGAGCCTAAATAACCCAAATAAATAAACATATAAAGGAAAAAAGAAAAAGAATTTGTGAGATAAAATAAGGAGTTATTTTGTTTAATTCGGATCAATATCCAACTTGTTAATCATCACCCGGTCCATTAACCAGCAATCGAATTATAAACAGATGACAGTGTCGTATGTTGTATTGTCAAATAATACTTGGGTAATTATTATCTCCGAATGTCTACCCACCCCTCCTAGGTTCATTGTTAGACTTAACAACACTCTAAAAAAGGATAAAACTAGAGTAACCTATAATGCCTACCCACTCTAAGTTATCATCCAAGAGGCATTGAAAATTTCTACTTTAGATTTTGAGGTCTAGAAAAATAAAACTAGGCTTCCTAGTTAGACTCAAACCACGACAAGCAGTACACGTAAGACAGCAATTAGCATGTAATAGTCTCAATTAAGCCTCTTGATTAGTTAAGAATTTAAGAGTTGGTTAAGTGATTAGCATGCTAAGACAAATAGTAGATTGTTTATTAGAGTTCAAATCTATAGGTATGATGTCTAAATGTTCAGCGATTCATTAGCATGCCTATGATTAATTAAATAAGTCCTATAGGCTGGATATCTAATGTTGTCAACTAATTAAACGTGTTAGGAAAAACTCATGAACAACAATTAGAACACGAGCATCATTCTAAATAGAATAAGTAAGCTACTATGATAAGGATTTACATTATGAAAATTATACGTAAGTCTTGAAACAATATATGAATGTTATGGGTTGACAGAGAAACATTTTTATACTAAAAATCAATTAAACATGCTACTGGAATTCGAAGATCTACCTGAAGGTAATTTTTGATGTAAATAAAAGTTATTCTGTCCTAAAGGAGTTAATGCTAAAAACACTTTTATATATATGTTCAGTGAAATTAATGCTGAATATATATTCTGTAAAAAAAATAAAAGTAATGTTGAAAAATATTTGTTGTCAAAAATTGATAAAATGTATATAAAGTTAATGCTAAAGAACATTTTCATTGTCAAAAATTGACAAAATAGGTTCTGTACATCTGTCGAAAATTACTCTTATAGTTAAAAATTTACTAGGCTACGCCGAAACTGACTCCTTATTTAGTGTTGCTGAAAAATTACTAAGAGACTTAATTTTAAGGAAAACAATTTGCTAAACCATTGCTTGAATAAAAACTAAACCAAACGTGAGAAGAACATGTCACATTGTGAATTAATTATCGTGTTCGAGATTGATTTTAATTGGTGATTAATCCTATAAACATGCTCTTTAGGTGACCAACAAATTAATTAGTGGATCCCATGTTGTGTTTTGCCTAAGTGGTTCAAACAACCACATAATCGTACAAACCCTGCCCCCAAGTAGACCCATAATTACTATTGCATCAATATCATTTATACAAGACATTATTACAGACAAAACAAGTAATGAAAAGAGGAGAAACTAAACTAAAGGAGTAGCCCTTCCTTACCAAATGTCCGAAAACTCTTCGAATCACAAAACTATCTATTTATACCTGTGAGACACAATGTAATAATAACACAAGAAAGAAAATGACATAACAAACAAAATATCAAACAGTTTCTATAGACATATTTTCTAACATCATCATATAAGTTATTAAAATTGCATCGTCAAGAACTTACCAGTAAGTCAAAAAAAAATTAATAAAGAAGACCTTATCAAAGCAGTTGAAGTAATAGAGTTGAATTGACTGCCTTCTTCAAAACCAAAATGCCAAAGGAACTTGAAAATAATTATGAAATTTTATAGAGAAAGATATAACTAATAATGAGACATTTCAGATGAAAGGTTTCCCCAATATCAATGAAAAGGAGGTCTTTATATATAAGAGGGTGGCACATAATTAAAAGAGAAGAAATATTTAAAAATCACTTGAAGATATATCTTTTCCTTAATCGGATAGGCTCACTCAATCAACAAGAAAATTATATTATTTTAAAATAATTAAAGCAAGTAAAAATTAGTCAAAAAAAATAAAAAGGGACATAAAATATAATAAAGGAAATCAATCAATAAAATCTTTCCTTAAGCATGACATTTGAATCAATTAGAGCCAAACCTTACCTAAAATACCTCAATTAAACTGTCATTCTAATTTCAACAAGGAAACTTAAATTAATTATCATGTAAAAAAATAACAGCTAGTTATGGCACATTAATTAGCGTGTACAAAAATAACAGTTAGTTATTCCACTCATATAGAATCCCAATCGATCACACATTGATAAACTCTTTACCAATTGATCAATAAGAAAGCATACAAGTAAAATCAATACCTAATTCAAAACTAGGGATAAAATCAAGCTTATCCCAATTTAGGGTTTTTCATGTATATCAATCTAGAGACGAACTTAAATACATAATTAAATGAATTGAATCAATATCATGAATTTGAAAGCTAAGAGACTGATTTAGGCGATTTACAACCAAAGCAAACAAACATGCAAGTTGAGGAATTAAGAAATCAAATAAATAAACAATTGGGTTCACCAAAAACTTCATCGGTTATCAATTTCAATGAGGACGTGATCGGTGAGAAGAGAGAGATGCTGAATCGTGTCTAGTAGTTGTATCGGGGGTGACGACTGTGGTTGTCTAGCGGTTGATGACATCAACTATTGGTTGGTGGTCTCCGGTTGGTGGGTTCTCCGTGGCTGGCAAAGAGTTGGGTTTGTTTGGCAGGTTGGTTTGGAGAGAAAAAAGATAAAGAAAGAGAGAAAAAGCGGGCGGGTAGTGGAGAATGAAGATTAGGGTTTGGGGTGTTTGGTATAAAAGGAAAGAAGGAAAAATTTGATCTCAACTGTTGGATCCATTTTGATCAATAGCTGGGATCTAAAGATTAAGAATTTGATCAAAAATTGGATGAAAATTTTAAATTGAGTCTAATTAGACACAATTTTGGCTAGAATTGTAATAAATTGGATAAAATAATGCTAAAATTGTTATAAATTAGTAAAATTGAGTTAGAAAGTACGTAAGTTTAGAAATAGTCATTATTTTAATAATAATAACAGCAACAACAACAATAACAATCATAATAATAAAAATAATAGACAATGTCTTTGTAAATTATGACTACACATATTGGTAAAAGTAAATAAATAACTATTAATAAAATTATATGAAATAATATATTTGAAGTATAAAATTACTTGATGAAATAGATTGTATACTTCAAAATTCTGTGCAACACGTCAATATTTATTTGATATCCAAAATAATACATATAAAATATTAAGAATTACAAATTGGTAAATTTGGTTAAATAGCAGCGTCGGGTGGGTATCAGGAGGTCAAAATTGGGTGTCAACAGCTGCCCCTTCATTGCTTGAAAATGATGAAAGAGTTGTTGAGCAATGAAAGTTGACGTAGTAGCCAATTTTGTCCGCCCGAGAAGAGGATTTGTTGGAATGAAAGCACGGAGGTATTTTTTTAAAAATAGTGTGGCTGAAACTTTGGTCTTAAGTTGCCTACATATCTCAGGTTTTAAGAGAATCAAGTTGTGTATAGTTCTAGATCTAGGAACAAACAATATTCCTCAAGAATATTAATGATAAAAGACGGACATAAAAAACGATGTTGTGGGTTGGTGATGTGTGAGCAGATGCTAACAGATTTGAGGTTTTTAACTAACAATAATTATAAAGTTTTAAACAACTTTTGTTGATTTTGATTGTTTTATGTTTGATTTTGCAGTAAAAGCTGATATGATAGAGAACCAACAAGAATGGAAGAAAAGAAGTTGAAATTTGAAGAAAAGTATGGCTGATGATATTTGTGATAAGTCATCAGTCCCGTGATAAGCTATCAGCTTCATCGTCAGCAGTAGACAGAGAATTGACGTAAATTAATAGTTGTGATGGCATTTTGTGATAGGTTGTCAAGGAACTGATTAGTCATCAAGATTGTCATCAGCCTTAAGCAGGAGAGCAAAAACTGAAGAAGGAGTTGACGATATTTGTGATAAGTCGTCAGCCTCCTGATAGGCTATTGATGTGTGAGCAGACGCTAACATAATTAAGGTTTTTAACTGAGAATAATTGCAAATTCTTAAGTGATTTTTGTTGTTTTTGATTATTTTACTTTGATATTGCATTAAAAGTCATAATGCAAGGGAAATTTAAGGAAATGGAAGCAAATGAGCTGAAAACTGATGCAAAAGAACTAGAATTATGGCTGATGACATTCCTGATAAGTCGATAGCCCTACGATAAGTTATTAGAAATCACATCAGGTGTTGTAGTGTTAGAAGGATTAAAGTAAAACTGTGATGATATTTCTGACATGTTGTCACAACTGTGATAAGGCATCAGAGTTGCCGTCAAGTGTAGGCAGAGAATAAAATTTTGAATGAAGAAGTGACGACATTTCTGATATGTCATCACATATCTGATAAGTCTACAAGCTTTGTCATCAGTTAAAGTAGACGATGTCAAGAATGCTGGAGGGCCTGGAGACATTTCTGATAAGTCATTAGGACCCTGACACGCCATCACAAATGCCATCACCTATTTCGAAGGATTTTCTGAACATTGTGATTTTATTTTATTATTTAGGATTAACTATAAAAAGCATTGTTTAGGATTTTTCTAGGAGGTTTGGCACTTGAATTTTAAGAGTCGTATTTTGATATTTTCTCTCTCGAGTCTCTTGGCTTGAAAAAGTAAATACTTTGAAGAGATTATTATCAGTATTTTGGAATTTTTCCTTTATGATCCAATCTGCGATTCACTAGTTATTATTCATCTCTGTAAGTTTATCTTTCAAATCATGAATTCAATTTTATGTTTCATCTGTTACATCATGAGTGGCTAAACTCATTAACCTGAGTTATGGGATCTAGGGTTAGGTCTTGATGAGGTGCTAAGTATTCAAGATTCAAAAGGTGGTAGGATTTCTTGATAATTCTGAAGTTTTAATTAATGTTTGTTAGTTGCAAACAATAGACACACCTTCTTTGATTTGCTTGAGAAAGAAATCAAATATAGTAGGAAGTGAATTATCAACAGGGACTCGGGAATACTTCATTTAATAATCAGTGATGTAATAAGGTTGGTTAACCTGAGGTAAAATATGGGCAGTAAATAGAAATTCCCTAAGTCCGAGAGGACTAGGGAATTAAATGCTTAAGTAGGTCAGGAGACATTTAAGTATAACATCGATAAAGATAGCTTGTTATCCTACCCACTATGAGAATCTTGAACCACTTTTAGCATCTGTCATGTACCGGAAGCCCTAGTGAACATAATTCTGGTTATTTCATAAACTCTTGATTACAAACACTGAAATTAAAGTGACCAACAATTATTTGCTGATCATCAAAAGAACCCCATTTTATCTTTTTGTATCATTTATTTGAATTTAACTTGTAGCTTTAGTTTCAAACTGGTTTAATCACCACTCACATTGTTCCCCGTGGATTTGACCCCAACTCCAAAGTTGGGAAAATATATTGACGACGACCTCCTTGCACTAAATTGAAGTGTAAGTTGAGAGTTATAAAAAATGGTGCCTTTGCTGGGGAACAATTTGGCGTATTGAGTTGGTTTGGAATTTTAGCCTACTTGCTTGAATTTAAACTTCTAAATGTTTGTTTTTAGTTTTCTTTTATTTCTGGTGTTAGGTAGATTTTTATTCTTGTTTACTTAGTACTATGGTGTCTTGGAATGAGCATGAGCTTGGTGGTTGGAAATTGTATCTTGATGATCCATGTCCATATTATGATGGACCTCACTTTTGGCAAGATTATAGATATGCTCTTCCGAGAGAGATGTGTGCACCATCTTCCATCCTATTGGGAGTATGATTGTTCTTTATATGATGGTCAAGATGGACATTGGAGTGATTGCCCAAATTCCCCCTCTCCCCGATATACTAACCCAAGTTCTAGTTTTTCTTATGATTTTGATAGGTCTTATGGTCAAGAACAAGAAGAACGAAGCACCTAAAAGAGTGGCATTTAAGTTATGCTTCAACTAATGTTGGATTTTATGTACACAACAAATGATATCATACGTGATATACATCAAGACATAAGGGAAAATAACAAGGAAAAAAGAATGATAGAGGATATGGATATAGAGGTCAAGCATTCAAAGAACTTTTCCACATTATGTTTAGATGATATCTTGTTTGTGGAATCATTTAATATAATAGACGAGTGTGAAAATGAGGAACAAGAATCCTATATCGATGTTGTGCTTGATGTTGAGCAACCCTCGATGATTTTCCAACCAAACGAACCAACCATAAGGGATGATGCCAAGATTGAGGAAATGGTGCTTGAGGCAAAATAAGAAACCAAGAAAATCTCTTCTGAAGACTCTATCCTAATTTAGGGTGAGGATGCCTAGAAGGATGCAACTTCAAAATTAAGAAGAAGACCTCATTCAAACCATTTTTCAACATTGTGCTTGGTGGATGAGATGGAAGTTCACCTACCTAAAAACTAAGGTGTTTTGAGGTTGAGGAACATAATCCTTATATTATGGAGTTTGGTATTCAAAAATAGCAAAATGAAACCCCCCACTTGAAGGTCAGTAAAGGAAAAATTCAATGTACATCAAGTGGATTATTGATAATCTCATCAATACCCAATGAGCCTATCTAGAAATTTGATATGAATTTGGGTAAGAGATTCAAGTCATCAAAGTGGCGAGATAAAGGAAGTGTCATTGTATTCGTACGTTTTCCCAATGTGCCTCAAAGATGTATTGATCAAAAGTTGGGTCAACATTTCAAATCATCCAAGTGGAGATATAAATAATTATCAACAAGGTATCTTGATGAAGTCTGAGTAGTCAAGATAACTGAGTCATGTCGCAATACTAAATTAGGCATTTCTTGGGAGGCAACCCAAGGATTTTTATTGTTTGTATTCGTATTATGTGATTGACATCAAATCTTCGCACCCGTGGTGCCACGGGTATGTTTCTAACTCTCTTGTTTTAGTTAGATACATTGGGAATATTTCTTGATTTTAAGTTGGGGGTGGGGTTACTTGTGGGTGTTGATGTCCTCTTGGGGTTTTTATTGTCGCGCCTCTTTTCCCCGGAGTCTTGTTCCAAGTAGAGCCGGCATATTTTGGTGTATTGTGATTTGTTGTAATATTTTATAGTTGACTAGGAGAAATACAAGTACTTGAGCCAGTTAACATGGTTTTGTTATTTTGTTAACACCTCTCGAGTGGTCTAATTCTTTAACTGTGTGATTTGCATCTAATTGTCACAACTGTTTATCTTTGTATGGTATTAGTTGTAGTAACATGATAACCATTGCTAAATAATTGCATGAACTGAATGTGTAGTAGCTTGTGATGTACCTTTGGGCCATGTGTGTGTGAGATGCTACCTAGTTTTCATTGTGTGTTAAATCCAAAACTTGCCCGGTTGGTCTTGCCTTGGTTGTAGGAATCGGTTAGGAAAGGATCATAGGTCGTTGTTAATATTAGTCCACTTTTAGCCTAAATTACCTTTCATGTGTGAATAATTTCCCTTGATCCTGATTTTGAGCCTGAATGCCTATTCTTTTTATTATACCTATCACCTTCCCATTTGTATCATAATGAACCTATTTTGGCCCTGGTCCTCCTTGGACATTGTGGACTTTGACTGAGGCAAATTGCCTAAGTTGAGGGTGGCTACCATAGGGGTGCATGATGTAAAATGAGTATGAAGAAAGGTAGAATTAAAGAAAAGAATAAAAAGCTGGGAGCGGCGGAAAAAGAATAAGAAAAGAAAACTTGTGAAAAAAGAAGAAATGATTGCCAAAAATACCGCAACCATCCGGAGTATGTGTGATCAAGAAAGGAGAGAATTAAGTAAAGGTTGATAAGTGAGATCCCAAAAATAGTGTAGTGCCAAGGAGGCTTAGTCAATTTAAATATCCTTACATATCATACCAGCCCCAAGCCTACGTTACAAAGCCAAAGAAAAGACCTATAGTGATCCTAACTTAACTATCTGAAAACTTAGGTATTAAAAATAAGGACAAGCATATGGTATTTGACATGCATTGATTGGAATTTCTTTTTGATAGGGAGTGTCTCTTGACTGTCCCTGCATTTACATGCTTGATTTCATATATGAGTGAGGAGGAACTTCATTGTTATAAGGGCACATCGGTTGCATTGCTAGTTTTTTACTTGTTTGGGTAGTGTAATTTGTACATATGCATAGTTATTATTGCTAAGTTGATGCCATAACTTGATTCCTTTCTTTCACATTGTTGGTCTTTATGAATATACACAACTGGGTTTAAAGAGATTGAAAATGGAGAGAGTAATGTGTTTTGAACTAAAATTGATGATCAACTATCATAGGTATCTTATGTGTCTCTTGGTTAAGCATTGTAGTGTTGTGTTTTAGTTGCTTGAGGACAAGCAATTGTTTTAAGTTTAGGGAGTTAAGAGTGTTGATGTGTGAGTAGACGCTAACACATTTAAGGCTTTTAAGTGAGAATAATTGCAAAGTCATAAGCAATTTTTGTCGTTTTTAATTATTTTACTTTGATATTGCAGTAAAAGTCATGATGCAAGGGAAATTTAAGGAAATGGAAGCAAAAGGACTGAGAACTGATGCAAAAGAACTGGAAGTGTGGCTGACAACATTCCTAATAAGTCGTTAGCCCTGTGATAAGTTATCAGAAATCACGTTAGGTGTTGTAGTGTTATAAGGATTAAATTTAAACTGTGACAACATTTCTGACATGTCGTCATAACTGTAATAAGGCATCAGAGTTGCCATCAAGTGCAGACAAAAAATCAAATTTTGAATGAAGAAGTGATGACATTTTTAATATGTCATCATGTATCTGATAAGTCATCAAGCTTTGTCATCAGTTAAAGCAAAAGATGCCAAGAAAGCTGGAGGGCCTGAGGACATTCCTGATAAGTCGTCAGGACCCTGACACGCCGTCACAAATGCCGTCACCTATTCCGAAGTTCTGAACATTGTGATTTTATTTCCTTATTTAGGATTAACTATAAAAAGCATTGTTTAGGGGTTTTCTAGGGGGTTTGGCACTTGAGTTTTAAGAGACGTATTTTGATATTTTCTCTCTCGAGTCTCTTGGCTTGAAAAAGAAAATACTTTGACGAGATTATTAATAGTATTTTGGGATTTTTCCTTTGTGATCTAATCTACGATTCACTAGTTATTATTCATCTCTGTAATTTTATCTTTCAAATCATGAATTCAACTATGTGCTTCATTCGTTACATCATGAGTGGCTAAACTCCATTAACCTGAGTTATGGGATCTAGGGTTAGGTCTTGATGAGGTGCTAAGTATTTAAGATTCAAAAGGTGGTAGGATTTCTTGATAATTCTAAAGTTTTAATTAATGTTTGTTGGTTGCAAACAGTAGACACACCTGCTTTGATTTGCTTGAGAAAGAAATCAAATATAGAAGGAAGTGAATTATCAAAAGGGACTCGAAAATACTTTGTTTAGTAATCAGCGTTGTAACAAGGTTGGTTAACCTGAGGTAAAATCTGGGCAGAAAATAAAAATTTCCTAGGTCCGAGAGGATTAGGGAATTAAACGCTCAAGTAGGTCGTGAGACATTTATGCATAACATCAATAAAGATAGCTTGTTATCCTACCCACTATGAGAATCTTGAACCACTTTTAGCATCTGTCATGTATCTGAAGCCCTAGTGAACATAATTCTGGTTTTTCATAAGCTCTTGATTACAAACACTGAAACTAAAGTGACCAACAATTATTTGATGATCATCAAAAAAATCCCATTTTATTTTTTCGTATCATTTGTTTGAATTTAACTTGTAACATTATTTTCAAACTAGTTTAATCGCCACTCACATTGTTCCTGTGAATTCGACCCTGACTCCAAAGTTGGATAAATATGTTGACGATGACTGCCTTGCACTAAATTGAAGTATAAGTTGAGCTTTATCATCTATCACAAATATCGTCACCTAATCTGAGGGATTTCTGAAATTTTATTATTTTGTTTCCTTATTTAGGGTGAACTATTTAAAGCTTTATTTAGGGTTTTCTTGAGGGGGCCCGCACATTGAGTTTTGACGATACTTTGATACTTTCTCTCTCTAATTTCTTGGCTTGAAAAAGCAAATACTTTGAAGAGATTATTATCATTAGTTAGGGATTTCCTTTGTGATCTAATCTGCGATTCACTAGTTATTATTCTTCCTGTGGCAAGTTTAACTTTTAAAACATGAATACAAATCGGTGTTTCGATTATTATGTCATGAGCGGCTAAATTCCTTTAACCTGAATTATGGGATCTAGGGTTAGGTCTTGATAAGGTGCTGAGTGATCAGAATTCGAAAGGTAGTAGGACTTCTTGATAATTCTGAGGTTTTAATTAACGTCTGTTGGTTGCAAACAATAGATAAAACCTACTTTGATTTGCTTGAGAAAGAAATCAAATATAGCAGGAAGTGAAAAGCAAATCAAATATAGCAGGAAGTGAATTATCAACAAGGACTTGGAAAGACTCTGTTTAATAATCAGCGCTATAACAAGGTTGGTTAACCTGAGGTAAAATCTGGGCAGTGAATATAAATTCCCTAAGTCCGAGAGGATTAGGTAATTAAAGGCTTAAGTAGGTCGAGAGTCATTTAAGCATAACTTCGATAAAGATAACTTGTTGTCCTACCTACCGTGAGAACCCTGGACCACTAGTAGCATCTGTCAAGTACCAAAATCCCTAGTGAACTTAATTCTAGTTTTTCATAAACTCTTGATTACAAACAATGAAACTAAAGTGACCAAAAATTATTTGCTGGCCATCAAAAAACCCCATTTTATCTTTTCATGCTTGCTGTTTGAAATTAACTAGTAGCTTTAGTTTCAAACTAGTTGAATCACCACTCACATTATTCCCTGTGGATTCGACCCTGACTTCAAAGTTGGGTAAATATATTGACAACGACCGCCTTGCACTAAATTGATGTGTAAGTTGAGCGTTATAAAAAATGGCGCCATTGCCGGGGATCAAATTTGGCATATTGAGTTGGTTTGAAATTTTATCCTACTTGAATTCAAACTTATAAATATTTGTTTTTAGTTTTCTTTTATTTCTTGTGTTAGCTAGATTTTTAGTTTAGTTTACTTATTACTATGGCATCATGGAATGAACATGATCTTGGTGGTTGGAAATCTTATCTTGATGATCCGTGTCCATATTGTGATGGACCTCACTTTTGGCAATATTGTAGATATGCTCCCCGAAGAGAGATGTGTGCCCCATCTCCATCCTATCGGGAGTATGATTGTTCTGTATGTGGTGTTCAAGATGGACATTGGAGTGATTGCCCAAATATCCCCTCCCCCCATTATGATATCCTAAATTCTAGTTCTTCTTATGATTTTGATAGGTCTTTTGGTCAAGAAAAGGAAGAACAAAGCACCGGAAAGAGTGGCATTGAAGCTATGCTTCAACTAATGTTGAATCGTATGGACACAATGAATGATATCATATGTGATAAATGTCAAGACATTAGGGCATTTAACAAGGAAATAGAAAGGATAGGGTAGATAGATATCGAGGTGAATCATCCAAGGCACTCTTATACATTATGTTTAGATGATATCTTGTCTGTGGAATCATTTAGACTAATCAAAGAGTGTGAATATGAGGAGCAAGAATCCTATACTGATGATGAGCTTGACGTTGATCAACCCTTGGAGATTTCCTAACCAATCGAACCAACTATGAGGGATGATGCCAAGATTGGGGAAATGGTACTACAGGCAAAAGAAGAAATCAAGCACAATCCTTGTGAAGACTCTAGTTCATTTCAGGGTAACTATACTATTATGGATGCTAATCCAAAATTGAGAGGTAGTCCTCGAACCACTTTTATATATTATGCTTGGTGGATGTGATGAAAGTCGAATCACCCAAGCAAATGATGAATTTTGAAAATGAGGAAGAAAATTCTTACGTTTTGGAGTTTATCATTCCAAAAGGGTATACTACAACACCAATCTTGAAGGCCAAGAATCTTAAATATCGTTGTCCATTTAGTGGCTTTTTAAGATCCTTACTATTGCCCAATGATCCCACACGAAAGTTCGATGCAAAATTGGGCAAGCGGTTTAAGTCTTTGAAGTAGCGTGATAAAATATTCCTTATCAACCCTCACATTTTCCCAATGGACCTAAAAGATATAAAGATCAAAAGATGGGCCGACAATTCAAATCGTCAAAGTGGAGGGATAAAGGATTACTAAATATTGTCGTTCCGCGATACTAAATTACACGCTTTTTGGGAGGCAACCCAAGGTATTTTGTTGTTTGTATTCGAATTATGTGACTGACATCAGATGTTCGCACCCATGGTGCCACAGGTATATTTCTAACTCTCTTGTTTTGGTTTGACGCATTGGGGACCTTGCATAATTTTAAGTTGAGGGTGGAGCTACTTCTAGGCGTTGATGTCCTCTTGGGGTTTTTGTTGTCGTGCCTCTTTTCCCCGGAGTCTTGTTCCTAGTAGAGCCGGCATATTTAGGTATATTTTGTTTGTTTTGTGATGTGTTGTGGTTAACTAGGGAAAAAATAAGTATCTAGGACAGTTTACATATTTTTGTTGATTTTTTGTAGAATGATAAATACCTCTCCAATTGTCTATTTGGCAACTGTGTGATGAGCATATATATGTGACTATTGTGAATCTTTGTATGGCATTTGTATTAGGGACATGATAATCACTGCTAACAGTTGCATGAACCGAATGGGTAGTAGCTTGTGATGTATATTTGTGCCATGTGTGTGTGAGATGCTACCTAGTTTCCATTGAGTGTTAAATCCAGAATTTTCCCAATTGATCTTGCCTTGGTTGTAGGATAGCGATTATGAAAGGATCATAGGCCGTTGTTGATATTAGTTCACTTTTAGCTTAAATGACCTTCCATGTGTGAATAATATCCCTTGATCTTGATTTTGAGCCTGAATGCCTATTCTTTTTATTATACTTATCACCTTCCCATTTGTATCACAATGAACCTATTTTGGCCCTGATCCTCCTTGGATATTGTGCACTTTGACTTAGGCAAATAGCTTAAGTTGAGGGTGGCTATCATAGGGGTGCGTGATGTAAAGTGAGTATGAAGAAGGGTAATAATATATATATAAGGGTAATAATATATATATATATATATATATATATATATATATATATATATATATGCAAGGCTGGGTATGGTAGAAAAAGAATGAGAAAAGAAAAGTGGTGCAAAAGAGAAAATGACTAATAAAATGACCACACCCATCCTGAATTTGCTTAATCAATAAAGGGAGAAATAAGGTAAAGGTTGATAAGTGAGACCCCCCCCCCAAAAAAAAATAGTGTAGTGTCAAGGAGGCTTAGTTACTTTAAATAGCCTTGAGTATCATACCAATCCCAAGCCTACATTACAAACTGAAGGAAAGTCCTATAGTGATCTTAACTTAATTGTCTTAAAGCTTCAGTAATGAAAATAAGGGAAAGATTATGGTATTTCGCATACATTGACTGGAACTTCTTACTGAGAGTGAGTGTATCTTGACTGTCCCTGCATTTATATTCTTGATTTCATATATGAGTGAGGAGGGACTTCTTTGTTGTAAGGGCACATTGGTTGCATTGCTAGTTGCCTACTTGTTTGGGTAGTGTAATTTGTATATAGGCATGGTTATTGTTGCTAAGTAGATGCCATATCTTGATTCCTTTCTGTCACATTGTTGATCTTCATAGATATACACATATGGGTTTAAAGTGATTGAAATTGGAGAGGGTAATGTGTTTTGAACTAAAATTGATGATCAACTATCATAGGTATCTTATGTGTCTCTTGGTTAAGCGTTGTAATATTGTGTTTTAGTTGCTTGAGGACAAGTAATTATTTTAAGTTGAGGGTGTTGATGTGTGAGCAGATTCTAACACATATGAGGCTTTTAACTAAGAATAATTGCAAAGTCTTAAGCAATTTTTGTCGTTTTTTATTGTTTTATGTTTGATTTTGTAGTAGAAGTTGATATGATCGAGAACCAACAAGAATGAAAAAAAATAAGTTGAAATCTGAAGAAATCTGACGAAAAGTGTGGCTGACAACATTTGTGATAAGTCGTCAGCCTCGTAATAAGCTATCAGCTTCATCGTCAGCAGTAGACAGAGAATTGGCCTAAGTTGAAAGCTGTGATGACATTTTGTGATAGGTCATCAAGGAGATGATAAGTCATCAAGATTGTCGTCAGCCTTAAGTAGGAAGAGCCAAAATTGAAGAAGGAGTTAACGACATTTGTGATAAGTCGTCAACCTCCTGATAGGCTATCACAAATGTCCTTACCTAATCCGAGGGATTTCTGAAATTTTATTATTTTGCTTTCTTATTTAGGGTGAACTATTTAAAGCGTTGTTTAGGGTTTTCTTGAGGAGGCCCGCACATTGAGTTTTGATGATACTTTGATATTTTCTCTCTCTAATTTCTTGGCTTGAAAAAGCAAATACGTTGAAGAGATTATTATCATTATTTTGGGATTTCCTTTGTGATCTAATCTGCAATTCACTAGTTATTCTTCTTCTTGTGGTAATTTTAACTTTCAAAGCATGAATACAAATCGGTGTTTCGATTATTATGTCATGAGAGGCTAAATTCCTTTAACCTAAATTATAGGATTTAGGGTTAGGTCTTGATAAGGTGCTGCGTGATCAGGATTCGAAAGGTGGTAGGACTTCTTGATAATTCTGAGGTTTTAATTAACGTTTGTCGGTTGTAAACAATAGATAAAACCTACTTTTATTTTCTTGAGAAAGAAATCAAATATAGTAGGAAGTGAATTATCTACAGGGACTTAGAAATTCTCCGTTTAATAATTAGCGCTGTAACAAGATTGGTTAACCTGAGGTAAAATCTGGCAGTGAATATAAATTTCCTAAGTGCGAGAGAATTAGATAATTAAAGGGTTAAGTAGGTTGAGAGACATTAAAGCATAAATTTGATAAAGATAACTTATTGTCCTACCTACCGTGAGAATCCTGAACCACTAGTAGCATCTGTCAAGTACCAAAATCCCTAGTGAACATAATTCTGGTTTTTCATAAACTCTTGATTACAAACACTGAAACTAAAGTGACCAACAATTATTTGCTGATCATCAAAATCTCCCATTTTGTTTTTTTCGTGATAGCTGTTTGAAATTAACTAGTAGCTTTAGTTTCAAACTAGTTTAATCGCCACTCACATGGTTCCCTGTGGATTTGACCCCGACTCCAAAGTTGGGTAAATATATTGACGATGACTGCCTTGCACTAAATTGACGTGTAAGTTGAGCGTTATCAGTTGGTGGGATGGGAATGGATATAATTTGAAACAATGACATGAGGAGAGGCATGAAAATGAAAGGTAGGTGAATTTTAAGTCGAGTTTACATGACAGATGAATAAATAGGATGATATTTCAAAAATAGGAGCTGAAATTTTTCCTCTTTGTTACTCCTTTTGTTGCCTGCGTACTTTACAGTATACTAGATAACCAGGGTTAGGGCATGTAATGATAAGCAATTAATAAATATAAAGTGAATGTGGGAATAAAGAAAACATATTTTTTGTATTGTGGGATCAGTTGTTTGAGCTTCACGATGCGACGTGGGATCGGCTGTTGGGATTCTCAATGCAACGTGGGATCAACTATTGAGCTTCTCGATGCATTATGGATCAGCTATTTGGGCTTCTTGATGTACTGTGGGATCAACTGTTTAGGATTCTCAATGCACTTTGGGATTAGCTATTTGGCTTCTCGATGCAACATAGGATCGGCTGATAGGCTTCTTGATGCACTATGGAATCAGCTCTTGGGCTTCTCGATGCATTATAGGATTGACTATTAGGCTTCTCGATGCACTGTGGGATCAGCTGTTGGGCTTCTCGATTCACTATGGGATTGTCTATTGGGTTTTTGGATGTAACATTGTATCGGATGTTAGGATTCTCGATACACTATAGGGTTAACTCTTGGGCTTTTTAATGCACCATGGGATCAGCTCTTGGGCTTCTCGATGCATTGTGGGATCAGCTATTTGGATTTTTGATGAACTATGGGATCAAATCTTGTGATTCTTAATGCACTGTGGGATCATCTCTTGGGCTTCTCGATGCACTATGGGATCAGCTCCTGGGCTTCTCGATGATGGTAACTATTCAAGTCGTTATGGAGTGATTCCTTTCATCTATACCTGTTAATCCTGCACTCAAATAGAAATTATGATTTTGTAAAAGGGAAGGTTGATTTGGGCCTCTGCCTCGACTCAAGTTTCTTCTTTTGATGTCGTCATCTTGCTGATGAGCTTCATTCATGTCTTCACTCGGGTAGACAGAAAATAAATGATTATTTAAAAGAAAATCATGTTTGCAAATAGTTGAAAGTAATGAGTAAAATCTGTTAGAATAAAAACATGAAATTTAGTTGAATCATTGATTGTGACATATTTTGAGACCATACAATATCTTATAAGGCTTTGCTCTCTTGTTTAGGAAATTTTTGAGGACCACTCAAAATATTTTGCCTCAGTATAGAGTTGACTCATTGTAAAAATCACAAAAAACTGCGTGTAAGAATTTTTGAGGTCATCTCAAAAATTCTGCCCCAATTCATAATTATGCCAATGTCACGCCTATATAGAATTTTTGAGTCCTCTAAAAAATTCTGCCCCGATTACAATGGTCATAGAGAGAGGTAAAAGAGAATTTTATTATAATGCCACCGAACTCCACAAGAGAGCCTACATATCTCTCTTAAACGGGAATTAGATCAAACGTAGTTCCAATTACAATGTAAGGTGCGTAAAATAAAGATTACATGGAGTATCTCTTGACAACGTCAGCATTAATGGGCTTGGAACAAACATTTCCATCCATTTCGACAAGTATGAGTGCTTGTCTTGTCAAGACTCGATGAACCACGTAAGGGCCTTGCTAATTTGGTGAGAATTTTCCTGTTGCTTCATCTTGATGTGGTAAAATTTTCTTCAAAATCAATCGTCCAGGCGTGAAGTGTCTTGGTCTAACCTTTTTGTTGAAAGCTTTGGCCATTCTGTTATGATAGAGCTGACCATGACAAACTGCATTTATTCGTCTTCCATCAATGAGCGCTAGTTACTCAAATCTGCTATGTATCCATTCAGTGTTGCTCAATTCTGCTTCTTAGATGGTTCTCAAAGATGGTATTTTGACCTCAGAAGGTATCACTGCTTCACTGCCATAAACCAAAAAAATAAGGTGTGGCCCCGGTGGATGTTCTAATTGTAATTCGATACCCTAATAACGCGAAGGGTAGATTTTTATGCCAACGCCAACTCTTGTCAATCATCTTGCACAGGATCCTCTTGATATTCTTTTTTGTAGATTCTACCGCACCATTCATTTATGGACTATATGTTGTGGAATTTTGATGCTTGATCTTGAACTTTGTGTATGTGGTTTTCATCAAATTACTGTTGAGGTTGGCACCATTGTCTGTCATAATGGACTCGGGAATTCTAAACCAACAAGTGATGTTATTTTGAACAAAGTCATCCACGATCTTCTTTGTGACTTATTTGTGAGTTATGGCTTCCACACACTTAGTGAAGTAATCAATTGTGATGAAGATGAACCTGTGACCATTAGACGCGGTCGGTTCAATGGGACCAATGACATCCATGTCCCATGTTGTAAAAGGCTATGGTGAGTTGGTGAAATAGAGCTTGTTGGGTGGAACTCGAATTATATCAGCATGAGTTTGACGCTAATAACATTATTGCACTTAGAAGATACAATCAGTTTCCATAGTCAGCCAAAATTAGCCCGATCTCAATATCTTTTTTGCCAGCATGAGGCGATTTATATGCAGACCGCATGTTTCGGCATGTGACTCTTCAATTAATATAGATGCCTCTCCAGACTTGACACATCTTAGCAACCCTAAATTGAGAGTCCTACTGTACAAATTTCCCCATTTAGAAAAAACTTGGTTGGCTAACCACCGAATGGTGCATTTTTAGACACTTGTCGCATTCTCGGGATAATATTTACTTTTCAAATATTATGTATGTGAATGGAAATAAGATCAATATAGTTCTTGTTTGGAAGTTGGATCATTGAAGACAAATTAGCTAGTGAGTCTGGAAACTTGTTCTGGATCCTTGGGATATGTTTGAATTCTATTTTTTAGAACTTTTTACACGTTTCTTGTACACACTCCAGGTAAGGTAGGAGCTTTGTATTCTTGTTGTCCCACTCACCTCGTACCTACTAAATCAATAAGTCTGAATCTCTAATCACCAATATCTCTTGGATATTCAGATCAAATAGCCAAGCGAAGCCCCAAGATGCAAGCTTCATATTTATCCATATTCCTGGTGCAAGGAAACCTGAGTTTGGATGACACGGGATAATGTTGACTGGTTTCTGAGATTAAAATATCTCCAATACCCACTCCTTTGAAATTCACAGCTCCATCAAAGAATAATCTCCAAGCATCATATTCTTCAAAAATATCCTCCCCTATGAAGGCTACCTCTTCATTGAGAAAGTAGGTCTTCAAAGGTTGATACTCATCGTCTATAAGATTCAGATGGTCTGCTAATGCTTGTGCTTTTTCCACCTTCTGTGTGACATAGACTATGTCAAATTCACTCAAAATATCTGCCATTTGGCTAACTTTCCTGTAGTCATTGGTTTTTGGAATCTAAACTTCAATGGATCCATTTTGGAGATCAGATAAGTGGTATGTGTCCAATAAAGAATACCGAGTCTCATATGAAGTGAAATTATTGATCATGTAGTAGATTGAGTGCTTTTTCTTCCATGACTCATCATGTTGCCCCAAGATACAATGAAGGCATTATCCATTACAGAAAATACAACAACAACGACCTACTAGGTTCAGGAGGGACCAAAATGGGAGGATTCAACAGATAATCCTTGATTATATCAAATGCCTATTGACACTATATTTTTTATTCTATAGTAGCTTGTTTCTTCAATAGCTTGAAAATTAGGTCATAAATAACCGTGGAATGGGCTATGAAATGACTGATGTAGTTGAGGAAACCTAAGAAACTTGTTTCTTCAATAGCTTGAAAATTAGGTCATAAATAACCATGGAATGGGCTATGAAACGACTGATGTAGTTGAGGAAACCCAAGAAACTCATCACATCATTCTTGATTTTTAGAGGACGATGGTCTTGGATGGCTTTGATATTGGTTGGATCCAACTCTATACCCCTATGACTGACGATAAAGCCCAATAATTTCCCTGCAGGATCTCCAAAGACATACTTTGTGGGGTTTAACTTCAGATTGTACTTTCTCAACCTGTTAAAGAATTTCTCTAGATCTTTCAAATAATTTGTACCCTTTTTTTACTTGATAATGACATTGTCTACATAAACCTCAATTTTCTTATAGATCATATCATTGAATAAAGAGGTCATGGATCTCATGTATGTAGCTTCAACATTTTTTAAACCGAGTGGCATAAATTTATAGCAATAAACTCCCCAAGGGGTAATGAAGGCAGTTTTCTCTACATAGTCCTCATGCATTTTAATCTGGTGATAACCGGTAAAGCAATCCATAAATGATTATGTTTCTTGCTTGGCCCAATTATCAATCAAGATACAAATGTTCGAGAGTGGAAAGTCATCTTTGGGACTGGCTTTGTTGAGATCCCTATAGTATACACAAACTTTACCCTTCCTATCCTTCTTGGGGACAGGCACAACATTTGGCTAACCAGGTTGGATACTTCATCACTCGAAGGACACCAACTTCAATCTGCTTCAGGATCTCTTCTTTGATTTTCAAACTTAGATCGGGCTTATACTTTCTAAGTTTCTACTTGACAGGGAGACTGGATGGATTAGTGGGCAATCTGTGAGCCACTATTGAAGTGCTTAGTCCTATCATATCAGCATAAGACCAAGCAAAGATGTCAGGATGCATTTTCAAGAATCGAATATATTCCTCTTTTTCATCTTTCGCCAAGTGAATGCTGATACGAGTTTCTTTTATGTCTTTAGAATCCCCTGCGTTCACTATTTCTAATTCTGTGAGGTTTTCCTTGGGTTTATCTTCAAAGTCTTCAACCTTACTAACAAATTCCTCAAGGATCTTATCCTTCTCCATATCTTCTACTTCATTTGTATTATGTTGTATAGTCTTGTTATATGTCACAGTCTCAGATTCAACATTTTTAAAGGTGGTTTTGCTGTAAGAAAAGAAATAAATAATCAAAAGGAAAATTTTTATTAATAATGTTAACACGTCTCAAAACATAGTGTTGAAATGAAAAAAAAGAAAACTAAAATTGCAAACCAACTCGAACAATCAAGTTTATTATTTTAAAAGGAAAAGAAATGCTAAAACATCCAAAATTTGTCAAGTTTACCCAAGTACTCAATGAGGCCTCGATGGAGTGGAAGTCCAGTTACTGATAGTGATCTTCTATAATTGGATCTGGAAAGAGGCTCTTCCCTCCTTGTTGATGATGATATGACAACCGTCTTCCTCTGTCAGAAAAAGGAACTTCAAACTTTCCAAAATGTCTTCTTCATTATGACCCACAAATACAGTAGAGCGGAAGGTCTCATATTGAGGATTGACCAGAGGGCAATAGTAACCTTTCTGAGGTGGCTTTCACTAGAGGTACTGCTCTGCAGTGCACTTATATCCCAAGTCGAAAGTGGTTATTTTAAGTTGTAGTTGTACGGGTTCGGTGATCCCTTGCAGTCTTAACTCCGGACCTTTACCTTGTTCATATCTCTTTTAAACATTATTTTTCACTATATCTATCAAAATTTTCCCTTCAAGAACCCTATCCACTTTCATGGCTTCAATCTCATCATTGTCCTTAGGAATCAGGGTGGTGTCCTCAGTTATGAAGAGACCTTTCAGTATTTCTAATATTTCATCTTTCTTATTCTTACTATCATCACAAAACCTTATAGAGTGAATGATTTGGTAAAATGATAATGCAAAGTTAGGTGTTTTACCGCCTTTGATTGTCTGACCGTCAACTGGATAGCCCAACCCAAAAGTATCCTTTTTTACATCAAACTCTAAGGAATTAATTATCCCTTGTAATCTGGTGCCAAGACCCTTATCCTCTTCATATCCTAGCCAACGTATGTATCTCAGAGCATCTAATGGTCTCTGTGGTTGCATATAGCTCATCATGTCTTCTTTGCATTCCCAATCATCTTTAGAGAGGCAAGACCATCTTGTCCTCTCTAACCCAGTATTAACACCTCTTGATGTCCATATTTGAATTGAAAACATTGGTACAGCATGGAAGGGACTAGACCAGCCATGTAAATCCTCGGTCGTCCGAGCAATAAGTTGTAAGAGGCAGGAATATCAATCACCTGGAAAGTTAATGTAGCAGGAACCAATGTTATGTCTAGAGTGATCTCCTCAATTGTGCCTCATTGAGAGCCATCAAATGATCTTAACATCCTTACCCAGGGTTGTATTCTGTCTAGATCAATTTCCCTTCACATTAGGATAGCCAAAGGACATACGTTCACCCCTGTACCAAGATCAATCAACACTCGGGATATTATTCTTTCTTTATACAGTACTGCGATATACAATGCCCTACTGTGCGACCTTTCTTCAATGCTCCTAACTAACTTGAAAGTGAAAAATATTTCTCTATCAAAACTATTTTTTCCTTCTATAATGTATATGGGATGTTCCCTCTCCCCATGTATCATAACTTCTTAATGATCATATTCAAACTTGAGGCACTGGTGGAGTATATAAGGGAAAGCGCTAGCCGCATGAATCAATGATCTTCCAAGCAACAAGTTGTAAGAGTTAGGAATGTCCATCACCTGAAAGGTTATGGGAAAAGTGACGGGACCCATCACCATGTCTAGTGTAATCTCCCTAATAGTGTCTATTTGGGAGTCGTCAAATGCTTTTACGTTCATTTTCCATTTCTGTATTTTGGCCAGATTCACCTCTGACCTGATTAAAGTATTCAAGGGACAGATGTTTAATCCCAAGCCTAGATCAATCAATACTCAAGATATCATTCTTTTCTCATGCTGTAGCGTGACATGCAATGCCCGATTATGTGATCTACCTTTGGATGGCAACTCATCATCATGGAAGGATATTTTGTAGGCTTTAAATACTTTCCCTACCATATGGGACATATCCCCACCTGTTATAGTAGTTGTTACGTAAGCTTTACAAAAAATCCTCATCAAAGCCTTTTTATAATTTTCAAAAGTCTGCAATAATATCAGGATGGATATCTGGGCCAGAGTCTTATTCAGTTGCTCTGCTACAGAATACTTCTTAGCCTGTATCTTCTTCCAAATGTCATCTTCCTTAACTTTAATAGTAGGCTGCTTTCCCTACTGGAAATTCCTTGTAACAAGTTCTCGGATGTATATACTCTGCCCGATCTGGTCATACATTGTATGATATCTGGCTTGACTACCTTTGCCTTCATAGGAGTATTTAGTTCATAATTCCATGGAATCGCATGAGGGTTATAAACAGCAGGGGAAGCTCTTACAACAGTGAACGGAGTCTTAGGCGTGGCTACCTCAACTTTAAATGGCTCCTATTTTTGCACACTAATGGGAGTGCCATTTCCCTTTTTGATGAACCAAATAGAGTGCTACAATTCTATTTCCTTATCAATGTCGAGAACATTTACTTGATAATTAGGGAGAGGATTATTGGTATCATTCGGTTCTAGGTCCTTCAATAGAATCACCTTGGTATCGATCAACTGCTAAATTTTATTTCTCAAGGCAAAGCATGCCTCAATAGGATGCCCTCTCATCCCAGAATGGTTGGCACAAGTTTGATCATGTCGATATCATAGAGATTTCACCTCAACTTATATGACTGTAATGGATGTGATATGGCCTGCTTCTTTGAGCCATTCATATAATTAAGCTAAGGGTTCGGCTAAGGGTGTATATTGTTTTTTCAAAAAGTTGCCTTTGGATTTAGGAGTAGCAGGCTTGGCAGCGCGGATATGAGTGGGTCGGGGCATTTGGATATGAGTTGTTTGGGGTATTTGGACTTGGCTTGGTTGTGCATTGTATATGGGATAAGAAGGGTTTGAGAATTTTGGGTGCATTTGATATGGGGTAGGCATTTGGTACATTAGAGCTTGATATGACATTGGGGGTTATAGTGGGTAAAGGGATGCTGGGTACAGTGTTAAGTTTTTTCATAAGATAAAGGAGGTGGAGCAAGGGTTTCATGGCTCCAAATGCTCTCCAAAGTCTGGGCTGCCATCACCTCCCCTACCTCTTTCTTCTTCTTATTTTTTGTGGCTCTTCTAGATTGGGCATTTTGCAGAGACTCCAAACTAATGATGCTACCATTTTTGAGACAATCTTCGAATATTTCTCCTATCTTGATCTCGATAAAGCTTTTGTCCATGGCTGTTAGAAATTTATCAAGGAATTATAGCTCTTGTGATCGAATACAGTATTCCTTTATTTGAGACTCCTTGTCTGGGGGTTGACATCTTGCGGTCTTAGCCCTCTACCTAAAAGCATATTCTCAGAAGGACTCATTTGGATTTTTTCTTAATGTCTGCATGTAAAACTAGTTGAAAGCATTATCAGTATTGTATCCGAATTGCTCCATGAAATTAGAGGCCATGTCTATCCAGCCAACCCACTTCTTCATATCTTGTTCCATATACTACGTGAGAGCCTCCCTAGTGAGGCTTCTCATGAACAGTTTCATTCTTATTTTTTCATTCTTCCCTAATCTTGCTAGTTTATCATAATACATGTGTAGGTACACCTTGGGATATCCAGTCCTATTATATAACTAGAACTTAGGAGGTTTGTGCCCCTCCAGCAGTTCCACATCCAGGTGAATACACAAGTATTCTTAGCTAAGTCCTTTCGATCCCTTACTTTCTTCCAATTTCCTTAGCTTCTCGACCACAAACTGCATTGTATATTCATTTTCTGAAGGCTTAAATGTGAGTTAAGGATAGGTGGGTGGAAGGGTTTCAACATATATAAGGTTCAGGGTATGGCTATCGGATGTCTGATGGTGGTATATGTTCGGATTTGGAGGATTTTGTGGAGAGGGATAAGTGGAGTTTTTAAGATCTTGGGTATAATGGGGTATACACATATAGAGGAGTTGGGATAGTTTGGGATGGGAGTTGGAAGGCTTTGGATGTTTAAGGTAATCTGAGGTTGAGGAGGAGGTATTGGATGATTGGAAGTTTGGGACTTTGGGATGACATCGCTGTCAGCTTGCAGCTCAGGAGTATTCAGGTTAAGAGAAAGCTTGGCTAAGTTGCGCACTTGCGCCAATTCCCCTTGTAAATCCAAAATTCTTTGCTCTATTTTCAACATTATTTTATTTCATTTAGCGGTACTGCTCCCTCAGAACTAGTACCATTTTTATCCATAATATTATGAGGATCAGCTATCACTTCTTTACCTATAAGACTTGCAGGTAGAGGGAGAGGAGAAAGAGGAGCCCATTTTGATCGGGTATTGTAGGCCAAAGTGCACAAATCAACCCTAAATCAACCCTTGGGAAGGGGAAAACAAAAACAACAAAGGTGAAGAAATTAGTGCGTTAGCAGTATAAAGAAGTAAATCAAATTAGCACATAGCAAGGAGTTGTTAGACGTTTCCTATTTTGGGAGCCTTTTTTGAGCCAGAGGTAGGCCTATCGTTGTTTGAGAGATAATCATACCATAGAATAATTCCACTTTCTCATAAATAAACCCCTAAAGGAAATTGAATGTTGTTGCATTCAAATTGTCTCATAAATAGCAAAAAAGGAAAAAAATACAAGAAATCTGAAAATGAAAGCTAAACTAAATTCTAAACACATCATCCTCTTTTTCCTCCTCCTTGTATGCTTTCAAGGCTTTGTCAAAGCGATGGAGGTTGCTCACGAGATAAGACAATTCTAACCTTCCTCCCATTATTCTCATGTCAAAACAGTCATTACCTTGTTTGTCAAGTTCATCATGATGTTCTTGCATATTTTCTTCTCCGATCAAAGCACAGTGCTTCCAAAACTCCAACTTTTTCCCTATTTTGGTGACCTCCTGTTAATTTCTGAAATTATTTGGTGGTGGTGTGCTTTGGATTCCAAATCCCTCTTCTTAAACTTGCGATAAAAAAATTATGCCTCAGCTTTCTTGTTGTTGACATGCTTACCCCATTTGATGACTAGGGTCACTTTTTTTTTCAAGTCGGCATGTAAATATTCAATGTAGCCTAATAGCCTGCATGGTACCTTTCTGAATCAATGCTCTTTTTTTCTAAGTGAGTCCTTTTTCCCCAAATTTTGGAAAGTTCATTGGCATTCAGGATACCATTGTCTTCGCAGTCCACTCGATGTGCGTCCATATTGGTGACCCTTAGGATTACCTGTTTTCTCCCTGCTAGCCTCATCACTCTAGCAAGAGCATATGGTTGCAGCCAATGAAGTTCAATAAAAACTAGGTAGACGTAATTCAAAGTGTAGTTCACAAAGTCCATGCTAGGAAACCATTCAAACATTCATTGAATGGAGTCTTCGGTCAAAGCACCCAACATTTGCCCCCATATTTCTACCTTGTTTGGCCGTTTGATATTTTTGACTCCCAATATGACTCGGGTATTATGTGCAGTTATGTTGTCTATTTCAATTGATCTATGCATGCTTTACACACCATATACCTTTTGAAGATTTTCAATCAACCACAACTGCAGTAGAAAGTTTCACCTTCAAAATGTTTGGCCCCATTCTTGTAACGACCGAGGGGCTAGTAGATGTCTTCCACTATCATGAGTATAATCGTGCAAGACCTCTATTAAATTCCATTGCATAAGGCATCGACTAGAGTGATCAGACGAGTATGTATTTCTTCTCCCGCTATATTTGGGAAGACCACTATTCCTAGGAAATAGAAGATAAATGCAAAGCTTCGTATACTTTTCCAGGAGTTGGGGCCAGAACCCTCTGCTTCATACTTTTATTTCCCTTGCTTATGTCCAAACCTATCAACCAAGTAACTGTCGGGAATTTTGTACTTTATCACAAATGCTACCATTCTACTGTCGTGAAGACCTAATTTCCTATTGACTTCTTCTAAGGTAACACTCTTTGGGATGATAACCTCAGCTTTTTGCCACCTTATTTCTGATGACACACTCTTGTTTTCCACATACCCTCTAATTTCCTCCAGGATTAGGGTCATTTCTACATCTCTAAATATAAATATTGATTTTATCTCATCCCAAAATGCAGTGGCAACCTCAATGAGCTCTCTACACAGGGTGACTTGCATAAGGGATGGCAAGCTTCCCAATGCTTCTTCACTATGCTTTGTCCATAATAACCTAAGTCCAACCACCAAAACTCCATTTGCAGTGGCATGCACCAAACGATGCTAAACGTTGGATAAGAAGTTGGAATGGCCATAGAATCTGCAAAAACAAAGTGTTAGCCTACCCTAACCCCAAAGAGAAAATTACATTATTCACGCATAATTGTCTCTCAAAATGCACATAAGTAGTGAGGCGTTCTTTTCGGGATTATGGAATCCCTTAGAACTTAAGCCCAGGCTTTCTAACATAATATCCTAGGCTTTTGGGATGTTACTACTTAGTAAAGGGATAAATGGTTTGGATCTAGGAATAATAGTAGTTGCATACACGGTCCTCTCAAGCATACAACTCGAGAGTGGGAAAGCTCGTGACAGTCAACGCACCACTGATAGACTAATCCACAAGGCATTTCCCGAAGGTGTTTTAGGAAAGAACATTCGTGTACCCATGCAACTATTCGTAAAAGAAAAAAAGAGGCTCCAAGTAGAGGAGAGTATCAGCGGAATGCCAGTTATATAAAGCAGTAACACATAGCACATACAAAATATAATAAAATGCTTAGCAATATAAAGGTAAATAAATGTTGAAACACATAGTAAATAGAAGGGAAAATGGGAAATGGGAAATGGGATAGGCATGGAGAAAACATACAAAGGGGAAAGAAGAAGGGACTAGCATGCAAAAATAAATCATGATTAAAATAAATAATAAAAGGGGAAAGACACAAGGGAAAATACCAACATGTATAGAATAAATAACCAACAAAATGGGAAAAAGAGCAAGGTGGTCATGAAAATAAAATAAAGAAAGTACTAGAATCCCACATAAAATACAAACTTGTAATGGTTAGAACCTAAGGTCCCCAGCAGAGTCGCCATTCTGTCGTGCCCCATTTTTCTCGCGAAAAGCAAGATTCGATGTGATAACTCTTTTAAATTTATTTAAACAGTAAAGAGTCGCCACCTAACGAATTAAGGTATGTTAGGAAATTGTTTAAGGCTAACTACGAACCTATTTTTGTTATTTAGTCTTAGTTCACCAAAAATTCGGGTAAGGGTAAAAATTATCTCAAAAGGAAGGTGTTAGGCACCTTTCGAGGTCTACAAAGGTGGTTCCGGGCCAAATTCACACTTTACGTGGGAATTCTATGTGATAAAATAAAGGTCATTTATTTATTAACTAAATATTACTATGTGGTAAACTAATAAACAAGACATTTTATTTAATTATTTCTAGTTATTAAATGATGATAAAAATAAGAAATGAAATAATGTAAGGAAGATACGCGAGAAGAGAGAAATAACACAATTTATAACAAAATATTTCTATTAAATTAAAGAGCCTAAACTACCCCAAATAAATAAATATATAAAGAAAAAAAGAAAACGAATTCGTGAGATTAAATAAGAAGTTCTTTTGTTTTATGCGGATCAGTAGCCAACTTGCTAATCATCACCCGACCAATTAACCAGCAACCGAATTATAAACAGATGATATTATCGTATGTCATATTGTCGAATAATACTTGGGTAATCATCATCTCCGAATGTTTACCCACCCTACCTAGGCTGGTTGTTAAACTTAACAACGCTCTAAAAGAAAGAATAAAACTAGTGTTACCTAGAATGCCTACCCATTCCAACTTATCATGCAAGAGGCGTTGGACTTTTCTACTTTGGATTTTGAGGTCTAGAAAAATAGAGCTAGACTTTCTAGTTAGACTCAAAGCGTGGAAAGCAATACACGTCGGACAAAAAGTAGCATTTAATAGTCTCAATTAAGCCTCTTAGTTAATTAAGAATTTAAGAGTTGGTTAAGTGATTAGCATGCTAAGACAAACAATTGCTTGTTTATTAAAGTTCAATTCTATAGGCATGATGTCTAAACGTTCAACAATTCATTAACATGTCGACGATTAATTAAACAAGTTCTATATGCAAGATATCTAACGTTGTCGACTAATTAATCGTGTTAGGAAAAACTCATGAACAACAATTAGAATGTGAGCATCATTTTAAATAAAATAACTAAGCTACTGTGATAAAGATTTACATGATGAAAATTATACGTAAGTGCTGAAACAATATATGAATGTTATGGGTTGACAAAGAAACATTCTTATACTGAAAATCAACCTCAGTTGTATTTTTGACTCACCTCAAGAATATTATATGAAGTGCAGATTCCCATAAAATTCATGATATGCATGTTCACATCATCAGTAGGTAGGCCATCAAACACCCACATCAAATTCACCAATTGGATTGTAACACTCGTAATACCAAACTTGTTATCTTAGGGAAATTCTAAAAGAATGATTGTGCCTATTTCAATTGGCTCAACATACCCCAAATCTTCCTCTGGATTATCATACATTGGCAAATATTGTTGGATGGGCTATTGTCCTCTATTTCTTCTCATTTTGTCCCTTTCAAGTATGGATTGGCGATCTTCGTTTTCTTGTCTAACTCTTTCTTTTCTATCTGCTTGTCAGGCAGCTGCTTACCTAGCAGTTTCTTCAGTCATTAAGCGAGCAATAGCTTGCTCTATAGTTTTTTGAATATCATGTTAAAGTGCCCGATTCACTGCTGCTAGGTCATCATAAACCCCTTCGAGTAGGGCTCCTTGATCACGAACTCTTTCTCTCTCCATATTTTAATTATGTCTCAGAGTTCTCTGAAGTTTTGAATCAAATGGAATCAGGGGATTGTCTTGACTTCTAGTACTGTACGCACACCGGCGTGTGTCCTAAAAATAATAGAAAAGCTAAAATAAACAAACAAAACCAAAAACTTCAAAAAACTCAATCTATCAATTCGTAGTTGTATTCCACGATAATGATGCCAAAATTGGATGTCGCCCAAATTACACTTCACAATGAAATATAAAGCGATCGTCGAACAAATATAGAACCCGACTAAGTTGGGGTCGATCCCATGAGGAATATGCTAAAACTCTGTCAAGAGTTTACTGATGTAATTAGGAATTATGTAAATAAAAAAGAGAGGATTTGTAAATGCAAGTTGTAATAGTAACAGTTGGTGGTTAATCGGATTGTGATCAATATGAGACGATTACTAGGATTGTGTTCTCGATGACTTCTAACTCAAAAGGTTATTCGAGGTTAAAAAAACTATCCTGATACATTGTATGAAAAATCTAAAAAAATATGCATCACCTAATATCTCTCGACCATGGTTTGGGTAAATATCACTTATATCCTCTCGGAATCAGAGAGTCACATTACGAACCCTTGTTTTGTGATCTCAGATTAATTATCCTAGTTATGACTTAAGTTAATTATATGAAGATTGGTAGCTTTAAATTATTGTTATTATTTCCTCTCTCTCAATCTCTCTCTAACAAGTTTAGAATACAGATGAGTTCCTAATGTTGTCCGTTGTCAATAAAGCAATCAAATCGAAGGAAATACCAATACATGCAAGAACACTTATTTGAATGACTTTGCACTTAACTTGCTTCATTGATTCATCATGGTCCCCACCCTAGTTATGGAGTATAGCTACTCATGATCATAAGAACACAAGAAGATTCCATATATGAAAGTATAATTTTGAACAAACAAAAATAAGATGAAAAATTAAAATCTCAAATTTATGAAAAAAGCCCTAAAAACCAATGTCAGTTACTCTAGGATCAATAATGTATCTTAGAACCTCAAAAATAATGTAAAAAGTGTATAAGTTAGGTACAGGGTGTCACACGGTGTAAAAATAATCATAAAACCCTATGAGAATATTTATAGATACAAAACGAATCTTATCCTAAACTGTGTAGGAAAAATAGGTCGGCAGCACCTATAACTTGTGGGTTGGGTCATGGATCATAACCACGAGTTGTGACTTGAAATCGTGGAAATCAAGCTAACCATAAAGCTTCAGTACTTAACTCACAACTCTAACTCACGAACCTCCAATTCACGCCTCCAATCATACCCCATAGGTCCCAAAATGAGACGTGGGTCACTACTCAGCTTAGTTTTCATCCTTCTTTTTTAATTTTTCCTCTGGACCCTATTTCCTACACAATCAACACAAAATACAACATATATAACAATAATACCTTAGTTCTTGAATAATTTCATTGTTTTAAGAATCAAAAGTGACATGAAACCATGTTAAATTAGTCCTCAATGCTCAAGTAATATCAATCAACCAAAGTCCTTAATAATCTAGTAGAGTGAGAAGCCTCTATGACTATACATACATAAGCAACCTGTCATATCAGGGACAGTTAACCCATAGAAAAAGTGTAACCACCACTATATCTCATTGATGGACACCCACAACATAAACAAAACTCAAGAGAAATCACTGTAGGATTCTGCATAGTCACCGATGAACCATACCAACAAGGCTTCAAATTTCTATCTCATGCCCATAGCTAAACACGGAATATGACAAATTTTTCTTATATAAACGAATCCTTATCTTTTTCCTTAACTCTATTCCTATTTAGTATTCCTTAACACAAGAGTCGTGGACTAATAAGGTACAACTTAGAACAACTCAATTCTCATTTAACATTTCGTAACACAATGTTCACAGAGAATAACAGATACTCAAATCGAAGCTTATGAACAAAATATTCCAACAAGCCACTTAGATACAAGAGTAAAAATTCTACAAACTAGGTACCTCTTTCCATTCAAAAATCTTTCCAAATCAAAATAAAAAATCCTCAAGAGCTAAAATTTTTCAAATCCAATTGAAAAGCGTCTCAATACCAAATAGTGTATTCACACAAGCAAAGGCCAAATACAAAGAAAGTAACAAATCACAATGCCTGAATCCCTAAAATCTTCCCTTATAAAACTAGAATCTTTTACTTGCAATCCTCTTGAATCAATCACATCATAAGTCTAGGCTATCACAGGGTCTACCACTAATGAGTACCACTAGGCATGCTATAATTTGAAATGCCAAACCACAAGGTAAATCCATTCAACAATCTGAAAGTATACCAAAATCTAGAATCGAACCACCACTATTCCACAACATAACCATCAAGGACACCATGCCCTAAATACCAAAATCCATAATACACAAGAATTTAAACAAAACTAGTGATCTAGTCTGAGCGTGTTCAACATAATATTGACACACTCTATCCGCCACTAAGGAAACATGTCACGACGCAAAAGTACAAGGGTCAGGATAGAACTTAACGCGGTGAACATTAACAAGTAAGCCTATCATCCAAACTGATACACAATATAGAAAAGACAGAAATACACCCAAGGTAAGGCTTCTAGAATAAAGTCGAACCATACAAGTAATCATAACAATGTGGAAAGAACTTATCCAAAATATCAATCATGCCCAAAACCAGGTGTCAATAGTAAAAGAACTACTAATACAATCCAGGAGTCAAATACATCAGAAAAATAACCACAAAGAAATAATATTTGTCTCTGAATAATAATAAAGACAAAACTAGTACAAAAAGATAGATGTGAACTCCGGACATATGAATGTCCAATCGCTACCTTGAGTAATCTGAAGGCATTTAAAAATCAACTAGTTTGATACGCACCTGAACCTGAAGCTGCACCAAAAGGGTGAAGTAGGAGTGAGTACAATCTAATTTTACTCAGTGGGCATCGTAGGCTGACCGAGAAAAGTAGAAAATAAAGCATACAAAATACATCCTAAGGCCACATCACCTACAATCAAAAAATGTCCCACAATGGTAGCCCACACCGCTTGCAATAACAGTTCTATAATATCCATGTATAAGACAATAACATACAATATAGGGTTACAAATATACACAATATTACATATAAGTTGAACAAAAGAGGGACATGTATAATCAAAATCATCAAGTACAATTAAGGAAGATAGAATAATTAGGCATTAAAAATCAACATATAGAACAAATGGGTAGATGACAAGTCAATATAGCAATTCAAACAGAACATAAACACAATAAAGCGGGTGCAATATATATACATATATATATATATATATATATATATATGATGCATGGTATTAGCACACAACCTTGAGTTTGGTACACAACCTTAATCTTGGCACACAACCTCAAGATCACCAATATCTGCAACTCTTCTCTGGTATGATCCTTCGAAAATGGTCCAAAAATCCAATAACTGATTCCAATATCTAGTATCCCACTGTTTCCAATATTTTCGAAGAATATACATAACATAAGACATAAATCAAGTACACATACATACCAACAGGTACATATATAAAATAATAAAAAAAATAAGTGAAACGAGCCATATGATGACATGAGAATGATGATGCAATGCTCACAACTATTCAAGAGTATTTCCGCAACTAATCGGCATGATGTATTTCCATAACAAACCACAATGTTACAATTCCACAACCACATGAGTCAATATCCACTCATTACATCCATTTCATCCAAGAATTTTCACATGTCTCATATACCAATAAGTATGGATACATCACAATATACCAATGAAACCACATTAAGCATTTCAATAACATAATACAATTATTCACATGTATTCAAGGCTATCAAAATAACATAGGATCCCACGCGGTCACACATATCACATCACATCTCAATTTCAACAATTACATCACATATAAGCCCCACACGGGCACAACACATAGATAGTCATTTTTCTTAATTAGTTCCTACCCTTAACAAGCATTTTGTACCATCATTTACTATCTAGTCCAGTCTAAAAGAATTAAGTAATAACCTACCTCAAATGCCGAAACCAGTCCACTACACTTTGAACCCACGACCTTAATTTTCATGAATAATTTCGAACTCCACTAAGAATATCAAATATGAAATCTATGTGTCAAAATAAATCCAATGACACTCATATTGACTACTTTTGATTTGGGGTCAAAACGGGCCCCCGGAATGGGTTTCCAAAAAAGAAGGGCAAAATTAAAACTTTACTTCAATTTTCTTCATATTTTTAGAAATCTATAGCTGATAACACAAGTCAATCAAGTCAAAACGAGGTTCAAATTGAAGAGAAACCATTTTTAAGCTTTACCAGGTGAAATCTTTGAAATTCGGGTTAAAATCAAGAATCGAAGTTGTTTTAAAGGTTAAATTGATAAAAAACTAGTAATTATAAGATAAAAATATTATTCAAGTGTAAATGAGTGAAATTACGGTTTAAAATCAAGCCCTAAGATTTTTGGGGTTTTGTGAAACTAATCAAGAAATTACCAAGAAAAGAGTGAATTCTTACCTTAAATCTGTAATAAAACCAAGAAATAGATGTTAATCTAGCTTCCCAAACTCCACAAGCTTCACTTTTAAGCTCCCACACTATTTTAGGGTTTAACTCTCAAGGGAAAGATAAAAAATGAGCAAAATGGTCCAAAAAGAAGGGGAAAATGTGCAACTTATAACAGATTTTTCTGCTATAGCAGTTTTTTTAAGTCTAACGGACTTCGACGGGGTGCCTAAAATTTGTTCGTTTTTTGTTATATGCAAACGAACTATGTAACCATACTAAATTTGACATTCTGGATGCGTTGGTGAAGTCTTATTTTTAAAAAAAATGTCATTTTCACAAAGTTGACCCCCGAAATCCAAAATTGTAATTTTTCAAACCGAGGATCGAAATGAGATTTAAAAGCCGTAAAATCACACCAATTATGTTACCATCCTAAATTGATGCTCTGGATCTTCTAGCGAAGTCGTATTTTCCATACGAGGTCATTTTGGCCAAATATGGGTCCCATACTCCTATTTCCAATTTTTCAACTTTCCGACCAATTGGTCGAATTGAGCTCGAATGCACCGGGACCCGAACCAAAGGTTTACCTAGCCTAAAATGGATATTCCACAGCTGCTAGTACAGTCTGTTTCACCTTCTTTTGCATAGATCAAAAGATATCTACATAAGTTCAAAATAAGGCTCTCGAAGCCATCAAAAACCACAATATTTCATAAATGGTACCAAAATCTATATGAAACTGTGCCAATCATCCCCACACCCCAAAAATACCATAATATAACTACAGGGAGGGGTAAAATAGTTAAATAAAATAGGTACATAAATTTTACATATTTTATCAAAAAGTTGGTCGTTATATCATCCACCACTAAAAATTTAGTACGTCCTCAAACTAAAGACAAAAGAAGTACTTAAATCAAGAAAGAGTTGGGGATAAGAACTACGCATATCAGAATCAACCTCCCAAGTAGCCTCATATACAGGTCGATGTCGCCATAGAACTTTAAGCAGAGGGATAACTCTAGAGCGCAACCTTCTAACATCCCTAGCAAAAAATGAAGACTGGCTCCTCATCAAAAGATAACCACTTATCTAACTGAACTGACTCCCAACGAATGATATGAGACTCATCTGAAATATATCAACGAAGCATAAAAAAATGAAAAACTTAATGAAAAACTGATAGATCAAGGGGAAAAAACAACTCATAAGTCACATCACCAATAGTTCGAAGAATCTCAAATAGATAATATAACTGGGACTAAGCTTGCCCCTCCTCCCAAACCTCATCACACCCTTCATGAGTGAAACTCAAAGGAAAATACGATCCCCAACACTAAACCTCAAGGCACGAAGTCAACGATCAATAAAACACTTCTACCTACTCTAAGTCTATCCTGAATGATTCAGAATTTGTCCAAAGACTTACAAACCAAGTCCGTTCCTTGAGATATTACCTCTAAGACATCAAACTAACCCACTGGGTAGTGACACCGCCTACCATACAATGCCTTAAAATGAGGCATATCAATACAGGAATGGTATCTATTATTATATGAAAACTCAGATAAATCCAGAAGCTACTCCCACAGGCCACCAAAATCCATCACACAAGTACAGAGCATATCCTCCAAAATCTGAATAGTTTGCTCTAACTAACCATCAGTTTAGGGGTGAAATGCTGTGCTAAGATCAACTCGAGTACTCAACTCATTCTAAAAAGTCTTCCAACAGTGAGATATGAACACAGAACCTCTGTCTGAAATAATGGACAGTGCCACACCATGAAGACATACAATCTCATGAATGTAGATATGGGCCAACCTCTCAATACTAAATGAGAATTGAATCAGAATAAAATTATCTTAATTGTTCAATCAATTCACGATGACCTAAACACTATTAGAACCATAAGATGTATGAGGAAAACCAATCACAAATTCCATGGTGATTTGTTCCCACTTCCACTAGGAAATGGGCAGCCTCTAAAGCAATCCACCAGGTCTAATATACTCGGCCTTAACTTGTTGACAACATAGGTAATGAGCCACAAAATTTTTTATATCTCATCTCACACCACCCCACCAGTAGTGTTATCTCAAATCATGATACATCTTAGTCACACGTGTATGGATATAATATCTGAAACAATGGACCTCCTCTAATATCAACCTAATCTTATCACCCACTCTCAGCACACAAACTCGGCCCTCAATCCTCAAAACTCTATCTAAATCAAGTGAGGCTTCCTTAGCCTCCCCACTTAACACCTTATCTTAAATCAACCTCAATCCAACATCGTTATACTAATAAGCTTTAATTTGTTCCATCAAAGAAGATCTAGACTCCACAAATGCCAAAACATACCTTGGTGTTGAAATATCAACCTAACCATCTGGATAGCTAAAGAATGAACCACCAAGGCCAAAGGCTGCTCCCGGGTCAAAAGATACGCCAAGCTACCCATACTAGTCAACTTTCGGCTCAAGGCATCTACAACCACATTAGCCTTATCCGAATAGTAGAGAATAGTCAAGTCATAATCCTTAAGCAACTCAAGCCAATGAATCTAGATCAATCAAGATCTCGCTAGGAGAAAAAGTACTAAAGGCTACAATGATCTGAGAATATATCACAACGGACTTCATACATGTAGTACTTCCACAACTTTAAGGAAAAAACAACTGTGCACAACTCTAAATCATAAGTAGGATAGTTCCTCTCATGAGGATTCAACTGACGAGATATGTAAGCAATTATATTGACCTCCTCCATGTAATACCCCGGGAAATTTTTTGTTGAAATTTTGTGCATAAACGTGTTGGGTTCTATCTTCTAGAATGAATTATAAATTTTTTCATGAGGAATATCTAAGATTATGACCCACCATTGCGTAGAGTATCGAATAAGATTTCCAACGATATATGGATCATCCAAAACGGACACCCGAGCGACAAGTTATGAACATTTCGATCAAACTGTGAATAGTAGTGAACAGTAAAATGTGCAGAAAAAAGTATTGAGGCCTGGCGTATTTTTACTCCAACTTTAAACTATCATAACTCCTTGTAAATAATGATCTGAGTGATCTACTATATATCAATGGAAAACTCTGCGAGTCATCTTTCTAATGAAATTGGTTTCATCCAATTTGTCTATCGGAGCAAAATGTTATGGTCGATCTACTTCATCCTATCAAAAGCGAATTTTTGGGTCAACTTTAAATGATCATAACTCCTCGTACACAATGATCTAGGTGAGATACTATATATCAACGGAAATATATGAGAGTCCTCTTTCTAATGAAATTAGTTTCATCCAATTTGGATATCGGAGTAAAACGTTATGGTTGATCTACTTCAGACTATCAAAACAGTCCACCAAAGGACAAATTCGTGAATTATTTAATTTTTAGGGGCGTTTTGGTCATTCCCCCTCACCCAAAATACGTCCAAACCCTATATTAAAGCCTATTAGAAGCATTATATGTTATATTTCATCAAATTCCCTCAAAAAGAAAACCCTAAGCTCCTACATCCAACTTCAAGAACCTCCAAAGTTCACCTTAATTCTGCAAATTTATTCAAGATTTCAAGTTCCTAGTTCAAGAACTTCAAGAACCTCCAAAGTTCACCATTAATTCTGCAAATTTATTCAAAATTCTAAGTTCCTAGTTTAATAACTCCAAGAACCATCATTCAAAGGCACGATTAACATCTCAAAAATGAGTATCGATCTAAAGTTCATCATTCAAGGTATGTGGGGGTTTTCAACAAGAACTCTCTTTCGTTCTTGTGTCCAAAAGTAATTTTTTTTACAAAGGCATAATTTTTATTTGATTTTTACAAATTTGAAGCATGAACCCATATCTTATGATGATTATTATGAAATCTTGATGTTTATGATTTTGAAAGATGAATTTACATGTGTGGAGATATAAAGCATGAATCTTGAACGATATTTATCATGATTTTGATATTTGGGTCGTGAATTTCCATTGGAAATTGTGTGTTTTTTTGAGAAAGTGTGTGTTATAAGCACGTTGATGTTGAATATTTGAGATATTTTGAATGATTTGACCTTTTGGTCTTAATGGAGTTGTTTTGAACTCGAGTGTGAAAGAAATCCACAACGTGGTTGATTTTGATAAATGGGAAGCATGATGGCTCCCGATGTATATTTGTATATTACTAAAATTGTTTTGTTGTGGATTGTCTTTGAAATGATCTGAGCTAAGTCCGGAAGAAATCTTTAACACCGAGTGGGAGGTATAAAGCGACCTTACTTCCCTAGAATTACGTGCCCCCATAGGAGTGAGCCTGAGGCTGATTTATATAGTGATCACTAGTTTGTGTTGATTTGATATCGATAGTCCTACTCCGATGGCAAGGATAGGACGGCTCTCCCCAACGTGGGTTGTACGTTGGACTCCATGTAGCTCACATGGTTTATGTCGATTATAGGATCTCCCAGTGTGTGTGTGTTTTCTTGTGTTTATGGTGAATGGTGAAGTGATTTGAAAGTGGAATTGTGAAACTTATTCTTTCAAAAGATTTAAATGATATTTACATTATGAGAATTGATATTCTTGATGAACTGAAAGTGTTTGACAAATTATATGATGACTCACATGTGTTATTGTACTTATTTCATCCTCTCATGATTATGATTATTTTCTTTGGGCTATGTGAGTCTTTCATACATTCTGCTTATTTTTTATAAATATTTATGATGATGATGATGTTTATAAAACTGCATACACCCCCATATACTCGATTTCTTTCCATGGTACTGACCCACATCTTTGAATGTGGGTTGCATTTTCTCAAAATGTTGGTTCAGGTACTCAGTTCCATGTTCTACAGTGATTCTTCGGGTGCGCTATTCTACATCCTCTGTCATGGTGAGTCCTCATGTTCCGAGGACGTGATGTCTGATATTTGTTTCTCAAAATTATTTACATTTAATAACTGAGTATGAGTCAGTTGGGGCATGTAGAGGCTTGTCAGACTAGTATAGATGTTGGGAGTTGACTAATAAGTCATATTTTATTATCTTTCTTAAATTCTTTTATTCTTGGATGATGATTACTCTGTTGATATTTGAGGGTTATTTATGTTAACCCCGTTGATTTATGTTGAACTGAATAAAAATGGCTCAAAGGGTTAGCTTGGGGCTACTCATAGCCTCAAGCATCGTGTGATGCTCTGGGACCCATTTTTAGGGCATTACAAACTTGAGCCTAAGGTTTTAAGGTGTCCTAGGGAGTCTGACAAGCCGCGTTAAGTAGAGTCTTGATCATCGGTGTGTAGTGCGCCACATCTATGAGCAAGAGTCTACAAGACATTTTAGGAAAAAGTGTGATTCTTTCTTTCAGAAGTCTATCGTGCTTAAAGTGTCTCTCTCTGCTATTGATTCGTGCTCTCCTCTTTCAAAAATATGCCTCCACGAGTCTTGTTAGCTGATCTGATTGAGTTAGACATGGTAGATTTTGATGTGATTTTGGGTATGGACTGGTTGTATTCTTCTTATGCCTCTATTAATTGTCGGACCCGAGTGGTCAAGTTTCAGTTTTTGGGTGCATCCATGTTTAAGTGGTCTAGGAATTCTGTGTCACCCAAGTGTTATTTTATCTCTTACCTCAAAGCTAGAAAGCTTATTTCCAAGGGGTGTATTTACCATTAGGTTAGAGTCAAAGACACTAAGTCTGAGACTCCAACTCTCCATTCTATTAACATTGTCAATGAGTTTTCTGATGTCTTTCCGGATGATCTCCCAGGGATACCTCCTGATAGAGAGATAGAGTTCGGGATTGATCTTCTTCCTGATACTCAGCCCATTTCTATTCTTCCTTACCGTATGGCCCCTGCAGAACTTAAGGAGTTGAAAGAGCAACTCAAAGATCTACTAGATAAGGGTTTCATAAGGCCCAGTGTTTCTCCTTGGGGTGCTCCTGTGTTGTTTGTGAGAAAGAAAGATGACTCTTTACGTATGTGCATTGATTACCGCCAACTGAATAAAGTCACCATAAAAAATAAGTACCCCCTTTCGAGAATAGATGATTTATTTGTCTAATTGCAAGGTGCAAGTTATTTCTCAAAGATAGACCTTCATTTCGACTATCATCAACTCAAAGTTAGGGAGTGTGACATCCCGAAAACCGTTTTTCGAACTAGTTATGGCCATTTTGAGTTTCTTTTTATGTCTTTTGGGTTAACTAATGCCCCAACAGCTTTCATGGACCTCATAAATCGAGTGTTCAGACCATATCTGGATATATTTGTCATAGTGTTCATCGATGATATACTGGTGTACTCTCGTAGTAAGGATGAACATTCTGATTATCTCCGAATTGTCTTGCAAACCCTTAGAGATCACAAGTTGTTTGCCAAGTTTAGTAAGTGTGAGTTAGGTCTGTTGCTTTTCTGGGTCATATAATTTCTTTTGAGGGTATTAGAGTTGATCCCCAAAAGACCGAAGCTGTTAGAAATTAGCCTAGACCTATTTCTCTGACTGATATCCAAAGTTTCTTGGGTTTAGCTGGCTATTACCTCCATTTTGTTGAGGGTTTCTCCTCTATAGCTCTCTTATGACTCGGTTGACCCAAAAGAAAGTGAAGTTCTTGTGGTCCAAATCTTGTGAGAAGAGTTTTTAGGAGTTGAAGACTCAACTCACTTCAGCCCCTGTTTTAACTTTGCCTAATGGTGTTGATGGTTTTGTGGTGTACTGTGATACTTTGAGAGTTGGGTTGGGTTGTGTATTGATGCAGAAGGGTAAGGTGATAGCTTATGCTTCTAGACAGTTAAAACCCCATGAGAAAAATTACCCCACCCATGACCTTAAGTTGGCTGCTATTGTGTTTGCTTTGAAAATCTAGAGACACTATTTTTATGGTGTCCATGTTGATGTTTTCACTGATCATAAGAGTCTGCAGTATGTGTTTACCCAGAGAGAATTGAATCTTAGGCAGAGACAATGGTTAGAATTGTTAAAGGACTATGATATGAGTGTGATGTACCATCCGGGCAAGGCCAATATTGTGGCGGATGCCCTAAGTAGAGTGTCCATGGGTAGTGTTTCGCATGTGGTAGAAGGTAAGAAAGAGTTGGCTCGTGATATACATTGTTTGGCTAGATTGGGGGTTAGGTTGTTTGACTCTGCTGAAGGTAGTATAGAGGTTCAGAGTAGTTCCGAATCCTCCTTGGTTTTGGAAGTAAAGGAAAATCAATACTTAGATGCTAGTTTGGTCAGACTGAAGGAGTCAGTCAAGGACTAAAAAGTAGAGATTTTCTCCTAAGGGGGAGATGGTATGTTGAGATTGCAGGGTAGATTGTGTGTCCCAAATATTGATGATCTGAGATAGAGGATTATGGCTGAAGCACACGGAGCGCGATATTTTATTCATCCTGGTGCCACCAAGATATACCGAGACTTGCGGGAAATCTATTGGTGGAGTGGCATGAAGAAAGATATAACAGCATTTGTAGCTAAGTGTGAAACATTCCAATAGGTTAAGTTTGAACACCAAAGACCTGGTGGTATGATGCAAGAGTTTAGTAGTCCCACCTGGAAGTGGGAAGAGATAAATATGAACTTTGTGATTGGTTTACCTCCTTCCCGATGCCATCATGATTCCATTTGGGTTGTGGTTGATAGGTTGACTAAGTCTTCTCATTTCTTGCCTGTTCATACTTCATATACTGCTGAGGATTACGCTACATTTTATATCCGAGATCTAGTCAGACTGCATGGAGTTCCTTTGTCTATCATTTCGGATAGGGGTACTCAGTTCACTTCGTAATTTTGGAAAGCTTTTCAGAAGGGTCTTGGTACCCAAGTACTTTTGAGTTCTGTTTTTCATCCGCAGACTAATGGTCAGGCTGAGCGGGCCATCCAAACCTTAGAGGATATGTTGAGATCTTGTACACTTGACTTTAAGGGAAGTTGGGATGATTACTTACCTTTGATAGAGTTTGCTTACAATAACAGTTTCCACTCTAGTATTGGCATGGCTTCGTTTGAAGCCTTATATGGGAGAAAGTGTAGATCACCCATAGGTTGGTTTGAGGTGGTAAAACGGTTGTGAGTTGTCCTGATTCGGTATTTGAGGCTATGAAAAAAGTTAAGTTGATTAAGGAAAGTTTTAAACTACGCAGAGTCGTCAGAAGTCATATGCAGATGTTAGAAGGAGAGACCTTGAGTTTGAAGTTGGTGACCTAGTGTATCTAAGAATTTCACCCATGAGGGGGATGAAGAGATTCGGAAAGAAGGGGAAGCTTAGCCCCCGTTATGTTGGTCCTTACAAAATTCTTAGCTGTATTGGTAAGGTAGCTTATGAGGTCGAGTTGCCTTCCGAGTTGTCCTCTGTTCATCCAATATTCCATGTCTCCATGCTTAGAAAGCATATTAGCGATGTTGTGGTAGTGGATTCCTCTGTGAGTGCTGACATTCAAGAAATTTTTTCTTTTGATGAGATTCCTGTTGAGATTCTTGATTTCAGTGTCCGAAGACTAAGGAACAAAGAAGTTCCCTTGGTCAAGGTGTTGTACCGAAACCAATCTGTTGAGGGTGCAACTTGGGAAGCTGAGGCAGATATGCGATCCAAGTACCCGCACCTATTTTCCACGAACTTAGATCAAGCTGAAGGTACCGTTCTTTCCTAAATCATGCTCTTTTGATAAAAGTTACAGCAGTTCAGCTGTCATTTATTATGTGTTCAGCTGTAGTTTCTTGAATTTATGCATTCTATGCTGCATTCGGAGAGAGAAACGATGTGGTGATGAGTATAATGAATGGTTTCAGCTTATGCTCTATTCCCTATCTAATCTTGGCATGTCTAGCGTCATTAGAGGACGCATGTTTCCAAGGGGGGGATGATGTAATACCTCGGGAAATTTTTCGTTGAAATTTTGTGCGTAAACGTGTTGGGTTCTATCTTCTAGAATGAATTATAAATTTTTTCATGTGGAATATCTTAGATTATGACCCACCATTGCGTAGAGTATCGAATAAGCTTTCCAATTATATATGGATCATCCAAAACGGACACCCGAGCGACAAGTTATGAACATTTCGATCAAACCGTGAATAGTAGTGAACAGTAAAATGTGTAGGAAAAAGTACTGAGGCCTGGCGTATTTTTGCTCCAACTTCAAATTACCATAAATCCTTGTACATAATGATCTGAGTGATCTACTATATATTAATGGAAAGCTCTGCGAGTCTTCTTTTCAATGAAATTGGTTTCATCCAATTTGTCTATCGAAGCAAAAAGTTATGGTCGATCTACTTCATCCTATCAAAAGCGAATTTTTGGATCAACTTCAAACGATCATAACTCCTCGTACACAATGATATGGGTGAGATACTATATATCAACGGAAATATATGAGACTCCTCTTTCTAATGAAATTAGTTTCATCCAATTTGGATATCGGAGTAAAATGTTATCGTTGATCTACTTCAGACTATCAAAACAGTCCACCAAAGGACAAATTCGAGGATTATTTAATTTTTAGGGGCGTTTTGGTCATTCCCCCTCACCCAAAATACATCCAAACCCTATATTAAAGCCTATTAGAAACATTATATGTTATATTTCATCAAATTCCCTCAAAAAGAAAACCCTAAGCTCCTACATCCAACTTCAAGAACCTCCAAAGTTCACCTTAATTCTGCAAATTTATTCAACATTCCAAGTTCCTAGTTCAAGAACTTCAAGAACCTCCAAAGTTCACCATTAATTCTGCAAATTTATTCAAAATTCTAAGTTCCTAGTTCAAGAACTCCAAGAACCATCATTCAAAGGCACGATTAACATCTCAAAAATGAGTATCGATCTAAAGTTCATCATTCAAGGTATGTGGGGGTTTTCAACAAGAACTCTCTTTCGTTCTTGTGTCCAAAAGTAATTTTTTTTACAAAGGCATAATTTTTATTTGATTTTTACAAATTTGAAGCATGAACCCATATCTTATGATGATTATTAGGAAATCTTGATGTTTATGATTTTGAAAGATGAATTTACATGTGTGGAGATATAAAGCATGAATCTTGAACGATATTTATCATGATTTTGATATTTGGGTCGTGAATTTCCATTGGAAAATGTGTGTTTTTTTGAGAAAGTGTGTGTTATAAGCACGTTGATGTTGAATATTTGAGATATTTTGAATGATTTGACCTTTTGGTCTTAATGGAGTTGTTTTGAACTCGAGTGTGAAAGAAATCCACAACGTTGTTGATTTTGATAGATGGGAAGCATGATGGATCCCGATGTATATTTATATATTACTAAAATTGTTTTGTTGTGGATTGTCTTTGAAATAATCTGAGCTAAGTCCGGGAGAAATCTTTAGCACTGAGTGGGAGGTATAAAGCGACCTTACTTCCCTAGAACTACGTGCCCCCATAGGAGTGAGCCTGAGGCTGATTTATATAGTGATCACTAGTTTGTGTGGATTTGATATCGATAGTCCTACTCCGATGGCAAGGATAGGACGGCTCTCCCTTACATGGGTTGTACGTTGGACTCCATGTAGCTCACATGGTTTATGTCGGTTATAGGATCTCCCAGTGTGTGTGTGTTTCCTTGTGTCTATGGTGAATAGTGAAGTGATTTGAAAGTTGAATTGTGAAAGTTATTCTTTCAAAAGATTTACATGATATTTACATTATGAGAATTGATATTCTTGATGAACTGAAAGTGTTTGACAAATTATATGATGACTCACATGTGTTATTGTACTTTATTTCATCCTCTCATGATTATGATGATTTTCTTTGGGCTATGTGAGTCTTTCATACATCCTGCATATTTTTTATAAATATTTATGCTGATGATGTTTATAAGACTGCATACACCCCCATATACTCGATTCCTTTCCATGGTACTGACCCACATCTTCGGATGTGGGCTGCATTTTCTCGAAATGTAGGTTCAGGTGCTCAGTTCTAGGTTCGACAGTGATTCTTCGGGCACGCTGTTCTACATCCTCTGTCGTGGTGAGTCCTCATGTTCCAAGAACGTGATGTCTGATGTTGGTTTCACGGAATTGTTTACATTTGATAACTGAGTATGAGTCAGTTGGGGCATGTCTCAATGGCTTGTTGGTTTTATTGATTTTCTTAGAGGCTTGTCAGACTAGTATAGATGTTGGGAGTTGACTAATAAGTCGTATTTTGTTATCTTTCTGAAATTCTTTTACTCTTGGATGATGATTACTCTGTTGATATTTGAGGGTTATTTATGAAAAACCCGTTGATTCGTGTTGAACTGGATGAAAATGTCTCAAAGGGTTAGCTTGGGGCTACTCATAGCCTCAAGCACTGTGTGACGCTCCGGGACTCATTTTCGGGCCGTTACACTCCATCAACACATCACCTAATCTAACACTAGAAGCATCACAAAACACAGTAAAGCCCATACTCTTTTTACACAAAGCCAATATTGGAGCTAAAGTCAACAAATCCTTGAGCTTTTGGAAGCTTGCCTTACAAGCATCAGACGAATAGAAGGAAATCTTCTTCTGATTCAACTTAGTCAAAAGAGTTGCAATAACAGAGAAACCCTCGACAAAATGCCGATAATACCCGACCAAGCCAACAAAACTCTAAATTTGGGTAGGCTAAGTAGGTCTAGCCCAATCACGAACCGCTACAACCTTGACAGGATCAGCTATAAAACCCTCCTTAGTTACCACATGACCCAAGAAAGAAATAGACTACAACCAAAACTCAAACTTAGAAAACTTGGCATACAACTTCTCATCCCACAATCTCTAAAGCACAAATCACAAATACTCATCATGCTCAACCTCAGACATGGAATACACTAAGATATCATCTATAAAGACAATAACAAAGGAGTCAAGATACGGTCGAAACACCTAGTTTATCAACTCCATGAATGCAACAGGGTCATTGGTCAACCCAAAGAACATGACCAAGAACTCGTAATGACTATATCAATTCTAAAAAGTTGTCTTCAGAATATCTGAAGATCTAATCCTCAACTGGTGATAGCCAGACCTCAAATTAATCTTTGAAAACACTGCAACACCCTGAAGCTAATCAAACAAATCATTAATGCAAGGAAGAGGATACTTCTTCTTGACTGTCACCTTATTCAACTGTCAATAATCAATACACACCCGCATAGACCCATTCTTCTTCTTCATAAATATGATAGGCGCACCCCAAGACGAAACACTAGGTCGGGTAAATCCTTTATCCAACAAATCCTACATCTAATCCTTCAATTCCTTTAACTTTATTAGGGCTATCCTATAAGGAAAAACAAAAATAGGCTTTGTTCTCTAGTCAACATCAATAGCGAAATCAATATCTCAATCTAGAGGCATACCAGATAAGTTCGTAGGGAACACATCCATAAACTTACGGACAAAGTCCACAGAAGTAGGCGAAACAACACTTGTGTCACGAATATGAGCCATGTAAGATAAATATCCCCTCTCAACTAATTTACGATCCTAGACATAAGATATAATGCTTTTAGGACCCGAATGAAGTGCATCCTTTAAAGTTATCCTTGGCATACCCGACGAAGCTAAAGTTGTAGTCTGAGCAAAACAATTTAAGACAGCATGATAAAGAGCCAATCAATCCATACCTAAAATAATCTCAAAATCGACCATATCTAACACAAGCAAGTTTACCAAAATCTCGCACTCGATAAAAGTCACAACACAAGATCAGTGCACTCGATCCACTATAAAAGAATCACCTATTGGGATAGATACATGCATAGGCATAGCAAGAGTCTCACTAATAGAATTAAAACCCAAAGCAAAATACACAGACACATAGGAGAAAGTCAATCCTGGATCAAATAATATAATGTAGATCTAAAATAAATAGGAACGATTCCTGTAATCACAACATCAGAAGCCTTTGACTCAAGTCTTGCGAGTATAGCATAACACTAACCACGACCCCCAACTGGTTGAGTAGCCCAACGACCACCATCGCAAACTCCACTATCTCTACCTTTCGTTTCTCTGGTAGTACCTTTACCTCTTACAGTTGAAATAAAAGTAGCCCAAATCACCCAGCGGGGATAATCCCTAGCTATATGGCCAATTTTATCACACACATAACAACTTTTATGACCAATCTGAATAGGAGAAGGTACAACTGGGCCTGAACGGCCACACTAAACTGCTAAACTAGAAAATTCACCACCTGAACTCTGAAAAGCCACCTGCACTGGCCTACCATGGTACCCACGAGAACCTCTAAAATCTTTACCTCGAGAGGTTTGACTCAAGAACACACTAAAATGTCGCGCCTTCTTGGTACCTACTTGAGATGCACTAAAAATATCCTCCATCATCTTGACATGATCCATAATAAATATCCTCCGTTATCTTAACATGATCCACAATACTCTAAAAAAATCCCCAAACACAACCCTCTGAGATGAAGCTAACTGAAGAGAAAACATCTAAACCCTTCATGAACTTCTGAACCTTTTTAGACTCAGTGAAAATGCTTTCATAGGAATATTTGGACACAACATGGAAACGTGCCTCATACTCAGCAATTGTCATGGAGTCTGCTCCAAATGATCAAACTCGTCCCACATAGTATCTCTCAAACTGAAAGGACCAAATCTCTCCAAGAAGGCATTAAAAAATCAATCCCAAGCGATCTCAGGATAATTATGAGGTCTACAGCTCACAAGAAACCTCCACCTATATCTAACACTATCTCTCAACTGACAGGTCGTATAAGTAACACCATCCACGTTAAAAGGGTCAACATAACTCAGAACATAAGGTATGAAAAAACTTCACACGATAAACAATAAAATGAGAAAAGTTTCCTAAAGATGTCCTATAGCTTCTTGAAGATAAATACGGACGTCTACACACTAATATGCGAGACTCTATTAGACATCCTATTTATACACTATTGAGACCAATCAAACCTAACTGCTCTGATACCAATTTGTCCTGACCTAAAAATACAAAGGTCATGATAGCACTTATCGTGGCGAACCTTGACAAGTAAGTCTATCATCCAAACTGATATACAATAGATAAAAGATAAAAATACCCCCCAAGATAAGGCTCCTAGAACCAAGTCAAACCATACAAGTGATTATAACAATGCGGAAAGAACTTATCCAAAATACCAATCATGCCTAAAACTAGGTGTCAATATTGTAAGAACTACTAAAACAATCTAGGAGTCAAATACATTAGAAAAATAACCACAAAGGAATAATATCTATCTCCAAATACTAATAAAGACATAAATAATATAGAAAGATAGAGGTGAACTCCAGATGTATGAATGTATAACCGCTACCTTGAGTAATTTGAAGGCGCTCGAAAATCAACTAGTTTGAGGTATACTCGAACTTGAAGTTGCACCGAAAGGGTAAAGTAGGAGTGAGTACGATCCACTTTTACTCAGTGCGTATTATAGGCCGATCGAGCAAAATAGAAAATAAAGCATACAAAATACATCCTAAGGGCACGTCACTTGCAATCAGAAAATGTCCCACAACGGTAGCCTACATTGCTTGCACTAACAGTTCTATAATATTCATGTATAAGACAACACTCACAATATAGGGATACAAATATACACAATATCACATATAAGTTGAACAACAGAGGGATATGTATAATCAAGATCATTAAGAACAATTAAGGAAGATAGAACAATTAGGCGTTAACAAGTCAAGATACAAAACAAATAGGTAGATGACAAGTCAATATGGCAATTCAAACATAACATAAACATAATTAAGCGGGTGCAATGTATATGATTATGCATGGTATTGGCACACAACCTTGAGTTTGGCACACAACTTTAAGCTTGGCAAACAGTATCCCAGTGTTTCCAGTATTTTCAAAGTACATACATAACATAAGACATAAATCAAGAACACATACATAACAATAAGTTTATATAAATAATAAAACGAACAAGTGAAATGAGGCGTATGATGACATAAGAATGACGATGCAATGTTCACAACCATTCAAAATAAGTATTTTCACAACCAATCGGCATGATGTATTTCCATAACGAACTACAATGTTACAATTTCACAACCACGTGAGCCAATATCCACTTATTACTTTTGTTTCATCCATGAATATCCATGTATCTCATATACCAATAAGTATCACAATATACCAATGGAACCACATTAGTCATTTTAATAACACAGTACAATTATTTACATGTATTCAAAGCTATCAACACCACATAGGACCCCATATGGTCAAACATATCACATCATATCTCAATTTCAACAATTACATCACATATAAGCCCCCAAATTGGAACAACACATAGATTTCAATTTTTTATGATTAGATCCTACCCATAACATACATTTTGTACCATCATTTGCTCCCCAATCTAGTCTAAAAGAGTTAAGTCATAACCTACCTCAAATGTCGAAACCAATCCGCTGCACTTTGAATCCATGAACTTACTTTCATGAATGATTCTAAAATCCACTAAAAATAATAAATATAAAATCTACACATCAAAACAAAACCAACGACACTCATATTGACTACTTTTGGTTCGGGATCAAAATGGACCCTCGGAATAGATTTTTGAAAAAGAAGGAAAAATCAAAATTTTACTTCAAAAATATGTTATCCATATTTTTAGAAATCCATAGCTAAAAACTCAAGTTAAATCGAGTAAAAATCGAGGTTCAAATTGAAAAAAATCCATTTTTAAGCTCTACCGGGTAAAATCTTTAATATTCGGGTTAAAATCAGAAATCAGAGTTGTTTTACAGGTTAAATTGATGAAAAATTAGTAATTATAAGATAAAAATATTATTCAAGTGAAAAAGAGTGAAATTGAGGATTAAAATCAAACCTTAAGATTTTTGAAATTTTGAGAAATTAATCAAGAAATTACTAAGAAAATGGTGAATTCTTGCCTTAAATCCGTAATTAAACCAAGAAATAGATGTTAATCTAGCTTCTCAAACTCCCACAAGTTTCACTTTTAAGCTCTCACACTATTTTAGGTTTTAACTCTCAAGGGGCAAGATGAAAAATGAGCAAAATGGGTCAAAAAGATGGAAAAATCTGCAATCTATAGCAGATTTTTCTGCTATTGAATTTTTTTTAAGTCTAACGGACTTCGACAGGGTGTCCGAAATTCGTTCATTGTACGATATATGCAAACAAACTATGAAAACACACTAAATTTGATGTTCCAAAAGCGTTGGCAAAGTCGAATTTTCTAAAAATATCATTTTCACAAAGTTGACCCCCGAAACTCGAAATTATAATTTTCCAAACTAAGGATCGAAATGAGATTTGAAAGCCGTAAAATCATACCAACTATGTTACCACCCTAACATTGATGCTCTGGATCTACAGGAGAAGTCGGATTTTCCATCCGAGGTGGTTTTGGCCAAATGTGGGTCTCATGCTCATATTTCTAATTTTCTAATTTTGTAATTTTTCGACCAATAGGTCGAATTGCGCTTGGATGCATCGGGATCCAAACCAAAGATCTACAACAACAACAACAACAACAAACCCAGTGTATTCCCACCTGGTGGGGTCTAGGGGGGGTAAGATGTACGCAGTCCATACCTCTACCTCTAAAGAAGTAGAAAGGCTGTTTCCGATAAACCCCCGGCTCAAGACACAAGATACCACACAAATACAAAGTAAAGCACCGAAAAAGGTTACAAGATTACATAACATAACATGCATAACATAAATACGACATAAATACGGCAGCCATAAGTAAAAGAAAAAGAAAACAGAAAGGAAACAGAGGAAAGCACCCAGATTCGTACTAAAACAAGGAACAAGGAACACAGAATCATAACCAGGATACTACCCCCAGCAAGTAATTCCCTACACTAGCGACCTAAACTGGCCCTAGTCCTCTGCCCTAATTCGCGTCCTCCAGACTTTCCTATCTAGGGTCATGTCCTCGGAGAGCTGTAACTGCTCCATGTCCCGCCTAATCACCTCACCCCAATCCTTCTTCGGCCTACCATTACCCTGCCTAAAACCATCCAACGCTATCCTCTCACACCTACGAACCGGGGCATCCATGCCCCTCCTCTTCACGTGTCCGAACCAGCTCAATCGGACTTCCCGCATCTTGCACTCTACTGGAGTCACACCAACATTCTCCCTGATTGTCCCATTCCGAACTCTATCCCCTCTAGTCAGCCCACACATCCAGAGCAACATCCGCATCTCTGCCACCTTCATTTTTTGGATGTGGGAATTCTTAACTGGCCAACATTCCGCTCCATACAACATGGCCGGACGGACTACCACCCTGTAAAATTTGCCTTTAAGCTTGGGCGGCACCTTCTTATAACATAACACCCCCGACGCGAGCTTCTACTTCATCCATCCCGCCCCAATACGGTGCGAGACATCCTCGTCAATCTCACCGTTACCCTGGATCACGGACCCAAGATACTTGAAACTATCCCTCTTACATACCGCCTGTGATTCCAGCTTCACTACCACCTCATCCTCCAGCCTTACGTCATTAAACTTGCATTCCAAATACTCTGTCTTGCTTCTGCTCAACCTGAACCCTTTAGACTCAAGGGTTTGTCTCCACACCTCTAATTTATCATTCACACCCCCTCGAGTCTCATCAATCAGAACTATATCGTCCGTAAAAAGAATACACCACGGCACCTCCCCTTGAATACGCCGCGTCAACACATCCATCACTAAAGCAAACAAAAAGGGACTAAGAGTAGATCCCTGATGCAATCCTATCAAGACGGTGAAATGCTCTGAGTCTCCTCCCGCCGTCCTCACCTGAGTTTTTACTCCCTCATACATGTCCTTAATTGCTCTGATATATGCCTGCGGGACTCCACTCACCTCCAAGAACCTCCAAAGAACCTCCCTGGGGACTTTGTCGTATGCCTTCTCCAGGTCGATAAACACCATGTGCAGGTTCTTCTTCCTTTCCCTATACTGTTCCACCAGTCTCCGTACCAGGTGAATTGCCTCCGTCGTCAAGCGGCCAGGCATAAACCCAAACTGGTTTTCTGAAATAGACAATATCCGTCTCAGCCTCGCCTCGACCACTCTCTCCCAAATCTTCATAGAGTGACTCAATAACATAATCCCCCTATAGTTATTGCAACTCTGGACGTCCCCCTTATTCTTATAGAGAGGGATCATGGTACTCCACCTCTAAGCCTCGGGCATCTTTGCCGTCTTGAAGATTTCGTTGAACAATCCAATCAACCACCTTACACCAGCCTCTCCAACGAACTTCCAAAACTCCACCGGTATCTCATCCGGCCCTATCGCCCTACCCCTTCACATCCTGCGAACAGCCTCTCTAACCTCTTCTACCCTAAAACGTCTACAATAACTAAAATCCTGACACTCCTCTGAGTGCTCCAGTTCCCCTAGCTCAATAGCTCTATCCCCTTCGTCATTCAAGAGCCTATGAAAGTACGACTGCCATCTATCCTTAATGTGGCCGTCCTCCACCAACACTCTACCGTCCTCCCCCTTAATGTACCTCACCTGGTCGAGGTCCCGCCCCTTCCTCTCCCTAGCCTTAGCGAGTCTAAACAACTTTTTATCCCCTCCTTTCCCCTGTAACCCCGCATACAAGCTCTCAAAAGCGGCCGTCTTAGCTGCCGTGACAGCTGACTTAGCCTCCTTCCTAGATAGCTTGTACTCCTTCCTGTTTACCCGCTTCTCTTCTTCGTCCTTACTCTCAACCAACTTAGCATACGCCCCTTTCTTGGTCCCCACTTTCTTCTCCACCTCTTCATTCCACCACCAATCCCCCCGATGGTGCCCGGCTCGGCCCCTATCTCCCACGCCTTCACTGGCGTCAAGCCGCCCCACTTAACTCTAGGTCTACCCTCCTTACTTCTCTTCTTTATATTCTTATTTATACCCAAATCTATAACCAAGAGCCTATGCTGGGTCGAAAGATTCTTACTTGGGATAACCTTACAGTCCTTACACAGCACCCTATCCCCTTTCCGAAGCAACAGAAAGTCAATTTGGGTCCTGGCTATCGCACTTCAAAAGGTGATCAAGTAATCGTCCTTCTTCGGAAAGCCCGAGTTCACCACCACCAGCCCAAAGGACCTCGCAAACTTCAATAGAGTAGTCCCCTCTTCATTTCTGTCCCCAAAACCAAAACCACCATGCACATCACCAAAGCCTCCCGGTAACGCCCCGATGTGCCCGTTGAAATCTCCTGCTACAACAATCTTCTCCGAGCTAGGCACGCCTCTCACCACCTCCTCCAAAGCCTCTCAAAACCGCATCTTCTCCTCCCCCTCCGAGCCCCCTTGGGGCGCATAGGCACTACACACGTTCAGGGTAAACCCCCGGATGACCAACTTAATAGTCATCAACCTATCGTTGATTCTCTTCAACTCTACGACCTGACCTCTAAGCTCTTCATCTACTAAGATGCCAACTCCATTCCTACGCCTCTCGCTCCCAGAGTACCACAGCTTGTAACCATCCACATCCCTAGCCTTAGACCCTACCCACTTGGTCTCTTGGACACACGCAATATTGATCCTCCTCTTCCTAAGGATCTTTATAAGTTCTATGGACTTACCCTGAAGGGTCCCTATATTCCAAGACCCAACCCTCAGCCTACCATCACTATCCACACGCCCTCCTGTACCACCCCCGCGGCCAAACCTTGGCCTCCCTCCCACTCCCGCCCTATCCTCATCCCCCGACCCCACCACAACCCCACGCCCCAACCCCCTCGAACATGACCCTATCCTACCATTACCGCCCACAGCCACTACTATGAGAAAATATAAGAAAATATAAAAATATTAACGATGGTAGAAACAGAGCAGCAGCAAGAAATACAAGGCACACAAATCACATGCAAGTCAAGGTACAGGGGATAATACTAGCATAATATAAAGAATGAAATAACAAAGGTTAGAAGTCATCGGGTGGCCGATCGGCGGCTGGAGACCGAGCTGCGGTTGCTAGAGACCGAACAGCGGCGGTTGCTGTGATCGGGCGTCGGCTGCTGGATCTGCGGGTGGGGGTTTTGCCGGAGCTGGAGACCGAAAGGGAGGGGCTGCTGGATCTCGCCGGAGCCGGCGGGTGGGGGACTCGTCGGAGCTGGGGACCGACGGAAAGGGGGGCTGGGGCCGGCTGGTGGGTGCACCGGAGCTGGAGAGCGAGGGGGGGTCTGCCAGAGTTCGGCGATGGCACAGTCCGAGATGTTGGCACAGTCCGTTTAGCCATCCATTGCACAGATCAAAAGATATCTACATAAGTCCCAAATAAGGCTCTTGAAGCCATCAAAAATCGTATTATTGCATAAATGGTACCAAAATACATCAAAAACTGTGTCAATCATTCCCACACGACAAAAATATCATAATGCAACTATGGGGAGGGGTAAAATAGTCAAATAATATAGATACATAAATTTCACATATTTTATCAAAAAGTTGGTCATTACAAAACATCTATGTGGTAGCAAATATCAATAGCTCCAACAAAAACCCAAGAATCATATCCAAACTCCATGCCAAATAAATAGACATATAGGAGAATGTAGAACCACAACCAAATACCACTAAGGCATAACAAAGGTTCACCAAGAACCATACTTGCAGCTACTGTACCGGAAGCTCCTACCTTGAGTCTATCATGTGGAACATGATATTGGGATTTGTCATCTCCCGAAGCAACTGATGAAGCATCTCTTTATTTAAGCAGGAGGTAATCTCTCCTATAGTGTCGATATCTCCACATAAGAAGCAACTCAAAGATGTAAGATACCGTTGAGCTAAAATTGAAGAACTTGAATGGCCACTCTAATCTAACCCTTTCTAAGCATAACCATGAAGATTCTAACCTCCATCAAACATATCTCTATGATCATTAAGTCCCTGGGCCCCCTGACCTGCAAACCTCTCATACCTTCATACAAACTCCTCTAAAAACACTCAAGCAAACTAATCTCATGAAAAAATAGGTAATCTAATTGGTCTACTCTCTACACAAGTCCTCCACCATTGTCTAGCTGGCCCAAAGAACTGAAATAAAGTAAAATCTACTCTTTTAGAATCCATCTTGCCCAACATGTGCTATCTATCATGTCAATCAAGAATGTATAAGTATCATCCCTAGGATCTCTATCGAATCGAGTAGGAACTATCCTCATGAACTCTAAATATCTTTTATTCTTTCATGGACATAAAGGGTAAAGTCATCGGATATAGAGTGAGACTTAGCAATATATCATCAACACTAGGAGAATCAATAAGATTCACATGCGCATCTGTAGTCTGAAGCCCCAAAGTAGCATGCTAAATCAGAATAGGAGCCACTCTCTGAAAGAAACCCAATACTCAAACCAAACAATCCCCAAGCAGAGGTATGGCCACAGGTAGTGTCTAAACTAGCCTCAACCCTTTTAACTCACTAGACCTACCACTAATGGTAAATTTAGAACCTGAAGAGACAACTATATCCTTACCTCTAGCTAGTTTGGAAATCTCGATCCAACCACAACCTTGAACCCTAATTATATCAGCACCAAAGGCATGATCTCTGAATCTCTAGCCACGAAAGAATGCATACTCACCATCTGTGAGAGAGTGAATAAGAGATTTTTGAGTTACACAAAGTTAAGAATGCAAGAAATATAATGAAGAAGTGAAAAAAAATCCTAAAGTCATGTAGCCTCTCAAGGATAGATAACAGACATCCCCGTACTAATCTGTGAAACTCTTAGACTCCACCTATACTAAGGAGACCAATTAACATGGGGCTCTGATACCAATTTATCACGATCTAAAATAGTCATGTGATAACACTTGTTACACCCTCCGGACAAGTAAGACAAACCAACACAAGAAACAAGAATTAAAGTAAACAGAAAGTGAAAACAGAAGGAACAAATTAATTCTAATAGTGTATATATGTGTGTGTATGTGTGTATATATATAAAGAGAGAGCACAAGTCTCAAAGATACATCCCAGGTTTGGTTGTCATCGGTACAGGCCTCTAAATATATATTGATAAGAATATCTAAAGTATCTTAAATGTGGGTAAGCATAAGATAAATAAAGAGAGATTCGAGTAATCTTGGAATCCACTAGCACTGCCTCGATCTCTGTACCACTAGTGTTGGAAGAAAATAATCTACAAGTTACTACTCGATCCAATACTTGTATGGGGTGTAGAAAATAAGAAAAAGAAGCAAGGGTGAGTATAAAAACATTATATACACTACAAGCATCGTCGATAACCGACCCTAGTCCAAAGAGATGGAAAGAACCACCACCCAATAATTTAAATATCTCAAACAATCTATACCCTGCCAAATCATAGTACTTTATCCTATCAGGGTAACCTACCATAACATTCAACAGGTATATCAAATACAAGGTAGGCACATTAATCCAGGTGAGTCAACACTATTCATTTATATATGATAAGACTCACAATTATGACATAGCAGGCTTAATCAATTATTATTAACCAATACTATGGGATAACAATAGAGATAGTGTGTGTGTGTATATATATATATATACATACATATATATAAGGGTATATCTCATGCTACCAAAAGGTGCTACCTATCTAGCTTTCGATCAAGCCACCATTATACCCAACATCTCATAATACCTCAACCTTCCAACCAATATAAGGTGAAATAAGAGTGCTATAACGGTAATACAATCCAAGAGTAAATACTAACACAATGCCAAATCATATCAAGGAATGTCAATACAGTGTAAATAATACAAGCAGGACCCATGAGGGGTTCGCAACCCCTATACCCATATAATCTTAATCTCATGTCTCAATTTAATTTTACCGGCATATCCCTCGGTATAGGCATTTTATAAGGTGTCATATTTTCTTATAAATATTAAAATATCTCAGTGTTACCAATGTCTCATGAATATGCATGCATGATATGAGAATGTAACGCTCATAACCAATCAGTATGAAGATCAAAACTCATTCAATACGTGTATAAGTGAGCTCAAAATCAACTCAATGTATTAATACTTTATTATATCAATATTTATTTAGCACTAACATAACTAATAGTCATGTAGTCATCAATATTATTATCTCCAGCCCTTTACTAAGGCATTACTATAATGAATATGTAATTAAATGCTCACATAAGACTTACAATATCAAGTCAAGATCCCACTCGGATGGCACAATAATAAATAAGGCATTTAAGCGTTTAATGCACAAAACATGACTAACAATATCAAGGCAAGCCCCTACTCAAGCATCACAACAGTATATCCTCTCCAATCAAAAGCAATATGTATATAAGCCTCCACTTGAGCACATGATCATAATTAATTACTCAAGTCTACAATGAAGATCACATAAATGCCACACTGGTAATACGAAATAATCAACAACAACAACAACAACAAACCCAGTGTATTCCCACCTGGTGGGGTCTGGGGGGGGGGGGGTAAGATGTACGCAGTCCATACCTCTACCTCTAAAGAAGTAGAAAGGCTGTTTCCGATAGACCCCCGGCTCAAGACACAAGATACCAGGCAAATACATATTAAAGCACCGAACAAGGTTACAAGACAACATAACATAAATAACATAACATAAATAACATAAATACGGCAGCCATAAATAGAAAGAAACAGAGGAAAGCACCCAGCCTCTTACTAAAACAAGGAGCACGGAATCATAACAAGAATACTACCCCCAACAAGTAAAACCCTACGCTAGCGACCCAAACTGGCCCTAGTCTTCTGCCCTAATTCGCGTCCTCCAGACCTTCCGATCTAGGGTCATGTCCTCGGTGAGCTGCAACTGCTCCATATCCCGCCTAATCACCTCACCCCAATACTTCTTCGGCCTACCCCTACCCCGCCTAAAACCATCCAACGCTAGTCTCTCACACCTACGAACTGGGGCATTCATGCCCCTCCTCTTCACGTGTCCGAACCAGCGCAATCGGACTTCCCGCATCTTACACTCCACTGGAGTCACACCAACCTTCTCCCTGATAGTCTCATTCCGAAATCTATCCCCCCTAGTCAGCCCACACATCCAGCGCAACATCCGCATCTCTTCCACCTTCATTTTTTGGATGTGGGAAGTCTTAACTAGCCAACACTCCGCTCCATACAACATGGCCGGACGGACTACCACCCTGTAAAATTTGCCTTTAAGCTTGGGCGGCACCTTCTTATCACACAACACCCCCGACGCTAGCTTCCACTTCATCCATCCCACCCCAATACGGTGCGAGACATCCTCGTCAATGTCACCGTTCCCCTGAATCACAGACCCGAGATACTTGAAACTATCCCTTTTACATACCACCTGTGATTCCAGCTTCACGACCACCTCGTCCTCCAGCCTTACGTCATTAAACTTGCATTCTAAATACTCTGTCTTGCCTCTGCTCAACCTGAACCCTTTAGACTCAAGAGTTTGTCTCCACACCTCTAATTTGTCATTCACACCCCCTCGAGTCTCATCAATCAGAACTATATCGTCTGCAAAAAGCATACACCACGGCACCTCCCCTTGAATACGCCGCGTCAACACGTCCATCACCATAGCAAACAAAAAGGGGCTAAGAGTAGATCCCTGATGCAATCCCTGCAAGACGGTGAAATGCTCTGAGTCTCCTCCCGCCGTCCTCACCTGAGTTTTCGCTCCCTCATACATATCCTTAATTGCTCTGATATATGTCTGTGGGACTCCACTCACCTCCAAGCACCTCCAAAGCACCTCCCTGGGGACTTTGTCGTATGCCTTCTCCAGGTCGATAAACACCATGTGTAGGTCCTTCTTCCTTTCCCTAATACGAAATAATCAATAATCCTGATAATAATATCGCAGACTACTCAAAGATAACTTGGTCCATATATTAAGCCTCAACTATTTCAAGTCTATTCATACTTTATGTATTCTTTAAACCTCAATCATACCATAAATAATGATGATAATGACATAATTATTCCCTAACAAGGCATTAATACACTATCATCACAATAAAGTTCGCTTACAAGATTCAAGCTTTAAAATATGTAGTCCAATATCTATTATTCGAGATTACTATGTTATCTATCTCCATTCTACTCTAAGGATAATCGTAAGCAATAATCAAGCCAGCAATCTAACTACAATCTATCAAGGACTTAGTTACCCGCAATGAGCTCGCCATTTCACCTGAACAGGACCCCAATCCTCAGTGATACACAAAATACAACAAACGAGCAT